>CM046436.1:46894890-47386172 GCA_025506505.1 Flaveria sonorensis
TACGTGATGAAGCGCACCATCTTCAATGATCACAAAAGTTTGAAGTACTTCTTCGAGCAAAAGGATCTCAATATGAGGAAAAAGAGATGGTTAGAGTTGATCAAAGACTATGATTATGAGATCCATTACCATCCGGGCAAGGCCAACGTGGTGGCGGATGCCCTTAGCCAAAAGAGAGACCCCAGCCGATTCGGGTGAAAGCTTATCAGTTGGTTATGACCCCCGATGTGATGAAGAAGGTTAAGGAATTTCAGGATGAAGCGTTGAAAGAGGATCAGATTAACTCTGAAAAGATGAAAGGTCTAGTCGCAGAGTTGGGGGAGAACACTCTTGGTGTCCGGACCCGATCGGGGCGTATATGGATTACTTGTTATGGGGATCTACGTGGGAAGATCATGGATGAGGCTCACAAGACTCGATACTCAATTCATCCTGGTGCTACAAAGATGTATCATGATATGAAGAAAGATTACTAATGGCCGGGAATGAAGCGCGATGTGGCGGAGTATGTGAGTAAGTGCCTTACTTGTTTACAAGTGAAGGCAGAGCACCAGAAGCCATACGAGAAGGTCCAAACCTTGGATATAACCAAGTGGAAATAGGAGCACATCACCATGGACTTCATTACGAATTTACCGCGTACGACAACAGGATACGATGCCATATGTGTGATAGTTGATTGACTGACGAAGAGTGCTCACTTTCTACCGATCCACGAGACGTATTCATTTGAGAGGTTGGCAGATCTGTTTATCAAAGAGATTGTGACTCGTCATGGTGTACCGGTGTCTATCATGTCGGACCGTGACACTCAGTTTACATCTAAGTTTTGGAAGAGATTTCATGATGCGATGGGGATGAGGTTACATATCAGTACGGCTAACCATCCTTAGATAGATGGTCAGTCAGAGAGGACGATTCAGACACTGGAGGATATTCTACAAGCATGCGTCATTGATTTTGGAGGAAGTTAGGACGAACACTTACCATTAGTCGAATTCTCATATAACAACAGTTATCACACTAGCATTGGTATGCCTCCATATGAGATGTTATACGGTAGGAGTTGTAGAATGCCTGTATGTTGGGGTGACATCAAGCAGAAAGAGTTAGGGAGCATTGAGGTGATCGAGGCTACTACCGAAAAGTTGGAAAAGATCAAGGCAAAGGATAGACAGAATTCGTATGCCGACAAGAGACGTAGACCGATTGAATTCAAAGTAGGTGATAGAGTCATGTTGAAGGTCTAGCCTTGGAAAGAGATCATCCGGTTTAGGAAGCGGGGAAAGTTAAGTCCGGGATACATAGGGCCTTTTCCGAATCATTGCTCGAGTAGGAGAGGTGGCCTATCGATTGGAGCTACCCGATGAGTTAACTGGAATTCATCTGATGTTCCATGTATCTCATTTGAGGAAGTGCTTAGCCGAGGAGGATATGATCATGCCACTCGAGGACATCGAGGTGGATGAACGACTTAATTATGTGGAGCAGCCAGTGGCCATCATTGACAGAAAAGAGAAAAGGCAAAGGATAAAGTGGTTCCACTTGTGCGAGTACAATGAGACATAGGAAGGGGTCTGAGTCTACGTGGGAGACTAAGGAGGAAATAAGGCAGCATTACCCACAGCTATTCGAGGAGTGACAGGTTTCGAGGACGAAACCTATATAAGGGGGGTGGACTTGTAACACCAGGAAAATTTAGCAAAAAAAAGAAGAAGAGAGAGAAAGAAAAGAAGAGGGAGAAAAAGTGTTCTACTTAAAAGTAAGGGGTTAAAAATGTGCAAGGGCAAACTTGCCTATTATGGGATTTAAAAGAAGTATGGCAGCCCGTACTCCCCATTTTCACACTCACTTTTGGCTGAAAAAGTAAAGAAAGAAGTTCTCAACCGGTTCTAGAGAGAGAAAAAGGAAGATCTTCAAGAAGGTGAGGTGTCTTAGTGTTTTCTTCTCAGTTTTCAGTGGGTTTGAACTTCTGGACCGATCTTTATGTGTTTTCCTTGTGTTTGGCAGCTTGTTTTTGTGTGTTTTAGTGCTAGAACTCCAGGTAGCTTTTGGGTTTGAAGAGTTTTCACTCAAAAGTTGTTAGAGGTGAGTTCTAGATCCCCTCTTTCACATGTTTCTGCTTGTTTAGGGTTGGTATGCATATTAAACTATTATTTTCTGCTCAAAACTATGTATTTTCCATGTAGCTACGACTGAATTAAGATATATGTGTGTTTATGTGACTGCTGTGACGATTGGGTTGATGTATAATATGTTTTAAGTGTGTAACATGTTAGATCAATGCTAAGTATAAGTTAGAATGTTGTTTGGGAACTGGAAAATACGTTTGATGCATTACAGGTGATATTATTGATGGGGTTTGAACAAGTTTATCAGAGTCATTTTATCCATATAAAATGAAAAACGTAGCGTAATTAGGATGAAAAACTTGTTACAGTTAATATATATAAACCATTTTATATATCTGTTAAAAACCCATAATGGATCGTTATCTAAAAAACAAGCTTATAAACAACCATAGGGTGTTTAGAAAACTACCTCTCGTATGGGTCAGAGGAAGATAATCTTTGAATGGCAGCTTCCAAAGAAGGAGACCTCAAGCTTGTCTACCCCAAGCTTCCAACAAACACCCGGTTGCTAGGATGTTTCTTCACTTGAACGAATTTCTGTTCTTCCTCTTTCTTTCGACCGATTGAGATAAACACACAGAAAAATGACATGCACTTTTAGAGTATGTTGTAAGTTATCAAAGAGAGTGGTTGATTGCAATTATATATTGCATGTCCTGTGAAACTGAATTTCAGATAAGGAGAGAGAGAAAAGTGGGTAGGGCCCAGCCCCTTAACCTATCCGCATTTCTCAAACATTCATCCGCATTAGTAAATGCGGATGAACAACCTCCTACCGTATTTGTAAATGCAGATGAAGAAATTTCATCCACATTTCCCAAATGTACATCCACATTTGTAAATGCAGATGAGTAGTTCCATCAACATTTCCACAAATGCACATCCACATTAGTCAATGCGGACGAACAGTTTCATCAGCATTTCCCAAAATGCACATCAGCATTAGTAAATGCGGACGATCAGTTTCATCAGCATTTTCTCAAATGCTCATCCGCATTAGTAAATGCAGATGAAGAAATTCCTTGAGCATTTCCACAAATGTACATCCGCATTAGTAAATACGGATGAAGAAATTCCTTCAGCATTTCCATAAATGCACATCCGCATTAGTAAATGCGGATGAGTAACATTCATCCGCATTTCCTTAAAAGCAAATCTGCATTTGTAAATACGGATGAGTAATTAAGAAATGCTAACAAAAGACTTATATTGTTGTTCAACCATTTGAATAATAATATAGAATACTCTCTCTCTAGAATAAGTTATCCATATAATTTATTCACAACACTAGTGCAAATATTTAGAAACCCAATTTCTAAACACTTTAAGTGTCAATATTTATTTACATGATCATATCATAAAATAAAAATTGTAGGTGTTTGTCTAGCTTGTTATTGGTATGACCCGACATGGATCATAACGTACTAGCCACATCAATTCAATGTGTGTCTTGGGCAGACCGTTCCTAATAATCTCCCACTTGCATAAGATACATAGAGGATTGATGCAAGTAGCAAATACCACCTAACAATGGTTTACTAACCCTAATACGCATGACGAAGTGCCATTCAATAACATCATCTTCTTCAAGTCCCATACTTGAAAATGATTTAGGTAAATCTATCATTTATCCTTTTGTTACAGATGTCATGTTAAATCCAGAGACACAGAATTATCATTCCCTGTTGATTTAACTTTATCAGGCCTTAGACATCTTACTCTCAACGAATAAGAGGAACAAATCCCATCTTCACTACATACGTTTCTCACAATCACCTTGTATCACACCTGAAACTAGCCTTGTGTACTGTCCATATTTCAGAATAGCAAAGTACTAGATCAACGTATAATATTCGGTGAATATACCTAATATGTATCTCAGGTCGGAGGATACTATGATATTCGCCTTTACTCAAATTTACTTATGATCAATTACATAATTCCATGCAGTAATATTTGAGAGCGGGTCAGTCCAATATTTGTATCCCACAAATATCTATGAACTTTGGCAGTAACCTTTGCTCTATATTCATACCTTATGAATATCCACCAATCCAAGTTCATAATAGTCTTACCTTCATATTTGTTCCCACAAATATGACCGACTATGGACATTTAGAATAATAAACATATTCATGGATCTAAACATGCTAAAATGGAACATAACTCGTGTATCACAATAATATATATATGAGTCAAAATAACAATTGTTTCGATGTTTAAATACTAAATAGATCAAATCCAATCACTAGAATATCAAAGTCTAAGGCACAACTGGCCTTTCAAGGAGCTTCGAGAATGGATCCACAATATTTTGATCGGTGTGAACTTTGCGAATACATATCTTTCCTTTTTCAACTTCATCCCTTATGTAGTTGAATCTTCGCTCAATGCGTATTGTCTTTTGATGAGCATGGGGTTCCTTGATTTGAGCAATCGCACCCTCGTTGTCACAAAAGATCTCTAGGGGATCTTGAATGGTAGAGACTACCCCTAGATCGGCAATGAATTTCTTTAACCATGCAGCTTCTTGTGCTGCCAATGAAGAGGCATTGTATTCTGATTCTGTAGTGGACAATGCTACCACATCCTGATTTGAACTCTTCCAGGACACTGCCCCTCCATTCATAATGAAGACATACCCCGATTGTGATCGATAATTATCTTGATCAGTTTGGAAACTTGCATCCGTGTAACCCTTTACAATGAGTTCCTCTTCACCAGATCCGTATATTAGAAACATATCCTTAGTCCTAAGGTATTTTAATATACTCTTAACAGCCATCCAATGGCTATTTCCTGGATTCTGCTGATATCTACTCATCATGCTTAAAGCACATGACACGTCCGGTCTAGTGCATATCATTGCATACATGATGGATCCTATAGCATATGCATATGGGACTTCCTTCATCCTCTCTTGCTCATCCTTTGAGCTTGGACATTGAGATACACTCAATATTGTCCCTCTTTGAATAGGTAGCAAACCTTTCTTAGAGTTCTCCATCTTGAACCTTTTCAAGATTTTATCAATATATGCACTTTGGTTTAAACCAATCAATCGCCTTGATCTATCCCTATAGATCTTTATTCCCAAAATATAGGCGGCTTCACCAAGATCTTTATGGAAAAACAACTTCCAGCCAGGTTTTAACACCTTTCATGGTTGGAATGTCATTTCCAAACAGTAGTATATCATCAACATACAATACTAAGAATGTGATGATGCTCCTACTAGCTTTCTTATACACACAAGCTTCATCAGCATTCTTGAGGAATTCAAATTTCTTGATCTCTTTATCAAAACATTGATTCCAACTTCTTGATGCTTGTTTTAATCCATAGATTGATTTCTTTAACTTGCATACTTTATTAGGATATTATGGATCGACAAACCTTCGGGCTGAACCATATAGACATTCTCTTTGAGATGTTCATTAAGGAAAGCAGTTTTGACATCCATTTGCCAAATCTCATAGTCATAATATGTAGCTATGGCAAATAATATCCTAATTGACTTTAGCATTGCCATAGGCGAGAAGGTCTCATTATAATCAACCCCTTGAGTCTGAGTGAAACCTTTTGCTACAAGTCTTGTTTTATAAGTATCCAAGTTTCCATGCATATCGGTTTTCTTCTTGAAAACCCACTTACATCCAACTGGTTTGGAGTTAAGCGATGGGATAACCAATTCCCATATTTGGTTGTCATACATGGATTGGATCTCTACGTTCATCGCTTCAAGCCACTTGTCACAATCCAAATTGGACATTGCATCATGGTACGTAGTTGGTTCATCCGAGTCAACTACATAGCATCCATTCATGAAAAATCCATATCTTTCAGGTGGATAGCTAGTTCTACCAGATCTGCGAATTTTGTGTGTATTGATCAACCACTTGATCATTATCAACAACCTCTTGTTGATTGCTAATATCAACCAAACGTGTATCGGCTTGTGGTTCTCGATCCTCATCAAGTTCCACTGTTCTATTGGTAGTTCCTTCCATAAGGAACTTAGTTTCAAAGAACTCAGCCTTTCGAGCAATAAATACCTTTTGCACTATTGGATTGTAGAAGTAATATCCCATCGAGTCTTTGGGATATCCTACAAAGATACACTTAGTGGATCAGCTTTCTAACTTGTTTAGGGTATTCTGCCTAACATAAGCTTCACAGCCCCACACTTTTAAATATGATAACGATGGAACCCTTCCATGCCATATTTCAAAAGGTGTTTTATCCACTTTATTGGTTGGGGCCATATTCAGAATACGAGCGGCTGAGAGCAATGCGAAACCCCAAAATGACAGAGGTAGTGTGCTTCTAGCCATCATAGATCGAACCATATCCAGTAGGGTTCGGTTTCTCCTTTTAGACACACCATTATGTTGTGGTGTTCCGGGTGGAGCAAGTTGTGAGACAATCCCACAACTCCTAAGATGATCTTGAAAGGCATCACTAAGGTATTCACCTCCTCTATCCGAACGAAGAACTTTGATTGTTTTGTTGAGTTAATTCTCTACTTCATTCTTGAAGATTTTGAACATTTCAAAACCTTCATCTTTGTGTCTTAACAAATACACATAACCATAATGACTATAATCATCGATGAAGGTAATGAAGTATCTTTCACCATTCCTTGTCATTGCTTTAAAAGGACCACATACATCTAAATGTATGATTCCTAATAAATCTTTTGTCCTTTGGTTAGTCCCACTAAAGGGTTCCTTGGTCATCTTTCCTTGTAAGCAAGATTCACACTTATCAAATGAACCCTCTTCATTTGCTTCCAAAAGACCATTCTTTTGAAGTGTTTGAATGTGATTCTTGTTAATGTGACCAAGACGACAATGCCAAAGATATAATTCACTTAAACCCATTTTAAGTTTCTTGTTGCTTGATTGGTATAACGAGTTATTAAAGGATGAGTCATCATGAACCAATTCATAAATACCATTAAAAGGCATAGCCTTAAAATAAAGTATATCATCTATAAAAACACAAATACCATCATTTACAAACTTCAATACATAACCATATTGTTTTAGAAGGGAAACATAAATTATATTCCTAGTCAAACTAGGAGCATACAAAATGTTCCTCAAAATGACTTCCAAACAACTTGGAAGCTTCAAGATATAGTCTCCTTAGGCTTCGACATCAACCTTTGCTCTGTTTTCCATGTAGAGACTAGTATCCCCTTTCTTAAAATGCTTATTTCTTTTGAACCCCTACAACAAATTGCAAATATGAGTTCCACATCCGGTATCCAATACCCATGTGTTTGAAGAAATAACATTAAGTTCAATATGGATCATGAAAGTTGTACCTGAGGTCTGCCCAGCATCCCTCTTGTTTCTTAACTCTTTGAGATAGATTGGACAATTCCTCTTCCAATGTCCTATCTCACCACACTCAAAGCATGGATTGTTCTCCATAACCTTTGGCTTCTTAAGCTTCGGTTTTGGTGGTCCTGCTTTAGTCTTTCCCTTACCCTTTCCTTTGACGTATCCCTTGCCTTTGGCAACATTTGCCTTAGGTTCGGGGTGATGCCTTTTCTTGTTGCCACCCTCACTGATCGTGAGAACCGGTAAAACCCTTTTACCCATCCCTGCTTTGGCTGTTTTGAGCATTGCATGAAGTTCCCCAATGCTATTGTCCCATCCATTCATGTTATAATTCATGATAAACATCTCAAACTTCTTGGTTAGACCATTAAGGATCAAATCCATGGCCAACTCTTTTGAGAAGGGACAATTCAGCCTTTCAAGGCGATCAATGTGGCTTTTCATCTTCATCACATAAGATGACACCGATTGGGTTTCTTCCATTCGACATGCATGAAGCGCTCGAACCGTTTCGAAGCGCTCTACCCTCGCTTGTTGAAGGAACATTTCCTTCAACTGGGTAATCATGTCGTATGCCCCGTGTTGTTCAAAATCATTTTAAAGCTCGGGAATCATGGTTCCCAACATGAGGCAGGAAACTTGCACAAAATCCTCAGTGTTCTTAACCCAATCATCATAGGCATCAACATCATCAATGTTGGGTTCATCGGGAATAGGATCGTCCAACACATATGATTTCTTTTCTTGCTTGAGAACAATTCTCAAGTTTCGAAACCAATCCATGAAATTATTGTGGTTGAGACGATGCTTTTTCAGGATAGTTCTCAGTGACAGGTTATGGACGGTCGGGGACGTAGCGTTGTTGTTTGCGGCCATTTCTACAATATTAACAAAGTTCAATTTTAGTATTTACAAAATTGAAATTCTAATTATTAATACCCTTTCATGTCTCATAGACAATTAATAATTAAAACCTAGAATCCAATGTTACATTTAAATAATGGTTTGGTGACATTTATCCCATTATTTAAATTAACAAGGTAGTCAACATTTGACAATTGCAACCCTTTGCAACTTCTAGTTTTATGGGATCGGTTAAACATCTTTATGTTTAGTTGGCATGTTTAACCCCATCAATACCATTGTACGCCATGCTTCGGTGACCCTATTCACATGGTTTCCAACTCAAGTCATCCTACTTACACACACGTGTGAGTTTACACATATATGAGGTTAGGTGACCTTTATCCTACAAATATGTTAAGCCCACCTCAAACACACAAGTTCCCTAAATGTGGTTAGGTGACATTTATCCCACAAAGAGTTTCCAAGTGATTTAAGTGTTGTATAAAAGGATGGTGTTAAACTTGTTTAAAAGGGATTTTGTTTCCATTAATTCTAGTTATGAAAACATTTTGTACCTTACATTTGCATGCATTCAAATGCGTGGCACATTAGTGAAACCAATTTTCAAACCTAATTTTATTGCGAAAACATTAACCTTTAATAAAACCATTTTATTACCGATGTTAATGTTTCCAAAAGAACCGTTTGAATCTCGTTGTTGATTTTAAATTGTTTAACAGTGCATATTCAAATATCACATAAACAATAAAAATAAATCAACCATACAAGCAACAAGTTCATAACCATAGCCAACTAATTTAACATCACTTGTTGACCGAAACAAGTGAGTTAATTAGGTCCTTCCTAAGGGTAAAATGACACAACACTTGTGTCGGTGAACTCCCACTTGATCCCGCATCCAAATGCTTCAAGCATCAACTTTTTGTTGTGATTCTTCCATTCGATTTGGGCTTCCAAATGGGCTTAAATTTCTGCACCAAACTCCTTTGGGCCTTCAAAATATGTTTTTGGTTATTGGGCTTAAATCCCATTAAGAGCTATAAAGCCCTTTGGGCACAAAATTAGCCCAAACCAAAGAACATCCTTGTGCATCTTTTTTACAAATATATATCCTATATATATTTTCTAGTAAAAGTAAAATGCAACTAATCTATTTATTTTACAAACCAAATGAAAAATAAATAAATTACATAGCCAAGAGGAAGAACAAATACATTTAATTATTACAACCCTTTGAATAATCAAATACCAATCACAACACACCCAAACACAAGGTTTCGGCTAGGTTATGAACATCAAAATACATATCCAAATATGTAAGCAAAAACCCGAGAGCTTCCCCTTGAACCACTAATTTTCGGTTAATGTATAAAGAAACCAAAATCATGATTCTTGTCCAAACAACTAAATCATCCAAATGATTAAATTTTTCAAGATTATAATATGCATATAAAGTAGAATCTTGAAAAATTCAGGGGCAACATTGACTAGAATTCTCGGTCTGTTGGTGAATTAACAGCAAGAAACCGAGATTTCAGTCCAGATGAAGCATGTATCCATATAACCAGCTCTGATACCATTGATGGGGTTTGAACAAATTTATCAGAGTCATTTTATCTATATAAAATGAAAAACACAGTGGAATTAGGATGAAAAACTTGTTACAGTTAATATATATAAACCATTTTATATATCTGTTAAAAACCCATAATGGATCGTTTTATGAAAAACATGCTTACAAGAACCATAGGGTGTTTAGAAAACTACCTCTCAAATGGGTCAGAGGAAGATAATCTTTGAATGGCAGCTTCTAAAGAAGGAGGCCTCAAGCTTGTCTACCCTAAGCTTCCAACAAACACCCGGTTCTAGGATTTTTTTCACTTGAACGAATTTTTGTTCTTCCTTTTTCTTTCGACCGATCGAGAGAAACACATAGAAAAATGACGTGCACTTTTAGAGTATGTTGTAAGGTATCAGAGAGAGTGGTTGATTGCAATCATATATTGCATCTCCTATGAAACTGAATTTCAGACAAGAAGAGAGAGAAAAGTGGCAGGGCCTAGCCCCTTAACCCATCCGCATTTCTCAAACATTCATCCGCATTAGTAAATGCGGATGAACAACCTCTTTCCTTATTTGTAAATATGGATGAAGAAATTTCATCCACATTTCTCAAATGTACATCCATATTTATAAATGCGGATGTGTAGTTCCATCACCATTTCCACAAATGCACATACGCATTAGTCAATGCGGACAAACAGTTTCATCAGCATTTCCCAAAATGCACATCCGCATTAGTAAATATGGATGATCAGTTTCATCAGCATTTCCTCAAATGCTCATCCGCATTAGTAAATGCGGATGAAGAAATTCCTTTAGCATTTCCACAAATGCATGTCCGCATTAGTAAATGCGAGTGAAGAAATTCTTTCAGCATTTTCACAAATGCACATCCACATTAGTAAATGCGGATGAGGAACATTCATCCGCATTTCCTTAAAAGCACATCCGTATTTGTAAATGCGGTGAGTAATTAAGAAATGCGGACAAAAGACTTATATTGTTGTTCAACAATTTGAATAACAATATAGAATACTCTTTCTTTAAAATAAATTATCCATATAATTTATTCATAACACTAGTGCAAATATTTAGAAACCCAATTTCTAAACACTTTAAGTGTCAATATTTATTTATATGATCATATCATAAAATAAATATTGTAGGTGTTTATCTATCTTGTTATTAGGTATGACCTGACTTGGATCATAACATACTAGCCACATCAATTCAATATGTGTCTTGGGGATGTTCCCAACAATTATAGTGTCCGCTGTGGACACTTAGAATTTGCATGGTGTCCGCTGTGGACTTGGTACGTCCATTATGGACACTTAGAAATATTTTGCATGTGTCCACTGTGGACATGGTACGTCCGCTGTGGACACTTAAAAAATAATCATGCACATGTCCGCTGTGGACTTTACACGTCCGCTGTGGACACTTAGAAAAATTGTGCTTGTTGTCCGCTGTGGACTTTACACGTCCACTGTGGACACTTAGACAGATTTTGCATTCTGTCCGCTGTGGACTTTACACGTTCGCAGTAAACACTTAAAATTTTTATGATTGTCCGCTGTAGATTTGGTTATCCGCTGTGGACTTGTTCATCCATTGTGAACACTTAGTAAACTTTAAGAACTATTCGTTGTGGACTTTGTTCATCCGCTGTGGACACTTAGAATATTTTGGCTGTCCACTGTGGACTTTGGCTGTCCACTGTGGACTTTGGCTGTCCGCTGTGGACACTTAGAAAATTTGAAGCTGTCCGCTGTAAGTTGGTTCAGGCGCTGTTGACACTTAGAAATTTTCTAACATTTTGGAGATAGAATTTAAATGTTAAGTACTTATGTATAAGGAAGGGTTGTGCTTGTTTAATGTTTCTAATGTTTGATTCCTTTCTTATAGGCTGTTGTTATGAATAATAATTATTATTTCATGTTAAGTGATTATAAGGTAATGAATATCTTAAAAGTATTTTTCATAAATAAATGGTCATAAAGAAATGAAAGAAAGACAGTGTAACCTAATGAATGTTACCCCGGGCCCTTATGATTAATGAAAAGCCTTGCAAGCACAATGAATGGAGGTGCACGACCTTGTTGTCATTAGCTCAACTGATGTGCGGCTGTTTCAGTCCATGAGGATGCACATCTGGGTCTAATCCTTGTGATTGACCAATGTATGATGAATGGGACCCGTATTCATGAGCATGCTTCGTGTTTAGCAGTGTGGGTCAACTGTCGATGGGTTAGCTACCATGATAAACATTTACTAACAGGGGTTCGGCATCTGTTGCCAACCAATAATGTAGGCTCTTGCTTTATGCAATTCTAGTTAATAAAAGAGAAAGATAATAAAGGAAAGAAAGATAATAAACCTCTTAACGAATGATTATGTATAATGTTGAATGATCACCAAGTGAAGTTTACAAAAAGTATACTTTCTATATTATCAAACTAGAACCCACTCAGCAACGCTAACTTTTTATATGCATATCAGTTGGCAGGTAATGGTGTTGCTGGGGATTGCACGAGGTTGAAGCTACCTGGAAAATAAAGACTGGCATCCATGACACGTTGAAAAGTTATATTTGATTTGAAATGCAACTAGATGTTCTTTTTGTAACTAGTAACAATGATGTATTTCTTGGCAAAAGTAATATTTAATGCATGCTATGGTTTTTGTTAAATTATTCCGCTGCAAAATTTTCTTATTTAAATGAGTCTAAATGTTTTTTAATATGAATAATGCTATGAATGACCAACTGTAGGGCTTCCGAGATTGGGGCCTTATAGAGAGGGAGCGGGACCCTACTGTGGGTTAGAAGATGAAGCTGGCTGTGACGCATCACTAGGTTCAGGTTGTGTTGTCTGTTGGGGTTGAACCTTGACCTTAGCTAGGTGCACCCTGACTTGGTAGTGAATACAAGTCAACTAGCTCACCCATTTTGATCTTCTGCTTGATCACCCTAATGTGCTCATCCATTGTTGATAGAGACATTGGACCAAGTCTTTTTCCGGAGAACCCATACATCTTCAAAAAGCTCACCATCTTTTGTCTATCAGCAGACTTCTTCTGATTGGCTGTGATGGTGGCTCTTGACTTTGTAGCCTCTTCCCTCATCTTGCTCTTAGTAGCTTTTTGCCCTTTTAGCACTTCTTACTTAAGCTGCTTGAGGTATTCAAATTCAATGTATTCATAAGACAAGAGAAGCAGGTCTGCTACCTGATAAAGGCCTGTGGCACTTAGGTAGGTTATCACGTTTTGTCTGTCATGTTCCCTACATACCTGAGTTTCTTTCTTAGTAGCCCAGCCTCTGCTTAGCAGCCCAGCCTCTGCCTTAGGGCTTTTTTCGAAAGATATTCCTTAGCTTTACAAGAATTTGCTTTGGAAGAAAAATACTGAGTATTTTTACTTCTTAGACAAATTTTGCTTCGTAAGATATTAGATATCAGAAATTTTATTCAAAGAGAGAATAAAGCTTCCGAGACTTAATTGCTTTCAAAAGAAAATTGTCCTTCAAAACATATAAGTACTTAGAAGCAGATTTAGTTTCGGAAGATATATCAGAATTTCTTCTGAAGGTAAATTTCTCAGTAGTAGTTATTATTTTTGAAGACATAATTTACTTTCGAAGACAACTTGATGTCTTCTGAAAGAAAACCTATCTTAAATTCTTAAACTTCTAAGGAATATCATTTTTGAAAATTTTCTTCAAAGTAAACTAGACTTATTTAGGTGATAATATAGACAACTTAAGACACAGGCAGGATCGGTGAAGGGTGGTCAAGGCAATAATTTCACAAGGATGGAGAGATACAACACTTAACAGATCAAATAGGGAACCAGTTAGATGATACAACAAACACAAGTAAAAGAACAAGAAGAACACTCAAATATGGTTTTCAAGAATAATGTATATTGCTCTCAAGTTCTTACCAATGTTACAAAGCATAAATAAGATGTAAGTACTTGAGACACTTTATGCTATATCCTACAGCTGGCCATACTTTGAAGGCTAGCTAGAAACACTAATCAAGATAACAAGATCAATGTAGAGTCAAAAAGCAGATTGCCTTTTGACTAGTGACTATAACATGCCATAGCTCACATCCTAATATATTACAAAAAGGATAAAATGTACAAAAGTAGAAAGTTACAGACCAATGACTATAATCTACAATTAACAAAGCATGGACCTTTTCACCAACTCATATAAGTTGGTGAGTCTTCAGAGTGGTAGCGGAAAGTTGTTCAGCTTTTGTCAAAAGGTGATCAGAGAAAGCATGTCTTCTCTGTCTTCTGAAGAAATCAGTCTTTGGCTTTGAAAGACTTTGTGTCTGAAGCTTTGGATGACTTCATCTTTGGCTTCAGAAGATTTTGTCATTTGGCTTTAGAAGATTTTACACTTAGCTTATTTCATTTGAGTGGTGTAAAACTTCTAAAGTAACTTTACTCTGTACTTGATGCATGCATGCTGAGAGCTCTTTGTATGCTTTGGTTGCATCAGCTAAACCTTACAACACATGTTTGAGAAAATAATCTTGAATTTTAATTTAAGAAAATCTACTCAAAGTTAATCATCCCAATAGCTGATACAAGATACTTAAATCTCTGTTCATCAAAAGCTTTTATGAATAGATTAGCATATTATTCATTTGTGTTAACTTTGACTAGTTTTATCAATCCTTTTTTAAAATTATCTCTAATTAAATGATAACTGATGTTGATTTGCTTTGTCTTTGAGTGTTGTATAGGATTCTCTGTAATAGAGATAGCACTGTTGTTGTCTATATGGATGGGAGTCTCTTTGAAGTTGAATCCATAGTCCAGCATTTGATTCTGAATCCAAAGCACTTAAGCACAACAACAATTCAGTAGTTGAAGCAGACACACAGGATTGTTTCTTGCATTTCCATGAAAATATGCTTCCACCAAGAAATTGACATCCCCCTAATGTATATTTTGCAGTCATGTTGCAACCAACATAGTCACTATCTGTATAAGCATATAGATTAAAGTCAGAATTCTTTGGATACCAAAGGCCTAGTTTAGGAGCACCTTTGAGATATCTGAGAATTCTTTTTACAGCAACCAGGTGTAACATCTTGGGGTTGGTTTGATATCTTGCATAAATACATATTGAAAACATGATATCAGGCCTGCTGGCTGTGAGGGAAATGAGAGACCCAATCGTAGCCCTGTAGAGATGTTTATCAACACACTCCCCCTCAAGATCAGGTCCTAGGGAGTGGTTTTTAGCTATGGGTGTCTTAGAAACCTTGCATTCATTCAGATAAAATCTGGTAAGTATGTCTTGCACATACTTTAACTGGTTTATGAAGATGCCATTATCAACCTGCTTCACTTGAATTCCTAAAAAGAAATTAAGTTCCCCCATGGCACTCATTTCAAATCTATTCTTCATAAACTTCTCAAAGTCTTTGTAGAGCTTTGGATTAGGTGACCTAAAGATGATGTCATCTATATAAACTTGAACCAGCATCAAGTCATTTCCTGTTCCTTTAATGAAGAGTGTTCCATTAATAGTACCCCTCTTATAGCCATGCTGAATAAGGTGCTTTGATAGTGTTTCATACCCTTTCCTTGGAGCTTGTTGCAGCCCATAAAGAGCTTTGTTAAGGTTGCAGACATAATCAGTATGATCTGGATCTTCAAAGCTAGGTGGTTGTTTAACATACACTTCCTCCTCAATCACCCCATATAAGAAGGCGCACATGACATCAAGTTGGTAGACCTTGAAATCCTTGGATGTAGCAAAAGCAAAAAATATCCTAATAGCTTCAAGTCTTGCTATAGAGGCAAAAACATCTATGTATCAAAGTATCAAAGTCATCAGGAGTGATCAATGGAGATTTTATCATGGTACTGGTTTCCATATCAGCCTTTATGAGAGTTGCCATTTGAGCTGGTAAGTGTTTTGTGAAACTAAAGAGATCTAATATGGTGCAATCTTACAATCAAGAGCCTGAAATGCTCTGATTCCAATTACAAGATCGGTGAAGGGGGTCAATGCAACAGTTTCACAGTTGTTAGGAGAGTGTTTAGAACACTTAGCATATCAAATAGGGAACTGGCTTATAATGAAACAAAGAACACATGTAAAGAACATAACAAGAACATACTAATATGGTTTTCAAGAATGATGTATATTGCTCTCAAGTTCTTACAAAGTGTTACAAAGCTTAAAATGAAATGACAAGTACTTGAGACACTTTATACTACATCCTACAGCCAGCCATACTTTTAAGGCCAGTTGGAAACACTAATATAGACAACAAGATCAATATAAAGTCAAAAGGCAGATTGCCTTTTGACCGGTGACTATGACATGCCATAGCTCACATCCTTATCTAAAACAAAAAGGAGAAAAGTACAAAAGTAGAAAGTTACAGATCAAGACCTTAAATCTATAGTTTGACAAAAGTATGACCTTTTCACCAACTCATATAAGTTGGTGTGTCTCAGAGGTGTCAGCGAAAAGTAGTTCATCTTTTGTCAAAAGTTGATTCAGAAAAAGCATGTATTCTCTGTCTTTGGAAGAAATCAGTCTTTGGCTTTAAAAGGCTTTGTCTTTGAAGCTTTGGAAGACTTCATCTTTGGCTTCAGAAGATTTGGTCTTTTGGATTTGGAAGATTTGATACTTAAAATAATTCATTGAGTTATATCAAATCTTTCGAAGTAACTTCCTTGTACTTCACATGTGCATGCTAAGAGCTCTTTGGTTGCACCTTTAAGCGTAATCATTACAACATCTATCACCACTGGTTTTCATTAAAAACATGGTTTTTAAAGGATCACTTCCCTATATATATATACTATATATATGTATATACATATATAAAGAGAGTGAGAGAGTAGAAGATTGACAATCAAATTGCATAACTAACTATACACCCAACATTATGCTTTTATCATTACCTTCGTATTCCAATATTGTTAAGTTACTGATTATGTGGCTCCAAGTGCATAGTATTTCATTTTATAAGTCGTTTTTTGAGTCTTAATCTGGGCTCCATTTTCTTTATTATTTTGCTCATAGATTGGCTTACGAGTTATGACTTGGCATGATGTGTCCATTAAATTTCCCCTTCCTTTGAAAACAACTTCACCCCTGAGGTGGAGATCTTGAAACTATTAGTGTAGGGAAGAAACATCTTTCTGGGTGGTTGCTGACTCGAGTAATCCTTACTATTGAACCTGATATTGAAGAACAATTGTCCCGATTTGTTAACTGTTTGTTAGCCTAGAATCTGAACGAGTTGTAAAATGAGCGTGGCTAAATAATCGACTAAATGTAGTAACCTATTGCTCAGGAATACTCATACATCGCTAGAGTAAAGAAGTGTTAAAGACAAGATGGTGTTTGGCCATTTCTGGAAAATTAACTTTGTAAGAAACCATGCCAATAGCTGAAATGATCTTGTAAGGGCCAAAAACACTTTGGCGAAGTTTATGATGGCTCTGCGAATGAAGGAAGCCTGTCCAAAGGGTAGTACCTTGATGTTAACACAGTCTTACGATTAAAAGCTGACTTCTTTAAGATGTTTGTTGGCCAAGAGTTCCATGTGATTTTTGGCTTGCAATAGATTATAAAGTAAGAGTTAACAATGTGTCTTATTCAATCAGTTGAGCTTCCAGAAGTGGACTTCCCTTCAAGTCACAAACATATTGAGTAAGTGTAGAAGGTGGTCGGCCATAAAGGGCTCGGGGTCTTCTTGGTTGTTGTGTGGAACGAGATATGGTACTAATATTCTCTAAAGGAAGTAAGCATAACCAATCTTTAGGATAATTAGCAACAAAACATCTAAGGCACATTTGAAGGCATTTACTTAGGGATTTAGTTTGACAATCAGGCGGTACGTCATACTAAATGATAAAGTGGTACTTTGTAATTCTTTGGAATCTTTCTAAAAGTTTGATATAAAATGAGGTCATGGTCCGTGACGATGTTAGTAGGAACTCCATGTAATGAGATGTCTCAATAACAAAGGTTGCAAAAATAATTAAGGTGGTGAAAGAAGTTTGAAGGCTAACAAAATGATCGTATTTAGTTAGCCAGTCCGAAACAACAACAATGACTGATTTGCCATGAACCACAAGCAGGAAAGTAATAAAATCCATGGCAATTTCTTCGTAAACCAGTGTTAGAAGACAAAGCAGCTGTAGTAGACCGCCAAGGGGTTGGGTCGAAGTTTTCAATTGTTGACAAATATATATATCAATAGCCTAATAAAAATAGAGGCAAATCAATGAAAAGTACAACTTACACGTCATGACCTCTATTAAAGATGAGTGATATTATTGTAAAAGTTGCTAAGAAAGTGTGGAATTTGGTGGAATCATTATACGGTCTTTTTTAAACAATAAGCCATGTTTTAGTTTGTCATTTGGAAAGTCAAACTGCTAGTCTAGACCATTTAAGCTTCTAAGACTATAACCAAGGTTTGGTATGAACTGCCTAGCAAAAGGCGATCACAATTCATTTTTCCTGAGTAGAAATAGCCATTAAATTAGAATAAGGTAAATGAGAAACAATATCCGCTACACTATTGGATTCATCGGAGTGATAAATGCTATCAAAGTCATAACCCAAAAGTTTTCCCAATAATTTGTGTTGATCGAGCGTTTGAACAATCTGATCTTTAAGGGTTTTAAATGATTTTTCATTTATATAAAAAGGTATTGGCACCATTTGGTGATTGCTTGAGTAACTTAAACATCTCATGTTGATATACCGATGTGTGGTGCATACATGAACATAGTTTTTGGCTAAAGATAGCTATTAGATGTTTTTCTTGGGTTAAGATGGCACCAATGCTTAAGCCAGAAGCAAGGATTTCTATGAAAAAGGTTAAGTAAAATTAGGTAAGCAAAGCATAAGGGTATAGCTTAAAAGTTGTTTAAGTTGAACAAAAGCAAGGTCTTCCTAAGGAGACTAACAAAAAGGAGCTAAATATTGTAATAAATTGGTCTAAGGAATAGTAATCAAAGTAAATTTTTTTATTAAACTGACGGTAATAGTCTGTAAGCCCTAGGAATGTTCAAAAATCCATTACTTTTACCAAAAAATAAGTTGGCCACTCCTATATCATTTGCAGGACCGTTAAAAGGTACTTAAGCTTGCACTTAGTTAAGACACTTAGGAGGATCTTAAGATCACTTAACAATTCAAATAGGGAACTGTGAACTTTTACTGAAGATACAAGACAAACACAAGTAAAAGCAAGAACAAGAACACAAGATAAAATTTCAAGGAAGTTGTATATTGCTTCTCTAGTTCTATTACAAGTGTTGTACAAGTACATCTTTGAATACAAGAACCGGAGACTACTTATACTACATCCTACAACCGTCAATATGCAAAAAGACAGTTGGAAGTGACTAATCTAGACAACAAGATCAGCATAAAGTCAAAAGGCAGATTACCTTTTGACTAGTGACTATGACATGCCATAGCTCACTGACTTTCCTATTACAAAAAGCCAAGAAGAACAAAAACAGAAACTTGCAGGCGAAGACCTTATCTACTTTATCATAAAGTATGGAAGTTTCGCCAACTAGTGATAGCAGGTGAGCTACCAGAGCATGCAACGGAAAGTAGGTTGCTTTATGATAAAGTTGATGGAAAAGGTATCTTTTCTCTCTCTTCAGAAGAAAATCAATCTTGTCTTTAAACAGCTTTGGAAGACTTTGTCTTGAGTACTTCGGATGACTTCATCTTTTACCTTCGGAAGAGTTGAGTCTTTGGCTTCAGAAGACTTTACACTTAGAATATTTTCCAAGTTAAGTGTAAAGCTTCCGCAGCAGTTTCTTCTAAACTTTGGCTTCGGAAGATTTTACACTTAGCATTTTCTTGAGTGTGTAAAACTTTCGAAGCTAGTTTACCTTTGTTCTGAAGTACATGTTGGAAGACTTGGTTGTATTGCTATCTTTTAGTTGCATCAGCCTCTTAACTTCAGAGGTTCCTACAAACTCCCCCTAGGCTGATACTACCAAAACAGAGAGGTTCTTCAGACTGGGATAGTCCATATGAGGATCTTCAGAATTCCTTTCTTCATCAACAGATCTGGATTCTTCAGACTCATGAAGTACCTTCTCATGTCATAGAGATCATGCAGAGGGAGTTCAAGCATGTCACTTGTGAAGTAGACATGTTGTTCTCCCTGATCTCTAGTGACATACCATCTGTCTGGATCTTCAGCAAATGTCCAGGATAGAATTTGTCTTCCAACAGAGAGAGGCTCTATTATGATAGGAGTTGGTTGAGAGTCCTCTTCATGCACTTCCTCAGGATGTTCTGACTCATCCTGAGGTTGGGAGGAGGATGCCTTTCTTATTTTCTTCTTTGAAGATGATCTTCTTTAGGCCATCCTCTTTTTCCTCTCTGATGAGTTTAACTGAGAGGGTTGGTCTTCAGTACCAGATTCTTTAGTGGATTCCCTCTCAGTTGGGATCTCCTCTCTCCCAGTTTCAGAAGGAGATGGAGGAGAACCCTACTGTGGGTTAGAAGATGAAGTTGGCTGTTGTGCAGCTTCAGGTGCAGGTGGTGTTGTCTCTGTAGGTTCCACCTTTACCTCAAATTTAGGTTGAGCTTGACTTGATGATGAATGAAGGTCCACAAGCTCTCCCCTTTTTATCTTCTGCTTGATCACCCTTATGTGCTCATCCATTGTGGACAGAGACATGGGACCAAGCCTCCTTCCGGAGAACCCATACAGCTTCAAGAAGCTCATCATCCTCTGCCTATCTGCAGACTTTTTCTGACTTTTCTGGATGTTGGCTCTTGATTTTACAGCTTCTTCCCTTTGCCTCTTCCTAGCAGCTTGCTTTTCTTTCTTGGCTTATTCTTCCAGCTGCTTATTGTATTCAAACAATGTATAATCATAAGGCAAGGGAAGGAGTGCAGGTGCCTGATAGAGACCTGTGGCTCTCAGGTAGTTGATTATTTTTAATCTTTCTTCTTCTTCAACTACTTGAGGTTGTTCAGCAGCCACAGTCTCTGACTCAAGGCTTTCTTGAACTGGGGAGAGGACAGGAATGTTTTTGTAAAGCCTTTTTCTCCTCATTTCTTCCTTGTGTTTATGGGTCAAGGCTGCATCCTCTGCTTCCTTCCTCTCCTTTGACAATTCAATGTGAGCCAGTTCATTTAACTCCTCTAAGGGGAGAGAGATGAGTTCATCTATGTTGTAGTTCCTGGTCCCTAAATAGTTGAGCCTGGCTGCCCTTAATTCATCTTCTTAAGTGTTTGGTACAGGGGCAGCCAGAATTGCAACTTGCATGAATCCTGGGGAACCACTTGAACTCTCTCCCCTCAGCTTCCTCTTCCTCTCTCTTTTTTCTTCTTTAATCTCTTCAAGAGTCATCTTCCTTTTGCCTTTGTCAATTGCAGATCTTGATGACTCAGCCTGAGGAGAGCTTTGGCCTTCATTGCTTGATTCAGCAGTCAAGCTCTGGCCAGAGAGAGGTTGTGAAGCACCATCACCAGCTGGTGCCTCACTGAGGGTATGGGGTGCTGGAGGAGATCTTGTCTCAAGGTTCACAGTCTCAGCCTCTGGGCCTTCAGTCAAGGCTTTCCCTTTAAAGCTAATCTTGGGGTCTACCTCAACATCCAGTTGACCAAAGGCTTCAACTGCTAGCCTCTGTCTGTATGATGTTGTTCTCCTTTTGAATTCTGCCAGCACCCATTCTTGAATTTGATTGGCTAGTTTGACAGCTTGTCTGTTATTGCTTGGGTTGACAAGTGCCAGATCCACCAGATTTATACCCTCATAGAAACTCAGGTTTGAAATGTTTAAGATTTCTAGTTGACCCTGAGCTCTAGAGAGTACAAGAGCTTTCCTATCACTGTCATACCCCCAACCCCTGATTGGGTTCTCAAATGGGGCAGACATTGCTCTTGGTACTCCCTCCTCAAACAATTGTTAAATGAGCAGTTCCAGATCACTATCTAGAGGAGGTTGCTAAGCATGGACAACTGCAAGATAGGATGGTGAGTCCTGTATGTCCATACTTGAGGAAGAACTCCCAGGTTCTGTGGCTGTCAGAACTTCCTCCCCCTTTTTGGTAGCATCACCCTCATGCATAGGTGAGCTGGGAAAGTAATCCATAACATCCACAGGTTCTTGTGGACCTGGATGAGTTTGTCCTATGGGTCTCTCAACTAACTGGCCCTTGAGATCGGTGATATCAAGTTGCTGGTCATGGACCCTCCTTTGCAAGATAGTCACCTGTGATTCAAGGTGATCTATCTTTGAAACCAGTTGGGTGCAGATGTCTTGAAGTTGGTGCACCCTGAATTTCATACTCCCCTCATCTTCAGTTGAAGAATCATTGGGGGATGAAGGAGGTGAACTAAGGTCTGCTCCTTCACCACCAGCATGGGGTTCTTGGCTGCTGGATTTCCCCTGCCCAGTGACAGTCTCAAGAGGCTAGGTTACCGTGGTTGAGGTCTTAAAGATGTAATCACTGGCAACAGTGAGAGCCTCTTCCACATGGGTCTTCTAGATAATCACAGGAAGATCCACCTCAGTTTGGGGTGTCTGATGTGGGCTAGAAATGGGTGAAACATGAGCACTCATCTCTCCTTGAGTGTGGGTAGAGAGGAGAGATTCATGGTACTCACTGAATTCCAAATCTTCATCAGAGTAGAAGTGAAGGCTGGGTATGGGGCGGTTGAGATCAAGAGGCTGGGGATGGTAGCTTTCCCATGAAGGTTGATCACTAGAGTGTTGAGACTCAGAGTGATGGCTTAAGGCTATTTGTGGAGTTATGAGCTCATCAGGCTGAGCATGAGAAACCTCAGCACTGATTGTTTGGAAGATGGGAGTGGTTTACTCCTCAAGGGAAGTGGGAGCTCGAGAGTCCACTTCCTCCTATAAAGGTTGTGATATGGTGGCCTGCACATGCTTAATAGCAAGTGCAGGGGTTTGTTTGGATTTTCTAGTGTAGGTGAGGTTAATTGTTGTCCTTGATGGTGGTTGAGAGGTGGAGGGTGTTGGTTCATCACTAGATGGTGCAGCTAGGATGTCACCCTGAGCAATGAGCTCAAACATTTTCGGGATAAGGGCTGTTTCTACCCCTGAGAACCCAACAGTTGGCTTTTTCAATATCTTGAAAATGCCGGGCCTCATGTGTGCAAGTTTAAGAACATTACCTGTTCCCCTCAACTGTGGTCCCAATTCACAGTTGAGAATGTGTTGAACATACCGGGGGAACATGTAATATTCAAAGGAATCCAAATTTGCTAGTAAATTTGTAAAAACAAACTGAGAGTACCTGAATTTGACCCCTTGAATCATCCCATGGACAATGAAGGAGAGGTCTTCTGGAATCTGGTCCCATCCTCCATGTTTGTTGGATAAGCTATGGATGACGATATGGAGGAGGTATTTCCATTGGAATGAGACCTTCCCCTTCCTGAAGGTCTTGACCAAAAAGTCACCTTTGTTGCCCATTTGTACAAAGGATTGGTTGACAGCAGCTTTTGGAAAGGACAGCTCACCTGCTTCATCATCCAGCTGCAAATGGGTGTTTATAATGGCTGGAGTGATAAAAACCATCCTCCCCTGCACTGTGGCAGACAGTGCCTTCTCCCCGTCCATGGTGACCTCTTGACAGGTCCACCAGAACTCAAGCAACTGATCCTCATAGAGAGGAGGATTGATTGTAAGGGAGGTGAAGTAGTGAGACAAAGAAAGATACCTACATACGTGTGAGAAGCTTGGATCCTTCTCATAGTTTAACAGAGCAACTTGATTGTGTTGCCTGTGTAGGTGCATGGTGAAATCAGGGTCGTTACGACGATCAAGATTGGCCATTTGAAGAAGCTTTGTAGTGAAGGAAAGAAGAAGAAGATGAAATTTAGGGGTAATTTTAGGTTAAGGAACAATGAAAGAAGTGAGATGAAATAGAACCGTTTGGAAAGTTATACTCTGGATTTGAGACAAAGTTATGATAAAAAGATAAACTTCGAAATCCGCAAGTGGGTCCTACTTCTGAAAAAGGCGCCCAAAAAGTTAGTTTTCTTGGAAGTAGTAAAGCTTCAGAAGGCAACTTTGGTTTCGGAAGCTTTGCAATCAAAGCTTCCGAAGACAATTTTGCTTCGGAAGATATTTCAAAGAGTTTTGAAAATTTTGGCTTCGGAAGAAATAAGTGAGTCTTCCGAGACTAAATTGCTTTCGGAAGAAATTTGTTCCTAAAATGCATTTAAGTACTTATACCAAAATTTAAGCTTCAGAAGATACTTCAAGAATTTCTTCCGAAGGTAAATCTCAGATAAGCTGTTTAAACGATTTAGACATAAATTTCTTCTGAAGGAAACTTATGCTTCTTCCGAAGGTAAATTTTCATCATTCTAGAAGATATCATTTTAAAAGTTTGTTTTTCTTCCAAAGAGAACTGGGCTTATGAAGTGATCTAATAGACAACCTAGGACACATAGTTTTAAGAAATAATGTTGATTAAGTTATTAAGAAAAAATCTATTCAAAGTTAATCATCACAATAGCTGATACAAGATATTTAAACCTCTGTTCATCAAAAGTTTTTGTGAACATATCAACATATTGTTCATTTGTGTTAACTTTGATTAGTTTTATCAATCCTTTTTCAAAATTATCCCTAATCAGATGATACCTGATGTTGATATGTTTGGTCCTTGAGTGCTGCACAGGATTCTCTGTAATAGAGATGGCATTGTTGTTGTCTATGTTGATGGGAGTCTCTTTGAAATTGAACCCATAGTCTAGCATCTGATTCTGAATCCAAAGCACTTGAGCATAGCAGCTGGCAGCAGCAATGTATTCAGCTTCAGCAGTTGATGCAGACACACAGGATTGCTTCTTGCATTGCCAAGAGACTATCCTTCCACCCAAGAACTGACACCCCCCAGATGTGGACTTTGCAGTCATGTTGCAGCCACCATAATTACTATCTGTATAAGCATACAGATTAAAGTCTGAATTCTTTGGATACCAAAGGCCTAGATTTAGAGCACCTTTGAGATATCTAAGAATCCTTTTGACAGTGATTAGGTGTGACATCTTGGGGTTGGCTAGATATCTTGCACATATGCATGTGGCAAACATGATATCAGGCCTGCTAGCAGTAAGATACATAAGTGACCCAATCATAGCCCTGTAACAATGTTCATCAACACACTCCCCCTCAAGATCAGGACCAAGGGAGTGGTTTTTGGCTATGGGTGTGTTTACAACCTTACAGTCAGTCATCTTGAATCTTGTAAGTATGTCCTGTACATACTTTGACTGACTGATAAAGATGCCATCTTCAACCTGCTTCACTTGAATTCCTAGAAAGAAATTGAGTTCCCCCATGGCACTCATTTCAAATCTATTCTTCATCAGCATCTCAAAGTCTTTGTAGAGCTTTGTATTAGTTGAACCAAAGATGATGTCATCTACATATATCTGAACTAGCAATGTGTCATTTCCTGTTTCTTTGATGAAGAGAGTCACATCAATAGTACCTCTTTTGTATCCATGTTGACAGAGATATGTTGATAGTGTCTCATACCACTTTCTTGGAGCTTGATGCAGTCCATAAAGGGCTTTATCAAGCTTGCAGACATAATCAGGATGATCTGGGTCTGCAAAGCCAGGTGGTTTTTTAATATAAACTTCTTCATCAATCACCCCATAGAGAAAGGCACACTTCACATCAAACAGGTAGACCTTGAAATCCTTGGATGCAGCATAAGCCAGAAATATTCTTACAGCTTCAAGTCTTGCAACTGGAGCAAAGACATCAATGTAATCAATCCCTTCTTCTTGAGTGTATCCTTGGACAACCAGTCTAGCGTTGTTCTTGATGATGATCCCTCTATCATCTTTCTTGTTCCTGAATACCCATTTGGTTCCTATGACATTCTTCCCTTGAGGAAGAGGGCATAAGTTCCAAACCTTCTGTCTTCTGATTTGAAGCAGCTCATCTTGCATAGCTTCAATCTAGCTTCCATCCTTCAAAGCCTCATCAACCTTCTTTGGCTCTATCTGGGATAAGAAACAAGAATGTAGACAAACATGGCTGTCATGAGCTTGTCCTCTTGTTCTTACACCTGAGTCAACATTTCCAATGATGTTTATGGTGGGATGTGACTTATGGATCTGAAGTTGAGGGATCACAGCAAGTTGGTTAGACAGATCTAAATTTGAGAATTTCTGATCTGGAAATGAGGTGTCTCCCACAACATCAGCACACTTTTCAAGAGAGACTTGATCCAATGAGTATGTGACATCATTCATGTTGTCTTCAATGGAGTGGTTATCTGCATCAAGAAATTCTTGATCACTGTCACCATCTCTTGTTCCTCCTCCTGAATTCTGAGCCTCTGATCTGGAATTCGAAGGTAATTCATTTGAATCAGCAATATTTTTCATGCTAGTGCTGATGGGAGCTTCAATTGCAGGGTTAGTCACCACTGGAGCTGAAGTAGTCTTCTTGTTTGGATCAGGATCTTCTATTGACCTGTTATCTGTAGATCCTGAAACATTCTCACAAGATTTGTTAAAACAGTTGGTAACTAAGTCAAGATCAAACAGCCAATCCAGACCAAAACCTTTCACACAAGGTGTGTGTTCATTAAAGTCACATTGGCTAACTCTTCAATGATCCTAGTTCTGAGATTGTATACTCTATAAGCCTTAGCTTGAGAAGAGTACCCAATGAAGTGTCCATCATCTGATTTCTTAGCAAACTTGGCTATTTGATCTTTGGTATTCAAGATGGTGCAAGGACATCCAAATGTTCTGAGGAAACCAATGAATGGTCTCCTTTTATGCCATAGTTCATAAGGAGTCTTACCATGTGTCTTAACTACCAAAACTCTGTTTTGCACATAGCAGGCTGTGTTGACAGCCTCTGTCCAGAAGGTGATGGGCAGTTTAGAGTCAGACAACATGGTTCTTGCAGCTTCAATAAATGTCTTGATTCTCCTCTCAGCAACACCATTTTGCTGAGGAGTCCTGGGAGCACTATATTGTCTTGAAATACCCTTTTCATCACAAAATGTATCAAGGATTTGGTTTTTGAATTCGGTTCCTTGATCACATCTTATGATTTTGACCTTATTATCAGATTGATTCTTAATTTTCAAAGTGAAATTCTTTAAGATTTCAGGATTTTCATCCTTATTTCTAAGGAAAAACACCTAAGTGAATCTTGTGAAATCATCTGTGATCACCAAACAGTATGAGGTCCTTCCTAAACTCATTACATTGGTGACAGATCCATATGTAACAAGTGTATGGGAGTAGTGATAGAGTTTATTTTCTTTGGCTTGTGATACACTTTGTGTTGCTTCCCCTTCAGGCATGCAACATAGTGGTCATCACTTGTAAACTCTTTCTTTGGCATTCCAGTTACCAAATCATTCTTAATCAGTTTATTCATGTTCTTAAAGTTTACATGGTACATTCTTTTATACCAAAGGAAAGACTCATCACTATTTGCTTTAGATAGAAAGCAAGAAATCTCTCCAGAGGGATATGTTTCCTGCAAGTCCATCTTGTACATGTTCCCTTTCCTGGGGGCTCTGAGTAAATATGCTCTTGAGAAATGTCAACCCCGGGCTTGAGAACAATGCACTCATGCTTAGTAAAGAGCATGTGATGTTTTTGGTCACAAAATTAGGACACACTCAAAAGATTGTATCCTAGCTCCTTGACAAAATTTACCTTCTTAATGCTAAGCTTACCATTTGAGACCATGCCCCTACCAGTGATGTAACCTCCTGCATCTCCTCCAAAAGCAACTGGTCCTCCATCAATTCTTTCAAAGTTTTGAAGTAGGGACTCATTGCCTGTCATGTGCCTAGAGCAGCCACTATCAATGATCCACATATTTCTTTTTGCCTTTGGCTGTCCATAAAAGAGATGATTTAGTTACATTTAGAAACCCAAGCCTTATTGGTCTTGGGATTATAAAATTCAGATGAAGGCAATGAAATAATAAGTGATCCTATGTTCAGGCTTTGAGGATCATTTGCTGTTGCTGAAGAGGAGCTTACAGTCTGAAGGTCTTCCTTCATCTTCCACACCACCTTTGGAAGATTAGGCTTGACCTTCAATACTTCAGAAGCTTTTGTAGCTTCGAAAACTTTGGAGACGGATCCTTCGGAAGATCTTGCTTTCACTGCAGCAAGCTTCAGTGCTTCGGAAGCATTCCTTTCTTCCGAGACCAACTTTTCTTCCGAAAGCAATTTCCTAATTGCCTTCTTCTTCATTTTGGAGCTTTCGAAGGAAATAGATTTTCCTTCCGAAGCTGTTTGTTTCTTCTTCTTCTCAGAAGTTTTCTTTTTAATCATGTGGATAGTACTCTTGGGATTGTATTGACAATCCTTAGCCATATGTGAAGTATTACCACATAACACAATCCAAATATTTCCTTCTAAGAGTCTTCTTTCCCAAAGAAGACTGAGCTTGAATACTTTCCTTTTCTTTCTCCACCTTTTCAGATGATGCAGCAGGCTTCTTAGGGTGAAGCTTGCTCTTTGAAATGGATGGTTTAGGCTGTGCAGCAGTGACACATAGCTGATCAGTCTTCTTGTTGTTGCTGGAGTGAATTGAAGCTGAAGTAGAACTCTTGGTACTAGAATTATTAACAGGATCTTCAGCTTTCATCACCTTGAACCCTGCAGAGATAAATACTTGTTTCTGTTTGGGATCAAAGGTGGTCTTGATCTCTTGAGCTTTTTTGGATCTTCTCTTTGCTCTTCTGATCAAGTTCTTTCTCTTGGTTTTGCTCAAACCAGCTTCTTTTTCCTCCTTAGGAGCATGGTGACCCTTTTTGGATTGACTCTCTTCACTCACCTCAGAGTCATCCCTCACCTTCTCCTCTTCATCCTTTTCATCACTGGGGTCTATGGATGGAGCTATCCCACTAGATCCCAGTCCCTGCTTATTCTGATAACACACTTTTGCATGTAGAGATGAGGATATCATGTTCTTGAAGGTCTCTTCTTCAAGAACACATTTTTCTAGCCCTGGCTTTGCTGATCACAAGCTCAGCCTGGCATTTAGTCAACTTGGTAATGAGATCCTTAATTTGAGTCCTGTAGTTTGTTTGCTCATGTTTAAGAGTTGAAACTATTTTCTCTATATCTTCTATCTTAAGTTTATAGTCATTTTCAGCTCTTTTAAAATCTACTCTTAAAATATTTAAAGACTTAATGTTAGATCTTATTTCCAAGTTGTAGGACCTGTATCCATTTACTTTAGCAATACATTCAGGAGAGCAAAGATGTTTAAGTACATTGGCTTCATCATGATCAGCCATGAGTGCTTGGTTTGGAGATACATCTTCAGCTTGAAAGCTCCAGTCAAAGCCTCCTTCTTCAACAGCAACTACAGCTTGTTGTCTTGGCTTCTTATTCTGGTGCCCTCCTTCAGTGTAGTTTGGCCTGGATGAAGCTTGGTCACCATTTGACTTAGGTGCCTTGCATTCTCTAGCAAAGTGTCCCATCTGGTTACAGTTGTAACACTTGACTTTGCTCTTGTCCAGCCCAAACTTGCCACTAGCAGCATTGCTAGGAAACCTTCTCCCAGTCCTCTTGTAGAACTTCTGGGCTCTGTGAGTGAGAAGAGCCATTTGCTGGACTATCTCCATGTACTCCAGATCATCTGGATGGATATAGTCCAGGTCTTCAAGAGTGAAAAGAAAGTTGCCTGAACTTTCATTAGTAGAGACAAAAGCTTGAGAAGAACTTGTCTCTTAGAAGGGACTTCCTTAGATGTAGCTCTCTCTGGGTGTCTCTTGGAAGGTGATGAAAGGACCCTTTTGTGAGTTTTCAGGGTAGCATATGAGATGATGTTGTGGTTTTCTGCTATCCCTTTCAACCACATGAAGGGATGAACTCTGGTGAGTGTTGGAGTTACCAGATGAATTTTGCATGTTCATCTCCATCTGGTATCCACTGAGTATCCCATACAACTCAGAGGGACTAAGGGTCTTGAGGTTTTCAGTCCTCTTATTGACCACACAGTAGTGTGTCCATTATCTGGGAAGAGAGGACATGAACTTCCTTACAATATCCCTGTTCTCAATAGTTACCCCAACATCAGCCAGAGTATCCACAATTTCAACATACCTGAAGTATTGTTGAGTCATGGTCTCACCTGTCTTGAAGGTGAAGTTTTTAAACTGCTGCTTCAGGAGATCCTTCTTGTTCTCCTTGGCTTCATTTGAACCCTCATACATCAGTTTCAGTGCATCCCATAGCTGTTTAGCGGTCTTGCACTTCTTGAAACCTCTTTAGATGGAGTTCGGAAGAGCAGTTTGGAGGGTTGTCTTGGCTTTCTGATCAACATTAATTCTTTTCCAGTCTTCATCAGAAAAGTCAGCCCTCTCCTTTTGTATCATGCCACCACCAGCAGCAGCTGAAGAGGTGCATGGCACATGAGGTCCATTGACAACAGACTCCCACATCCTGGAATCTTGAAACTTGATAAAGCCTTTCATTCTTTGACACTAAGTGTCAAAATCCTCAGGAGTGATCAGTGGGGACTCTTTTATAGTTCCAGTTTCCATATCAGCTTTGGAGATAGCTGCCATTTGAAGAGTTAAGTGATGTGTGTAACTAAGTGGATTTGAAGATGGTGAGATCTTACAATCAAGAGCCTGGAAAGCTCTGATACCAAATACAGGACCGTTAAAGGGTACTTAAGCTTGCACTTAGTTAACACACTTAGGAGGATCTTAAGATCACTTAACAGTTCAAATAGGGAACTGTGAACTTTTACTGAAGATACAAGACAAACACAAGTAAAAGCAAGAACAAGAACACAAGATAAATTTTCAAGGAAGTTGTGTATTGCTTCTCTAGTTCTATTACACGTGTTGTACAAGTACATCTTTGAATACAAGAACCGGAGACTACTTATACTACATCCTACAACCGTCAATATGCAAAAAGATAGTTGGAAGTGACTAATCTAGACAACAAGATCAGCCTAAAGTCAAAAGGCAGATTGCCTTTTGACTAGTGACTATGACATGCCATAGTTCACTGACTTTCCTATTACAAAAAGCCAAGAAGGAACAAAAACAGAAACTTCCAGGCGAAGACCTTATCTACTTTATCATAAAGTATGGAAGTTTCACCAACTAGTGATAGCAGGTGAGCTACCAGAGCATGCAGCGGAAAGTAGGTTGCTTTATGATAAAGTTGATGAAAAAGGTATATTTTCTCTCTCTTCAGAAGAAAATCAGTCTTGTCTTTAAACAGCTTCGAAAGACTTTATCTTGAGAGCTTCGGAAGACTTTATCTTTTACCTTCGGAAGAGTTGAGTCTTTGGCTTCAGAAGACTTTACACTTAGAATATTTTCCAAGTTAAGTGTAAAGCTTCCGCAGCAGTTTCTTCTGAACTTTGGCTTCGAAAGATTTTACACTTAGCATTTTCTTAAGTGTGTAAAACTTTCGAAGCTAGTTCACCTTTGTTCCGAAGTGCATGTTGGAAGACTTGGTTGTTTTGGTATCTTTTGGTTGCAGCAGTCTCCTAACTTCAGAGGTTCCTACAACATTATAATTTTAGATGGGTTATTTGCCACGCTAGACGCAGAATTCACATTGTCACACCCCCAACCAAGGCGGTTTCTCGTGGGGCATGAGCGTCATAGAATCATAGTCATTGATTGACCACACATGATTTGGTAAAATATACATTGCAAATAAGTTTAAAAATACATAATTGGTTTCAGAGTTAAATTCCGGAAGCAGTAGAACTATAGTAAATTATTTTCAAAACACGATAAATACAGAAATAAATGTCCCAAATAGCATGAATGGCCCTAAATGCGATGTGATCCATGCTAGCTTAACTTGATGCAAATATCAAATACCTGAGAAAACATGCAGGAAAATATGTCAACATAAAGTTGGTGAGTTCACAGGTTTTAAAGTAATAGTAAGCAGTGTAATGTACCACAATTCTTTCCATGACTAGATTGTCAATCATGCAATACTACAACATTATATAAGCACCACAATCGAAGCTAGACTGTAACTGTAATAGATTGCCCCTACCCATGCCTATCGTAAACAGGCTAATAGTGCACCCGTTTAGACCTCCGGTCAAGGTTAGGGTAATTAATCCGGGTAGGGGTAGTCAAACCCAATAGTACTATCCATGATTACCTCGCTTTGGGAAATAAACTAACGATCCGATAACAGGAGACTTTATATGATAAGTAAACAACTTATATAACAAGTGAAATCATTGACAAGTAAATGTGTCCACGAAAATAATAATTTGCATGTAATCTCCCCCAAAAGTTAAATAAGTAAAATCAAAACTAGAACAATCAAGGCAACTTATGTCTAACTAATTGCTCCTACGTGTAATGTGAGCATGTAACTATTTCATCCACACACTTGGTAACAAAGTGTTTGACTCGACGACCCGTTGGTGACACAAGATGGATAATACATATATATATATATATATATATATATATATATATATATATATATATATATATATATATATATATATATATATATATATTACTTAGAAAATATTAATAAATTAATCTTCACTTGAAAGTGTTCAAAAACCTTTGTATTTTAAATTTGACATATTGTTTAGGTAATTAAATATCATTTTGACTCGACCCGAGACATGACTCGTGTGTTTAGTAATTAGTTATATAATTTACATATGAAATTAGAGTAATTAGGGTTTTGAAATAATCCTATTTTTTTAAAGTAATATAATATTTGTATTTATTTAATTAAAATACAATTTAAAATATTAACATCGAAGAAAAATCACTAGCTTTCATATTTTACAATCCATATATAAATATATCGTATTTGCTCATAAAATAATTATTTGATTATTTTTTAGTAGGATTATTCTTTTATTTTGTCTAGTTCTTGACTTATATTAAATTAGGGTTTCTTTAATTTATTAAGAAATTTTGATATATTATAAAGTAAAATCTCTTTAATGAATTAATTTGCTACTTTAGTCAATTTACCGATTTGTCTTAACCCATCTTTTTAAATGACCTAGTAACTAATATTATAAGGTCCATAAATTTATATTTTAAGTCCCATGTCAAAGCAACAAAATCATGTGTCATCTTTGTTAAAAGTCATCTACTAACCATTTTAACATACCTTTTAGACTAACATAATATTTAGTTATGAAGTTAATATATTACCACTCACTAACTAAGTATAACTTGAAGAATATATATAAGTATTCATAATAATACTTGTAAATATTTAAAATTACATAACCACAATATAACCCTTTGTAATTTTATTTTGAGTTTTAACAACTTTTAAGACTCTTTATAAAATCACCAACTAGTAACTTGGTCAAACATGGATCTATGAATAATTATTTTTTAAAAACAAGAATTATTATTTAGTTCATGTTAAAATATTTTGTATGAAATATTATCCTTGAAACTCTTTATTGGCAAAAACATCATTTTTAACAAGAATGACTTTTGTGGATGAATGTTGTTATATATGATCTAGTTGATAAATAATATAATGAAATGAAATATATATAAACAAAAAGAGTGTGTTCTCACTAAAAACAAGCAAGAAAAGATGGAATGGTTTATGTAGGATGCTTGAAAGCTTCAAAAATTGCTTGATCTTTAACCAAGGGCACTTGAACACACAAGATTTGTAGAAATATGTTGGAAATCAAATGAAGTGGTGATGATGGTATCTTGGATGAAATTTGAAGGAAGAAAGATGGAAGAGAGTGTGTTGGGTGGTGTTGATGAATTGTGAAGGTTACTTGTATTAGTATTCGTTACATGTTCTTGGAAATTACTATCTTATGGGTCTTAGTCAACATGGATGGAAGGGATTTGAAATGTGGAAGGAATCAAGTCACTTTGTTCATAAACTTTTTCTTATCACCAAAATGGTAAGTTAAAATTTACAAAAAAAAAAAGTTGTTTTGTGTAACACCCGAAAATTTGTTTAAAATAAAGGAAAAGAAAAATATCTTGAAAGGAAGGATAATGGGCACAAGTAGAAGGGGGTAAAGTGTACAAAGTACAAAACATTATTATAATATGGTTTAAAAGGTATAGCCGCCCATGCCACCACTTTTTCACTTCTGCTTTTCGGCTGGAGCAAGAAAGAAGAAAGAAGAGATGAAGTTTCATAGGTTCTTTAAAGAAGAAACTGTGTTTTTGAAGGTGTGTATCTTTCCTGTGTAACTGGTTCGGTTTCAGCTGAATTTTTCAGCTTGTGAACCGATTCTTATGTGTTCTTTATGTTTTGGTGTGTTTAGGCATTTGAACTCCAGGTTGCTCTCGGGTTTGGTGGAGTTTTACTCGAAAGCAGTAGAGGTGAGTTCTAGCTCCCCTCTTTTAAATGTTTTCTACTATTTCGGGGGCTGATTTGCATATTTGACTGATGTTTTCGAAACCAGTTATGCATTTTCATGTATGGTGCGAACGATGATTGATGTTATGGTGTGTTATGTGCTTCTCTTGCTGATCGTTTAAGTTATGAGGTTCTAAGTGTTAAACAGATAGATCTAAGTTGTGTTCATGATTAGAATGATGATTGGGTTCTGGTAATGGCATAAGTTGCATTTCAGATTTGTTTCAGGACTATCCGCATTTGATAGTTGAGTCATTTGTTCATGCGCATTTGTTATGTGTTCAGGCTCATTTGCTAAGTACTCATCCGCATTTGTTTTGTTCATGCGCATTCACTAAGTCTTCAGGCGCATTTGCTAAGTACTCATCCGTATTTGTTTTGTTCATGCGCATTTGTTATTTGTTCAGGCTCATTTGCTAAGTATTCATCCGTATTTGTTTTGTTCATGCGCATTTGCTAAGTCTTCAGGCGCATTTGCTAAGTACTCATCCGAATTTGTTTTGCCCATGCGCATTTGCTACAGAGTCCATGTATATTGCTTTAGTCATCCGCAATCGTTTCATGCGCATATCCTGACACTTAGAAAATTTCCTGAGAATGTTCATCCGCATTTATAGTACTCATCCTCATTTGCCTAAATTCATCCACATTTGTCTAAAGACTTAGAATTATTCTGAAATTTTAGGAATATGATCTAAGTGTTAAGTATTGATGAATAAGGAAAGATTATACTTAGAGATTATCATGTTTGGTTCTTTCTTATGTGCTGCTTTCTCTATGTCTATAATATTGTCATGTTATGTGATTATCCTATGTGCATCTTAATAAGTATTATCCATAACAAGTGGACACGAAAGAATAAAAGAAGAACAGTGAAACTTAATGAATGTTACCCTGGGCCCATACGATGAATGAAAAAGCCTTGCAAGCAAAATGAATGGAGGTGCACGGCCTTGTTGTCGTTAGCTCAACTCATGTGCGGCAGTATAGCCCATGAGGATGCACATCTAGGGTCAGTCCTGGGATTGACCAACAAATGAATGGGATCCTAGTTCATGAGCGGGCTTCGTGCCTAGCAGTGTGGATCAACTGTCAAAGGGTTAGCTACCATGATAAACGTTTGCCGACAGGGGTTCGACATCTGTTGCCAACCAACAATGTAGGCTCTTGCTTTGTGCAATCCTAGTTAATGAAAGAGAAAGATAAAGAAAGAAAGATAATGAATCATTTTATGATTGATTATGTACATTGTTGAATTATCACCAAATGAAGTTTACAAAGTGTATATTTTTTTATATATTATTAAACTAGAACTCACTCAGCAACACTGACTTTTTATATGCATATCAGTTGGCAGGTAAGGATGTTGCTGAGGATGGCACGCGGGTGAGGTACTTGGCGGGCAAAGACTGGCATCCATTCGTGCATAATGATATGGTTGAATGAATTCTTTTGTAATTGTAAAAATACAATGATGTATCAAATATTAATGCAAGAATGGATTTTTGACAACTTAATCCGCTGCGTTATTTCTATGAAATGTATTTATCTGATATGAAAAATGCTGTGATTGTCCAACTGTGAGGTCTCCCGGAACGGAGCCCTACATCTTGTAAGGATTTAAAAAGAAAAGAAGAAAGGGAAACGGCCAAGGAGAAGGGAGAGGGTGGGTTGTTTTATTCTTGAGTAGTATTGGGTATTTGATTGTATTTATTGCACTATAGATATTTTTACATAATTTTATATTTTTACTTTTTACTTTTTAAAATACATAAAAAATATTATAGAACTTATATAATATCCTATATTTTAGTATTGATGGTATGTTAATGATACATCATGTATCTAGTAGACGAGTTAAAACGATTCGTTCCGGGTAAAATATCAAGTTACGCGTTTAGATTTATTTATAAGTTTAAACTTTTTCTAATGTATTTAATATGGAATCTAAAATACTTTGAAACACTTTAAACTATTTATTAGTATGTATATATTAATTATCACCAACATTAGTGTGTGCCGGATGTACCGCGTGTAAAAATGGTAATTACGCCGAATGACCGTTGCATGAAATGTTATGCATGAAATTTTGCAATGCATGAAATGACTTCAGATAATTTGAACTATTTGAAACTCATATAAAATATGCATAATTATAACAAAGTCGAGCCGGGTATTGACATGAAATTTACCGGTTGTCACACACATGACTCAACTAGCCAATTAAAGTTTTTCCAAAGACACACTTAGATTGTTTGGCCACCAAGTGATTGGATAACAACAGTCGCAAGCTTGGTTAAACGAATGTGGAATAAATGATCATTCCATGTGGCATTGTAACTTAATATATTGTCCAAGAAAACTTAAACGAACTTCCAAAGATATGGCAGGAAAATTCCATTAATTATTTGTCGACACGTGGAAGGGGCATTAGTGCGGTCGAAAGGTATAACACAAAACTTTTAATGGTCATCATGGGTACGAAAAGAAGCTTTCGACTCATCCCCGTCAACAATTCTAATCTGACTAATAAGTCAAGTTTAGTGAAAAAAAGTTGCACCATATAGTTTCATCGAATAATTGTCGATAGCTGGAATAGGAAACCGATCTGGAATGGTAATGCAATTCAAGGCACAGTAATCAACACAGCCACCATGTGTCATCTTTCTTCCGAACCAATAACACCGGGGAAGAAAAATGACTTATACTTGGACGAATCAAACCTTGTGCAATCATTTCCTTAACAACTCATTTAATTTGTTGTTTCTTAAAATGAGGGTAATGGTATGGTCGAACCGAGACTAGAGTATAGAAAGAAGAGAGTAATTTGATGGTCTTGAGTACCTAGTGGTAGACCATGTGGGGTAGTAAAAACCAATGCAAATTCTGACATAATAGCTTCCAAATCTAATTCGAACGAGCCAATTGCCTTAACCCATTAAATTGAATAGGACGAACTATTGTTTAGAATCACCCTGTATGTAATTAATTAGTTTATCAGCCACATGAAACTTGAAGGTAGACATAGCATAATCGGTTACCACCGGTCCCAAAATAGCTGGCCAAGAGACACCTAGAACCATGTCCCACCCTTGAAGGGGAAGAACATATAAATCAGTAGAGATTAATTGTATGTCCCTTGTATACACAATTCCACTTGTCTACCAATGCCGGAGCAAAGAAGGTGTTCACTGCTCCCAACCAAAACAATAAAGGAACTAATATATCCAATGTTAAGGTTTAAAAATGTGTTCATACGTGTTTGAATTAAATAGTCGGTATTACCCCCATCGAGCAAAAACTGTACCGATTTCCCTTTTACCTAACCCGTGAAGCGAAGCGTGGTAGTGGAACAACCTCCCGATAATGTGCTATAGAAGATGACCGATTACTCCTTAAGGGTTGTCAATTGTAAATACTAAGCAAATTCACCATGTGTTTCAAGAGAAAATGATTAGTCCGGAAGACCTGGATCCGAAGCTGGATCGTCATCGAAGAAGAGGAGCGGGGGAGGGGCTTTGCACTTATAGTCATGAGAGTACTTCTCGTTACGATGGTGACATAGCCCTAGGGCATGTTTCTGAGCAATTTCATTAGTGGTGACCCGATGAAACCTTACGTTTTAGGGAAAAAAGGTTGGGGATATGATGCGGCTAGAGTTAGACGGTAATAAGGGCTTTGAATTACCTAAATATAGCTGACCCACACCCTTTTCAAGAGAGATTTGTTGTTTATGGATGTTGATCAGATACGTCACTTCCTATAACATTCTCGGCTTGTATCAACACCGACGTCTTAATATCCGCGAAGCAAAAATTGCTGTGGTAAGGCAATTATACAGTTGAAATTGACTCAATTTGGTGTCGATAATCAAGAATAGTGGAAGTTTGTGTAACATAGCTAAAAAAGCTTCTTGTGATCTAAATCTTGAGAACCGAATCATAAAATTAGGGCGGCGGTAAAGTGTGGCCAATCTAACAATTGGTTATGCCGAGTGAGCCAATTGAACTAGTCCATCACCTCGGCATCAAAGTAAAAGGAGGCCACCATTAGACGATCATGGTCAGGAAAGGAGTAAAATCAAAGTATGGTAAGGCTTGAGCCACCCACCGTTCAGGGTGTTCTCCACCAAAATGAGACAATTGTACCAGTGTGGGCTTGTGTCTTTCGAAACTAAGTATTCTTTTTTAGTCCTACATGAAACCTACTCTGACTTAATTTGTTGATTTGAAGTATAAGTAGCATGCTAATTTTGCCGCCATTCTTTCCTACTGACTAGTTTGACCCATGTAATTGGCTTGGGTTGAGCAAACACGTTTTGGGTTGTAAGGCCATCACCCAAATTCGTAGTGCAACTAATCTTCATCCACAAGAATTCAAAGAATGCCTAAAAACCACAGACAAGGAGTAACAAGGCGACTTCCAGATATACAAATGTCCCACAAGAAGTAACACCCGCATACTGGGTGATAAAAAATATAATAAGACTTTATTTGTTAGCAGAAATTTCTACCAAGCCACTCTCATTGCTTTGTTTAGACATCTATCTCTCGTGTCACCTCATCCAACATAGCAAACCTCCCAATCCAGCTTAGCTTTGCCAATTTTATCACCATTTCATAAAACCAGATTAAAATGATAACTTTTGGGATTCAGGTTTATACAAACAAGAATGAGATTTATACGGTTTGGTTTTTGTTGCTTAATGTTCGGGCCAGTGGTTTGGACCTGGTTGTGTAAACAGAGCCTGCGTTTTACCTTTATTGTTTATTTAATTTTTGTATTTTTTAATAACCACTTATGTCTCTGTGTAACTAATGATAAAAATATTGGTACGACCACTACACTCAACCCTACCTGTCAAGTTGTTTGTCGTTTTACATATTTAGTTAGAATTTTATCGTAAAATTTTTACATCAAACTTAAGCACTCCTACAAATAGATAGACACTAGGATAAAATAAAATGTAATGAGACGTCTAAAAGGAGAAAAAACATCAAATAAGGTTTAAAATTAGATTCGTTTATTTCATTCCATTCTTTCAATTATCTAGCCTAGACTCTTCTCACATTATTTTATGTAGGAAGCTATAATAAAAATAGATATCGACGAAAAATGATTCGTAGATGTCAATTTGGGTTAAATTCTTGTATATCACAAGTTGCTAAAGGTGTTTTCATATTTTAATATTAAGGAATCCTCTTGTACAAGAATTGCTCTTTGAACTAAACTGCTTGCACCAGTGCCTATAGCTTCAGTAATAAAAATCAAACCCTATCCACCGAACAAAAAAAAGCTATCAGAAATTAGGGTTCATACCAAGATAAATAACACAAAATTTAACAACAAACCTCACAAGTAAAACGATTGATGAAGAAAGTAACAAGAATTGAGGTTCAAGAACATCATCACCACTTCCTGCCGGCGAGGGGCACCACCGCCGTAACACCGCCTACACCTTGCACCACCCAACCCACCGCAAACTCAGCAGCCACCTACCTTCTCTACTGCCTCCTCAACCGCAGAATGGAGGTGGAGTTGTCTCTGATTTGGAGCGGTGCAAGGTGAGGATAATGAAGGGGTATTTGAGAAATTAGGGTTAATATGTTAGAAGCGGCCGGAGGAAATGAAAATTAAGTTGGGCGCGCGTTTTAAAAGATGATGGAAAAAGATGACACGCAAAAATACGTGTCATTTTTTCTACAAATTTTGTAAAATAGTACATAAGTTTATGACACGCAAAAATACGCGTCATATTTTTCCGTGCGTCATCTTTTGCACGTCATTTATTAATAGTTTTGTAGTAGTGTATGCAATATGTTTACATTATATTAACCAACTAATTAAGTGCAAACAGCCCCTTTGTATGTGCCATCATTATCATTTTCAATATATATAAAGCCGTCATGAATCTGTTTCTTATACATCAATAATGCATTTTTATTTTGAAGTGTGAAAAACTTTTCGTTATATCAATCTTCTAGTATTTAAGTCCTTAACTAGTTTACTACCTTATGAATTTGTCAATTAATGACTTATGTAAATTCAAGATTTATTATAAGTTTGGAATCAAATAACAGGTTAGATGGATGTTATCCTAACGCCCATGAAACGAAAGACATCTCGATAGTTCCTAAAAATCTAGATTGTCCACAAAAATGTTATTCTCGTAAATGATTAAACTATGACACCAACATATAAAGATCATCCAAACAATTAGATGCTATTATCATCCAGAGACAAGGGCAAACCACCATCGTAAACGCCATCCTATAGGGCAACTATGATATTGTGAGTTGGGAGTATGAAATGCTACATGACAATATTGGTGGAGTTGTACGTCTACATATTGTGTAACAACTATACCTGATACTTACTACAATAACTTTGACAAACTTGAAAAAAAAAAGCATTCATCATCTGGATGCCGCATCAACAGCAAGAGACGTATGTTACACCGTTGCCTATAAATGCATATCTATCAACGTTGACCGTAACATTCTCTTTATACATGCACTAACTATAAAATACTTACTTTCATTCAGTTGTTGGATCATAGGACTTCTCCCATGGTAAGACTAGATTTTCGAGACATATACCAACATGAAACACTCACCATTGTTATATTAATATATTTTTAATCACTTCTTTAATTGATTTGAGTATCGATTTAATAAACATATATATTATTTCTCAACTGGCTGAGATTCTTAAAGATAAAACGAAAAAAATTATATTCTCTTACAACTATAAAAATGTTATTTAAATGACCAATGTACAAGATTCATGTGACAAATAATGTCCTATGTGTTTGTCATTGTTTATTCAACTAAGGTTATCGAATCTCCAAGTTCCGAACGAACCTGGTTCACTTTTAAGTACGGATACATCATAGTAATATTGTTGATTAAAATCAATCAATTATGATAAAGTTTTAATTAAAAGGTGATGTTATTCTACAAAGTGTATTTTTGCTACAAAGTGAGATTAAAAAAGTCACAAAAAAAATTATATCTCACAATCTAAATCGAATTTCAAAAAAGTATTTCGTAGTCTCTGTTCCTCTCGTCGTACTCTTTCAGAAAAAAATTAAAAAAATAAAAAAAATTTCATTGTGTCTTTTATGACACAACACAATGACGTCATTGTGTCTTTCATAATGACACAATGACATTATTGTGTCTTTTATAATGACACTGACGTTATTGTGTATTTCATAAATGACACAATAAAAAACAGGTAAAAACAGATAATAATAAAGTAAAAATATATCATATTTGACACTATGCGGTTTGAAAGAATTTTGTATCAAAATATAGATAAGAATAAAATAAAAATATATCTTATTTGATCAGGCTTAGTTTTGAAGAACTTTTTGTCAAAACATAGATAATGTTGGGAACGATGTATGTTCAAGATACAAAATCAGATGAGTTATGCTACTGAGATAAGATTCAAAAGGCTTACATCATATGCAACAAATATTAATATTATTTAGGAAGTTAAATTATAATAGTTAAAAATATTATTTGCGAAAATATATGTTAAAAGATATTTACTTGATTGTAAATATATTATTAATATATAAAACGGTCAATTAATTTGATAAGAATCGATGATTATAAAGGATTACGATAAGTTATAAAAGGTTGGTAATGATATAGTTATCTGATAGTGGTTTTAAATAATTATATTAATTATGTGACAATTATTATTATTATTTACTCTTTTATAAATTTAACTTAACTTGTTCCAAAAGATATTAGAGTAATATAGATAGGAAAAACGGGTAAGACACAAAATCCTAATCCCCTTCTCTCTTTCTCGTCCCCCCCCCCCCCCTCCCTCGGGACATCGTCATTGTCACCGGCCACCATCATCAAGTCGTCGCTGCCACCGTCCCATTCCGCTATCGTCTTGCCGCTACCAATGATACGATTAGTGCTCTCTGGATGGATGAGTTTAGCAATCGAAGGAATTCAATTATGGAAGATTTTGTTTTTCACTTGATCAAGTGGATTCGTTGTTCGTAGTGTTCATGTTAGGTTAGTCGTTTTATTCTTAAGAGGTATAATTCTAAACCAACTATGGATGCTTTTGTTCTTTAAAGTTTGCATCTGGACTCCTATTGAGAATCTAGGATTTTGACCTAGATTTGTTCGTAAAAATCTGTTCCACTACATTTTTTAAATGTATTTTGAAACCTGTGTATGATACCCAATAGTGGTATCAGAACCACTTTTGCAAACTACTAGAATAATTATTTATTTTTCAAACTTTTATTCAACAAAAAAATTGCATCCTTTACATTTATTTTAACATCTTGTTGGCTGTGTATGTTGGTCCTTATGATCGATTCAACAGTGCACTTGATGTATAAAAATGATTTTCCACTGATTCAACACAATATTTGCAATAACATAATGAACAATTTAGAATCTAAACAATAACAATCAAACAAAGGTTCAATGATAATGATAATAAGCTTCCAGCCGCACACACAAACTTGCAACAAAGATATTTCGTATAAGGGTTTTGCCCAAAATTCTCTTACACAGATAGAAAAATTACAATATATAAGCAATCCTAATTTCGTTGACTATTAACTAGGTTCACCCGGCAGTGAACTACAGTTTCGCGGGGTGAACAGTCACAGCTGACTCCTGGCGAAACTATAGTTTCGCCCATAGTTTCGTTGGAACATAAAAGTCAACAAAATACAAATTACAAGAGAAAGACTAACATTTAACTTATTACATATCAAAATAAACCTATCAACTATAGTGAGTCCAACCTATACTAGATCATCAGTGTAAATCCAAGACCCATGACAAAAAAATTTCTTAACCATCCTCGTAAGTTTGAGATTGTATAAGATACAATTTGTAATCGTTGTGCTGCAAGCCAAAAAAATAAACTCTATCACTACTCCCCTACACTTATTACATATGGATCTATTTAGCCCCACCAGTGTAATAAGTTTAGGAAGGACCTCTTACTGTTTGGTGATCACAGATGACTTTACAAGATAAACTTGGGTCTTCTTCTTTAGAACCAAGGATAAGACTCCTGAGATCTTGAAGAGCTTCATTCTGAAAATTGAGAATCAATATGATCATAGTGTCAAGATCATAAGATGTGATCAAGGAACCAAATTTAAAAACCAAATCCTTGATGCATTTTGTGTGAAAAAGGTAATACAAGATAATATAGTGCTCCCAGAACTCCTCAGCAAAACGGTTTTGTTGAGAGGAGAAACAGGACACTTATTGAAGCTGCAAGAACCATGTTGTCTGACTCTAAACTGCCCATCACCTTCTGGGCAAAGGCAGTCAACACTACTTGTTATGTGTAGAACAAAGTTTTAGTGGTTAAGACTCATGGTAAGACTCCTTATGAACAGTGGCATAAAAGGAGACCTTTAGTGGTTCCCTCAGATCATTTGGATGTCCTTGTACCATCTTGAATACCAAAGATCAAATAGCCAATTTTGATGAGAAATCAAATGATGACCACTTTATTGGATACTCCTCTCAAGCCAAGGCTTATAGAGTATACAATCTCAGAACCAGACTAGTTGAGGAGTCAGCCAATATGACCTTCAATGAGCACACACCTAGTGTGAAAGGTTCTGGTCCTGATTGGTTGTTTGATCTTGATTTAGTTACCAACTGTTTTAACAAATCTTTTGAGAATGTTTCAGGATCTACATATATCTTATCAAAAGAAAATTATGATCCAAGATTTGAGTTAAGACCAACTGATCAAACTACTTCAGCTTCACTGGTAACTAGCCCTGCAGTTGGAACTTGCACAACCATGACACAGTCATCAGCTGATACATCTGAGGTGCCTATAAATTCCAGCTCAGAGGCATAAAAATCAAATTAAGGAATTTCCAATGTAGGAGGAGATGGAGGTGGTGAGAGTGATCAAGAATTCCTTGATGCTAATAACCACTCCATAGAAGACACCATCAATGATGTAACACACTTATTGGATCAACTATCACTTGATAAGTATGCTGATGTGGTGGATGATTCTCAAGCACCAGATCTGAATTTCACCAATTTAAATCTGTCCAAACAAGTTGTTGTGATTCCTTAACTAAGAATCCACAAGTCCCATCTCACCACAAACATCATTGGAGATGTTGAAACTGGGGTGAGAACAAGAGGACAAACCCATGACAAAAAAGTTTGTCTTCACTCTTGTTTCTTGTCCCAGATAGAGCCTAAGAAGATTGAAGAAGCTTTGAAAGATAGAAGATGGGTTGAAGCAATGTAGGAGAAGCTGCTTCAATTCAAAAGACAGAAGGGTTGGAATCTATAGCCTCTTCCTTAAGGAAAGACTACCATAGGTACCAAGTGGGTTTTTAGGAACAAGAAGGATGATAGAGGACTTGTCATCAAGAACAAGGCAAGGCTGGTTGTTCAAGGATACACACAAGAAGAGGGGATTACCTACACAGATGACTTTGCTTCTGTAGCGAGACTTGAAGCTGTTAGGATATTCCTGGCTTTTGCTGCATCCAAGGATTTCAAGGTCTACCAACTTGATGTCAAGTGTGCCTTTTTATATGAGGTGATTGATGAGGAGGTGTATGTCAAACAACCACCTGGCTTTGCAGACCCAGATCATCCTGATTATGTTTGCAAGCTTGACAAAGCTCTCTATGGGCTACTTCAGGCTCCAAAGAAGTGGTATGAGACACTATCACAGTATCTCTGTAAGCACGGATACAAGAGAGGTACTATTAATGGAACATTCTTCATCAAACGAACAGGAAATGACTTGATGCTAGTTCCAGTTTATGTAAATGACATTATCTTTGGGTCAACTAATCTAAAGCTCTACAAAGACTTTGAGAAGATGATAAAGAATAGATTTGAAATGAGTGCCATGGGGGAACTCAATTTCTTTCTAGGAATTCAGATGAAGCAGGTTGACAGTGGCCTCTTCATAAACCAGTCAAAGTATGTGCAAGACATACTTACTAGGTTTCACATGACTGAGTGCAAGGTTGCTAAGACACCCATAGCCAGAAACCACTCTCTTTGACCAGATCTTGAGGGGGAGTATGTTGATGAACATCTATAAAGGCCTATGATTGGGTCTTTTATGTACCTCACAGGCAGCATGCCTGATATCATGTTTGCTACATGTATTTATGCAAGATATCAAGCTAACCCTAGGATGTCACACCTGGTTGCTGTCAAGAGAATTCTCAGATATCTCAAGGGTGCTCCTAAATTAGGCCTTTGGTATCCAAAGAATTCTGACTTCAATCTGTATGCCTATACAGATAGTGACTATGGTGGCTGCAACATGACTGCAACGTCAACGTCTGGGGGATGTCAATTTCTTGGTGGAAGGATAGTCTCATGGAAATTCAAGAAACAATCCTATGTATCTGCATCAACTACTGAAGCTGAATACATTGCTGCTGGAAGCTACTGTGCTCAAGTGCTTTGGATTCAAAATCAGATGCTAGACTATGGATTCAACTTCAAGGAGACTCCCATCCATATAGACAACAATAATGCTATATCTATCAAAGAGAATCCTATATAGCACTCAAAGACAAAGCACATCAATATCAGGTATCATTTAATTAGAGATAATTTTGAAAAGGGATTGATAAAACTAGTCAAAGTTAACACAATTGAACAATATGCTAATCTATTCATAAAATTTTTTGATGAGCAGAGATTTAAGTATATTGTATCAGCTATTGGGATGATTAACTTTGAGTAAATTTTTTTTAAACTAAACTTAAGATTATTTTTAATAATATGTGTGTCTTAAGTTGTCTATATCCTCAGCATATAAGCCCAGTTTACTTTGGAAGAAACTTTTCAAAATGATATCCCTTAGAATTTTAAGAATTTTGGATGTATTTTCCTTCGGAAGACATCAAGTTGTCTTTCAAAGAAAATTATGTCCTCAAAACAAATAACTACTTCTAAGAAGTTAACCTTTGGAAGAAATTGAATATATCTTCCTAAGCTTATATTTGTCACTAAGTACTTATATACTATTTTCTTCCGAAAACAATTAAGTCTCGGGAGACTTATCTCTTATTGAAAAAGATTTATGATATTTGATATCTTCCAAAGAAAATCTATCAAGGAAGTAAAAATACTCTAAGTATTTTTCTTTCGAAGCAAAATTCTTAGAAAACTAAGGAATATCTTTCAAAGCCAAATTGGCTTCGAAAGTTTTTCTAAAATCTTTTGAAGACAAATTACCTTCAGAAGATTTAGACTTCTAAAAAAACTGACTTTTTGGGCATTTTTTTTGAGGTGGGACATACATTTGGATTTCAAAGATTATCCTTTTGCATTTACTTTGTCTAAAATCCATAACATATATATTTGTACAACGGTTCCCCTTCTTTCACTATTCTCCTTCATCGGCAAGATTCAAACCCTAAATTCACCCATAAACCGACCTTGTTCTTACCTTTCTTCATCTCAAAGCTACTCAAAATGGCCAACCCTGGTCCACAAAACCAGCCCGATTTCTCCATGCAACTACATAGACAACATAATCAGGTTGCTCTATTAGTGTCTGAGAAAGATCCTGGTTTCTTAGACATTTTCTGTTTCTTAACTCTATCAAACTACTTTACCTCCCTCACCATAAATCCTCCACTTTATGAAGATCAACTGTTGGAGTTTTGGAGGACCTGCCAAAAGGTCATTATGGATGGGGAGAAGGCACTGTCTGCCATAGTATAGGGTAGGATAATTTTCATTACTCCAACCACCATTCGTACTCATATAAGGCTGGATGATGAAGAAGGTGAATTGTCTTTCCCAAAATCTGCTGTGAACCAGTCCTTTAGGCAGATGGCCTATAAGGGTGATTACTCAGTAAGAACCTTCAAGAAGGGGAAGGTCTCCTCCAAATGGAAGTACCTCCTACATGTTGTTATCAACCGTCTATCAAATAAACATGGAGGGTGGGATCAAATTCTGGAAGACCTTTCCTACATAGTCCATGGATTACTATAAGGGGTCAAGTTCAGGTACACATAATTTGTTTATACTAATTTAGTTGCACCTCTGGACTCCTTAGAATATTATATGTTCCCTAGATATCTCAAGTACATTCTTAACTGTGAACTGGGCTCACAGTTGAGGGGAACAGGTAATGTTCTTAAATTCAAACAGGTGAAGCCTGACATCTTTAAAACAATGAAAAAGCCAAATGTTAGCTTCTCAGGGGTAGAAACAACCCTGGTCCCAAAAATGTTAGAGCTCATTGCTCAAGGTGACAACTTAGCAACACAAGCTAATGTTGAACCCACACCTTCCACTTCTGCACCACCCACATAGCCACAAATCACCATCACCTACCAAAAAAATTCCAAACGAATCCCTGCACAAGTTACTCAGGTTGTGCAGGCCCCCATATTATCACCCTACAGGAGGAAGTGGACACTACAGCTCCCACTTCTCCTGAGGAGCAAACCACTCCCATCACTTCAAGGATCAGTGCTGCGGTTCCTCATGCTCAGCCTGATGAGCTCACTACACCAGCACCAGCCTTAAGCCTTCACTCAGAGTCTCAAAACTCTAGTGAACAACCTTCCGAGGAAAGCTACTATCCTCAGCCGTTAGATCTCAATCAACCCACACCCAACCTTGAATTCTATGATGATGACGACATGGGATTCGGTGAGTATGATGAGTCACATCATCCACCCACAACTGAGGTAGATCTCCCTGAACTAGTTCAAGAGGTCCATATGGAAGAGGCTCTTGCTTTTGTAAGTGATTACATCTTTAAGACCTCAACCATGGCAACCCATCCTATTGACACTTCAACTGAAGCTGTCATGGTGCATGGGAAATCCAGTAGCCAAGAACTTAGTACTGGTGATAAGGAAGAAGACTTAGGTCCTATTCTCTCATCCCCCAGTGATTCTTCAAATGAAGACGAGGGGAGTCTGAAACAAAAGGTTCAACAACTGACTAAAACCTACACCTATTTAGTCTCAAAGGTCAGTCACCTGAAATCTCAGGTGACTACCTTACAAAAGAGGGTCAATGACCAGCAACTTGAGATGACCGATCTCAAGTCCAAGTTAGCTGAGAGACCACTAATAAGGACTCAACCAGGGCCACAAGAACCTCTGGATGTGATGGACCTAACCTCTAGCTCACCTATGCAAGAAGGTGATGCTACAAAAAAGGGGGAGAAAGTCCTACCTATAATCATAGAACCTAGGAGTTCTTCTCAGAGTACAGATATAGAGGACTCACGACCCTCTCTTGCTATTGATATGGACTCACTCATACAAAGTTTGTGATGTGGACTCACTCATACAAAGTTTGTTTGAGGAAGGTATACCAAGGGCTATGCCTGCTCCATCTCACCCTGCTGAGAACCCAATAGTGGGATGGAGATATGATGATCAAAGGAGAGCCCTGGTAATCTCTAGATCTCAGGGGCAACAAGAGATCTTCAACTTCTACACCTTGAGATTCTATAAGAGCACCTACCTAGTTGGCCTTCCACTTGCCAACCCAAGTCAAGACAAGCAAGCTGCAAGGTTAGCTAATAGGATTCAATAAAGGGTGCTTGAAGTGACCGGGTCTGAGATGGGAATCTCAGTTGATGTGACTCAACTAGGATCGAATATGATGATTGAGTTAATGATTAAGTAGTAGAAATACTAAATCAAAGAACATTAAATGCTAAAAATACTAATAAAATGCTTTGTATATTGATGTTGGTAAACAAGAAACAAAGAGTGCTAGGGTTTGCAGCATAAAACAGTACTTCTGTGTAACTTGTGTGAAAACTTTTGTGAAACTTACAAAAGCAGTGTATACTATTCTATTTATAGGCTGATACAATGCCAGTACAAAATGACTAAACTACCCTGATAACTATACATCAGAATACTAGTCTAAGTACAAAAGATAATCAACATTTGTTGTTGTTCATCCGCATTAGCTAATGTGGATGTGTTTGTCTTCATCAGCATTTCTTCTATTAAGCTTTCGCATTAACTATGTCATCCGCATGGACTAATACGGATGAACAAATACTTAAGCGCATTTGGTTCTTCACATCCACATTAGTGAATGCAGAAGAGCAAATACTTAGCCGTATTTGTTTTACCTATCCGTATTAGTTAATGTGGATGAATAAATACTTGACTGTATTTGTTCTTTGCTCATCCGCATTGACTAATGCAGATAGCCGACACTTGTCTTAATTCTTCTGTATTCTTCACCTGTATTACTTCTTGGACTTGTGGGAGATTCCAACCAGAACAACCTTCAACCACCTCTTGAATTGGCATGTATGATCCTTTCATGGTCCAACAATACTCCCCCTAAGGATTATACACCCTATGTACTTCAAGGGTTTGAGGGTGGTGGAGGTTGTGAAGATTCTGGTGGTTCTTCAAGAGTAGGTGCTTTCTTTCCTTGGGTTGTCGATGGAGCTGGTGCTGGTTCAGTCTCTGTAGAAGGTTAAGGTTCAGCCAGTGAAGGATCCGAAATAGCTTTGATCATGTTTGAGAAGTCTCTAGCCTTATTCATTTTGTCTCGGCTAAGGACATGAATCTTCATTTGGCTCATATAGTGAATTGCCACAATAGGCATTTGTCTCAGAGATATGGGTTCCCACATAAATACAGTGGACAGCCCATCTCTGTGAATTAACAAGGAACCATCAGCATCTACTTCCAACTTCACTATGTTTCCCAGTTGGAGAGGAACTTTCTTTCTTTTTCTTTGTTCTTTCTTTTTTGTTTATTCTATCATAGGCTATCTTTAGAATCTTGATGCATTTTAAAAAGAAATACATATCAGCTTCTCCAAGCTTGTTATCTATTTCTCTGAAGTGTCTTGTAAATATGTAGTGGATATATAATTCATATAACAATCTCACCTTATATCCACTAAATAGCCGTATGTCAGATCCTTTTTTTCCTCCCCATTTTCTATCAATTACCAACTCATAAGTCTTTTCATCATAAAACCCATTTGTGATTGGCTTTGACTTGTGGGTTCCAGCAACCATCTTTCTTTTCAATGATTTAGTTGGTTTTACATTCAACTCTGGAAATACCAACTCTTCAGTTTCTTTCTTCTTCTTCTTTTCAAGAGGATTACTGAAAGATTTGTCTTTCCTTATGCATATTGCTTTTAGAGATTTGAAGTTGTTTGTTTTCTTGAACATGTTCAGAATATCTTCAAACTCATATCCTCTATACATAGCATGATGATTAATCAATTCTAGCTCAGCTAGTTCTTTCAGATCATGTATCTATAGGGACTTCACCAGAGCAGTGTACTCTATGAAGAACTAAACAAGCCCTGAGATCCTTTTCACCATAAACATGTTCCAATCACTATCACACTTCCAGGAAATTATTTTAACATCCATCTTGTCTTCTAGGCAGGCACACCCTTAATCATCTCTGAAGTGGTTAACCCTTCATGCAACTTCAATTGAGAGGGTTTAGTAAACCATTCAGGATTTCTATGTAGCATGGGTGCCAATACATCATGGTCTTTGGTAGTGAGTTAGACATCCTGAGCTGAAGTTCTAGACCTGGGTTTCCTCCCTTCAACCTCTTCTTCAATAGCTTTTAATCTTTCTTTCTTGTCTTTGACTATCTTGAGAATTGCAGCTCTGAGGGAATTTGTCTTCATATTACCCAATTTTCTTCGATGAATCCTTGAGCAGATAGATAATCCTTCATTTCCTTGTCTGTCATGCTGTAGGGATCATGATATTAGGATTGAGGCACTTGAGTCTATTTAGAGTGTGATGGAGTGAATGTGGTTGGGGACCTGACTATCTTTTTTCATAATCAGTCACATAAGTAGGGTCAAGGAGTATATGCATCTTGTTAACTTCTTCCACCATTCCCTCATAAGTCATCCTAAAAACTTCATCAGCATCATAGCCGTGGTTGATCAAATACATGGCTTTAACCATAAGATCATCAGCTTGTGCCTTATCCACTATTTCTTCAATAGAAAACTCAACATTTGTAGGACTGTCCTTAAACAATGGATCATTAATCAATCTTTCCATGTATCCACCTTCTATATCTCCTTCTTCAAGAATAATCACCTTAGTCTTCTTCTTTAATTGTTCCTCAGCCTTCTCATGCTCATCTAGAAATTGGGCAATAGCAGCAAGGCTTCTTGGATCATCTTTTTGTTTATTTAAAGCTGGTTCCTCTTCTACCATAGGCAATTTTCCTTTGGCCTGTTCTGATAAGTACTTCCTCTTTCTAGAGTATGTATGCATACGGGGACCAGAAGAAGAAGGTACAGAGGCTTCAGCTTCTTGTTTCTTATTTTCTTTTTCAAGCATTTCAGCTTCTTCTTCCTCTCTCAGCTCTTCACATAACCTCATTATGAAATCCTTTTGATTATCAAACATTGAGATAGCAGGAACAAGCTATAAGCTTAGTTATTCTTCTAGAGGTACTGGGTTAGGAGGAATCACCACAATTGGTTCAACTAGAGATCTGTGATCTTTAACAAAATCCCAGAAGTCTTCATCAATAATGAATTCTCTAGAAGAGTAAATGTCAAAGTCTTCAATAATTTCTTTCATTTCAGACTCTTCATCCAGTCTTTCTTTAGGAGTTTAACCAGTGTAAACAACCATAGCCATGTTTTCCTCTTCATCCGTAACCTCATTGTGTTGAGCTTGCTGAAAGGTTTTAGTTATTCTCTGTCTCTTTGATGGCGGAGAGTCATCATCATCATTACTGCTCTCATCAGAGACAATTTCATCTTTTTTTGATTCTTTTTATTTTCCAGCCTCATCATCCTTGTCTTTATTAGCTTCATCACTACCCTTTTTATCCCTTTCTTTTGTCAATTCTTCTTTAATCTTACTTAGCATCTCCAATTCAGAAACTCTTTTTGTTAGAGCTTTTATCTATTTATGAAGATCAGCTATAATATCAGTTTGGACATCGAGAAGATTCTCTTGTTCTTCCATAGAAATGGTTTGAATGGTAGCAATATCCAAGTGTCTATTGATTTCTTGTTTGGCTAGTTCTAGAGCTGCTTTAAGTCTATCAATCTCTTTTTCTTTTCTTCTTTATCAGACTCATACTTGGCTTTTAGTTCTTTTTCTCAACCAGCTCAAGCAATCTATCTCTTATGATACCAAACCTTCTATCCAATAGTTTCTCCATTCTGGCTACTTTCTGTAATAGCTTAGAAATCATTTCATCCTTGGCATCAGGACGGTTGACTTCAGAATCTACAAAGCTTTTTGAAGCATCAGCCTCTAAGAATACTTGTCTCTCAGGCCTTTGAAAATCAAATAATGATCCTCCTCATCCGAAGATGATTCAGACCCATCTGATGAACTGGTAGATTCACCAAATTCAATAGATGTAGCAGCAGCTTCTGCTGAAGAATGGATAGGATATACTGGTGGATAATGAACAAGTGATGCTGTGAAAGGATAGGGAATATCTGCTTCTTAAACTGAAGGCATAGTGTGAAGATCACCACCTATATCAACCCATGGTAACACTTGCCTTAGTCTTTCCTCAGCTGTATCAACATGCTCTTCAATAGTTTGTTGATCATGAGCAGCTGGTTGTTCTTCTACAATCTCATGAACATCAGTAGGAACATCATCATGTGCTTGTTCCTCTACCTCAGGAACACCTTCCTCAGCTTGAACTTCTTCAGGGTTGATCTGCTGTAACATCCATGGAAGTAGTGGAAAGAAAGTTCCACTATAGAAGTTCCTTGGATCTCTCTTCTTGATGTACTTGTAGGATTTGGCATTGTAGTGAGGAATATCCATCACAGGGCCTTCAGCTACAATATCAGGGAAAGCTTCATTGATGAAGCATTGGATGAACCATGGATACATCAGGAACATATGTCTTCTTCCTTCCTGAATGTTGGAGATCGGGCCATTGAACACATAAGCAGACATGTTGAATTGTCTGTTAGTGCACAAGGCATATATAGCTAATAATGTAGTGATGGGGATGTCATTCCAACCAGTCTTCCTTTTTAACAAGCAATGTTGGAATAGATGTATCAGGAATCTCCACTGTAAGTCAACTAACCCCTTGACAATTTGTTTTCCTTCAAAACCTCCTTCATAGCCAATGTTGGCAAAGAAAGTCATAATTTCATCTTCTTCTAGTTCTTTGGGAGAGTTGGCATCATCCCTAAACTGTAAACACTGTCTCACAGTTTGTTCAGTCATGGCCAATGTGTGATCATCAGTGATCCTTCCTAATATAGTCCTCACACCATCTACTTCAGTCACTTCAGCTGTTCCCCAGAATGATCTATTGACGTTCTCAAAGATGATGGGTCTAACAGTGATGGCATGTGCCACTCTTGTTGTGAAAATGAATCTGATCATATCTTTTAACCCTTCAGATTCAGGCTCATCTAGATCAAGGTATCCACTGACATTGTGGTTTGCCATAGATTCTGCAAAAAAGACACATGTGTTAGTAATGTACTAACAATTATCAGATCATACACGTCATGTTTGAATTTTCTTAGTTTGACTTTCTAAGGTCAAAATTGAGAGTTCAATGGTTACTGTTGTATAGGAATTTGACCTATCTTTGATTTTGTGATGAATAACCATTTGTGTTATGTTTTATGTTTATTTCAATCATATTTACTATTTCAAATATCTTTTGCTGAATCAATATTTCAGATTCGTTGAACCTGGATCTTAGGATTCATGTATTTTTAGATCTGAGAATTCAAAATTAAAGATGGGTGGAAGTGTGTGAATCGAAGAACAAGGACTTGTGTATAATGTATAATGTTAAGATTTCATTGATGTTGAATAACAAATTACAATAAAGAAACATATACAAAGATGGATGTGCATCAAACCCACCCAAAGGAGAGAAATTCTCCTTGGTTGGTGATTTACACCATGAAAACACACACTTAAGAACTACAAGCCACTCACACACTTTGCAAGAACCACACATTACAAGTGGCACTAGTTGTTCTATTTATAATGTTATTACATCATGACCTAATTTTGACTATTCTTGTGGTCTTGATGTTGACTTTGTCTTGTTGACTTTGTCTTGTTGAATTTGTCTTGTGTTTGTTTTGTTCTGTTTATCAACTTGGTCTCTGAACTTGTACAATGAGATCCTCAGTTGGCTTTGATTGTGGTTTGGAAAGCTTCAGTTTATCAATTGTTGAACCCAACTTCTTTTTACACTGAAACATTGGATTTGATTTCAACATTTTCGATTCTCGGTTCCCCTGTACATCGTAGTTAACCTAGATTTTGTAAATCGGCTGTTCTTTGTTATTCACATTAACATCCATTTCATTGAACTCAAATGTCATTGAAATCCATTGTTCATGGTTGATTTTTTTTTTTAATTTTCTAAACCTAAGGTTCTATGTTCATCACAGGTTAAGTATTTCAAGTTTACAAATCCATTGAGAATCACCTTGTTTTGATACTACTTTGGCTAAGAATCGAAATAAAGATGAAATGGAGTTGGATGAACAAGCGACACTCAAGGTTTGAGATGAAGATTAGTGAGAAAAAATCTCGTCGCACTGTAAGTTCACTCAAATTTGAAAAGTATTAAATGACTGTCATGAATATGTTTAAATAGTCAAATTAATGACTTTATCAAACTTTTAAGTGTGTGAACAAATGCGGAGGTTTTAATTTTTATACTGTAGCAAATGCGGAAGTTTTTGACTTGTACGCATTTGTGTGGAAACAAATGCAGATGACTTAACCTGTCCGCATTAGTTTCACTTTGATTTTTCTTGCACAAAACTATTACCCGCATTGGTTATATGCATGAGTTACCTTCACCAGCATTAATCAATACTCTTACCCGTATTAAAATTTGAATTTTTCAAAAATTAATGTTTTTGTTGTGGATAGTTTTGACTGTTTTTGCACTGATGCTTTGACTTTTATGAAGTTGTGTCTGTTGCTTTGAGTTTTATGAAGTTTTGACTGTTGCTTGGATTGTCAATTCTTGCTTGGATTGAATTGTACACCCGGTGTGATACAAATTTCCCATATTTGACTGATCTTGGACTTTTGTGCTTCCAAAAATCTGCATACACTGAGGTATAGTTTCCACACCAACACAGTCAATTTTCTAATTATATATATATATATATATATATATATATATATATATATATATATATATTAGGAAAAGCAACAACTGTACAGATATGTTGAAAATTTTAATTACCCCCCTAAAGTTTATATCCATATGGGATAACAACTTTAAATATTATAAAATTTTGAAAGGAAAATATTTTTGTAATTTTTGATTTTCTTATATGTACATGAAGATGAAGTATATCTTACATGGGATCATATCAATCTTACCTTTTACAAGTGCAAGCAATTGTTAGTAAAATAGACATAATCATAAACATATTGATTGTAGGTATGTTTGTCCTCTTAAACTCATGCTTGGTTAATATTTTAATGCTAGTGATCTTTATCATGTTTTGAGTGGATTATATATTCAACAAGTACCTCACACTCAATTGCATGGCAAGATCAACCACCCGCATGAAATGCATGGTAGAACTTTCTTACAACTTACGTGACCAGATCATTTAAATTATGAAATTTCATTTGGTTTTGGATAAGGGGGATCCACATTGGGATTCTTTTACTTTGATCCTTATAATTATTTGATCCGCATTGGGATTTTTTTGGCACTTCACTTTGGAACGTGATCCTCTTTGAGATTCATTTGATTTTATTAATTCATCCATTTTGGATGTGTTCCATATTGAGAATCTTTTTGGATCATGACATCAGCACTTTGTGCCTGTTTCTCCAGGTCTTTGCACAACAAAACAGAGAAATTGATGTGGGTGAATGAGATTCATAAGGCATCATTACCTGGTGTGTTTAGGTACTACACACACACACACACACTAGGATAAGCTAATACTTACTCATACATGAGATGATTGCTTCATAGTTGAATATGAGCTGTAGTTCATCATAGCATATATCTTTTTTTCCAAGCTGAGCCTACCAGCATATCAGATAAGTCATGTCAGTTTTTCAAGATTTTAAAATAAGAACAACAAATGATATAACGACTGTAATTATATCATTTCCAATATTGGAGTACATTTCATATACTTCAACAAAATTAACTTCTTTTTGTATTTTTATAATATTTGAATGTTTTTTCAAATATTGATTGTTACTCAAGGTTAATCATGCCAATTGATTTGACTAAGAATTCAAACCAACTAGGGTCAAAAGCCTTAGTGAACAAATCAGCTAATTGATTGTCCGTGTGGACCTGAATCAACTTGATTAACCCTTTTTTAACACAGTCTCTCAAAAAGTGATATCTAATTTCAAAGTGTTTGGTTTTTGAGTGCTTAACAGGATTGTTTGTGATGAACATGGCTCCTGTGTTGTCAATGTGAATTGGTGTGTGCAAGAAGTTATAACCATAATCAAGCATCTAGTTTTGAATCCAGAGAACTTGAGAGTAATAGGCTGATGCTGCTATGTACTCAGCTTCTGCTATTGAAACAGATACATTTGTTTGCTTCTTGCTCTGCCAGGAGACCAGTCTGGGACCAAGAAATTGACAACCTCCAGAAGTGGACTTCCGATTGAAGTTTCATCCCCGGTAGTCACTGTTTGTGTAGGCATAGAGGTTGAAATCCCCTTCCTTTGGATACCATAATCCAAGTGCAGGCTTGCCCTTGAGATATCTGAATATCCTCTTCACATCGTTCACATGTGATTCCTTGGGATCTGTTTGATATCTGGCACAAACATATACACCAAACAAAATGTCAGGTCTACTTGCTGTTAGATACATGAGTGACCTTATCATTGATCGATAGAGAGTCTGATCCACTGATTTGCCATCTGAGTCTAGACCAATCTTCATTTTTGTATCCATAGGAGTTCTGATTGACAGTCGGCAAAATGAAATTTCATCAACATGGTTTCCTTGTATTTTGCTTGATTGATGAAGATTCCATCTGCTGTCTGCTGTACTTGCAATCCTAAGAAGAATATGAGCTCCCTCATAGCACTCATCTGGAACTTGGAGTGTAAGGTCTTCAAAATCCTTACAAAGTTGCTTGTTTGTTGATCCAAAAATGATATCATCCACGTAGATCTGGACTACCAGCATTTCATGTCCTTTTCTTTTTCTGAACAAAGTTTGATCAGTCTTTCCTCTCTCATATGCATGTGCAAGAAGGAAAGATGATAGAGTCCCGTACCACTTTCGAGGGGCTTGATGTAGACCATACAATGCTTTGTTAAGTTTGTACACCCTATGAGGATAGTCACGGTCCTCAAAGCCTTGTGGTTGACTCACAGAGACTTCTTCAGAGATTTTGCCATAAAGAAATGCACACTTTACATCCAATTGATACATAGTGGATTTCATAGATGCAGAGTAAGCAAGAAAAAGTCTTATGGATTCTAATATGGCAACAGGTGCAAAAATCTCATCATAGTCTATTCCTTCTTCTTGGGTGTATCCCTGTGCAATCAATCTTGCCTTGTTTCTGATAAAAATGCCCTGTTATCAGTGTTGTTTCTATATAACCATCTGGTACCGATAGGGTATTGTCGTTCGGGAAGGTCTACCAGCTTCCATACTTCTTGTTTCTTGAATTGGAGCAATTCTTCCTGCATTGCCTTGATCTAGCTATTGATTTGAAGAGCCTCTTTTATATTCTTGGGTATAGTTTGACGCAGAAAGCATGAAAACAGATAGATGTTTGAAATACTTGACTTGCTTCTTGTCACCCGCTCAACTAGATCACCAATTATGCTTGACACTGGATGATTCTTATGTACCCTGGTAGTTGGAATTGAGTCACCAGTAATGGATACATCAAGATTGGAGACATTCATATCATCTTGGTAAGAGGCACCTTTATGTTATGATGTAGGGGAATTGTGAAAGTAATCAAACGCTTCACAAGCTTCAGCTTCAATAGCACTTTCAAGACTTTCATCATCTGCATTGCCTTTAGTTTCAACTTGTACGGAAGCTGATTCTGGATTTCTAATTTCAGTAGATGGTTCCGCTGAAGGAGTGAGCAGTGTACTAGGACCAGCTTCAGTTGAAACACTCTGATCTTGTTCTTCTTGTCTAACAAGATCAACTTTTAATGGAACTTCTTCATCAAACTGATTAGCAGAAGAAGAAGGAATCATTAGAAAGTCATTTCTTTTCTCCACTATTCCAGAAGTTTTAGCTGATTGTAAGTTACCTGCATTTGACAAGAGAAATTGATCAAAAGATCTTGTAAATGAGTCAATATCAAACAACCAATAGGGACCATTTATTGACTTAGGAAAGGAGTGCTCATTGAATTGAACATTGGTATATTTATCAATAATGTTTAATCTAGGATTAAACACTCTAAAAGCCTTTGAGACAGAGGAATTACATACAAAGAATCCCTCATCAGACTTAGGAGCAAACTGTCCTAAATAGTCTCGGGTGTTTAATATTGAGACAGGACAACCAAATGACTTGAAAAATCCAATAAATGGTTTTCTATGATAAAGAAGTTCATAAGGTTTTCTGTTTCTTTCTTTAACTATCAAAGTTCGATTTTGCACAAAGCACGATGTATTGACTGCTTCGGCCCAAAAGGTAATTGGCAGTTTAGCATCGGCTAGCATTGTTCTTGCTGCTTCAATCAGTGTTCTACTTCTCCTTTCAGCTACCCCACTTTGTTGAGGAGTTTTAGCTGCACTGAATTGATGAGCAATACCTTTCTGTGTGCAAAATGAATTTAGATTTTCATTTTTGAATTTTGTCCCGTTATCACTTCTGATTGATTTTAATTTTAGATCAAGTTGATTTTCAATTTTTGAGATAAAATCTTTTATTATTTGGGACGCTTCATTTTTATGAAGTAGAAAGAAGACCCATGTGAATCGTGAAAAGTCATGAATGATCACCAAACAATAGTGCTTCTTTCCAATACTCATGACATGAATTGGTCCAAAGAGATCCATATGAAGTAACTTCAATGGAGAATTGTTTGTGTTCACAAGCTTTGGCTTATGGGATGATTTAAGTTGTTTCCCTTTGAGACACGCAGAACAGTGGATAACAAAATGAAATTCCTTTTGAGCTAAACCTATCATATGATTTCTTTTAACCAATCTGTTCATGTTTTTGAAATTTGTGTGTCCCAAACGTCTATACCAAAGCTATGACTCATCAAATGATGCTTTAGACAAAAAACATGTTTCTTCTAATGGTAGTGCAGAATTAAGGTTCAAGACATAGGTGTTATTCTTTCTCGGTGTCTTCAAGACAACCCATTCTTTAGTAATTTGAAATCCTGGTTTCAAAATGTAGCAATGAGTGTCTGTGAAGTGAGTAGAATATTTCTTGTCGTAGATCTGCGACACGCTGAGGAGATCGAAGTTCAATTGCTCGCAGTAGTTCACTTTGTCAAAACTCAACAGTCCATTCGTCACAGATCCTTCCCCAGTAATTCTACCACCTTGTGAGTCTCCACCAAATGCTATAGTAGTTCCTTGTATGTGCTTGAAGTCATGAAGGAGGGAACTATCTCAAGTCATGTGTCGGGAGCATCCACTGTCCACATACCATAAGCTGTTAGACCTGTATGGATGACCCTACATACACAAAAGAACTAGTTAGAATTTAGAACCCAAGCCATAATGGTCTTGGGTTGGCCGGTTCTATCCATTACTGTAACCTGTTGATACTTTCCTCTTGGTTGTGATTTAGAGGAAGATGCTTTGAAGAATTTCTATGGAGTCCTTTTTGTTTTATTTCATCAATTTCAACTGAGCTATCAGAAGAGTATTCAAATCTTTGATCCCAGTTTCTATGTAGAAATTGGGCACGTTTTTGTTTTTCAGAAATCACTTTTGTTTTAAATCTTGGATAAGAACTTATTGATTATTTCATATTATGATTAAGATTCTTTTTGATACTCTTTGACTGCCATTGATCATAGAAGTCATCATCAGAATTTGAAACCCGTGTTTGTTTAGTATGTGTTGGACTTCTATTTTTGACCTTGTCAGTTGAAATTGGTGAAATAGGCTTGTTTTATGGAATTCTCAAGCCTTTTTGTTTAAAGAAACAATCAGATGTATTGTGATTTGTCATATCACATACAGAACAATACTTGTTGAAATAACAATTTTTAGTTGAATGATTACTCATGTAACCGATGGAGCAATATTGATTAAAATAACACTGATCTGTATTATGATTAGACATGTCACAAAAGTCATAGCACATTTGTTTGTCTTTTGATTTTAAAGTGGAGGCTTCATGTGATTTAGCAAATTTTAGCTTAGCCTTAGTTTTATTTTCAATGAAGAAGCAACTTCAGTTTTTGTTGGTTCCAGTAGATTGTTTCACAATTCTACTTTGATTGCTTTTTGGAGTTTGATTTTGCTTCTTTTTACCTTTATTTAACTCCTTTTCAAATTGGTCTACATGCTCTTTGTTGAAAATATCAAAACCGACCCCTTGTTTGTACATAGATGATGATTGTGATTCAGTTTTTACTTTTGATTTTTGAATAATGGGAGATTCTCCTTTGGAGGATGGAGAAGCCGTAGCTTTACCTTTGAATTTCAGTGAAACCTTTTCTGATTTACTTGAATTTTTTAGAGATTTGATCTCACTATCAGATCTGCTTTTAGCAGAAGGTTTCACAAAAAATTCAACAGTCTTTTCCACCTTGAGATTTTCAGGAATGAATTTCACAAATGGCACAATGGTTTTGACTGGGCTTTTTGGTTTCTTGACAATTTCAGGTTCGTATGAGCACTCTTTGATTTTGATTGGGTGACCCAATTTGATTTTATCCTCATTGGTTTCAATATAAACACTTGGTTTGTTTTAAGGATTAGTTATTTGTAAAACCATTGTTTTAGTTTCAATAACTTTAGGTTCAGTTAAATCAGATTAAGTGACTGACTCAGGCATAATTGTATAGTTGTTATTATATGGAGGAGGACAAGAATTGTATGCTATCCCAGTCATATCCTTTGGCTCTTTCTGTGAGTCAAGTAACTCTTGCAGCTTAGCAGGTGAGAATTGACACTTTTCCAGTTTCACTTCAGTAGCTGATTGCTCAGCCTTGGTTATCGTTAACAAGTCAGTTAACCTCTCATTCTCAGCTGCGAGAGTGTACTTTTCACCATGGAGTTTTTTAATATCTGAAAGAAGTTATTTGATTTTAATTTCAAAACTTTTCATTTCTTGTTTTAACATTTCAGATTTGACCTTCTCTTCTTTGATTTTAAGAGCCAACTTGTGATTATGTTCTCTATATCCTTGTACTTCTTTAATACATTTATCAGAACAGAGATTGGATTTTACCTCAGTTGGTATTAGACTTGGACCATCATTGATGTGAGCCATGAGAGCATGGTTTTGAAATTAAGGTTTGACTTCCTCCGCATATAGGCTCCAATCACAAACTCCATCTTGTTTGATGACAAGTGCATTAGAGGTTGGTTGGCTACTTCCCTAAATTTGATGAGTCAGTTGAGGCTAGCTTTGATGAGTTTGTTGGTGATGATTTTTATGCTGATAATGATGTTGATTGCTTGACTGAAAGCTTGGATTGGGTTGAGATGATGGCTGACCATGTGAAGTTCTTTGGTAGTTTTTATTACTTCTACTGGGAGCATTACATTCCCTAGAGAAATGGCCAGTCATACCACAATTAAAACACTTTACTTTGGATTTTTCATATCCGAGTTTTGTGTTTTCATTCAGACTCAACTTCTTTTCTTTTCAGAAGAATTTCTGGGCTCTCATTGCAATCATGTCTATCTGCCATTGCAAGTACATTTCTTCAACATCATCTGGATCCATTTCTTCCAGATCTTCCTAAATCAATTGAGCTAAAGTTAGTCTTCCTCCAAGATATGCCTCAAAACTAGCAACAAAGGCATTGTAAATTGCCTTTTGCTCTTCAGATTTTTTATCACTAGGCATGCATGTGTGTGTTGTGGTAGTTGGAGTTAAAGATGATGTTTTGCTTTGTTGTGGAGCAGTAATGAATCCAGTAGTTCTAGCTTGATCTCTGGAAGATAGAAAATCATCTTCCTCTATCACAAAGGCATTTTCAACTGAATGAGTTTCAGATGGAAATTTGTATGCCTCAATGACTTGAGGTCCACTAAGATTTCCGCTTCTCTCATCCAACTCAAGAATTTCAATCTTTGCAATCATGATGTCTAAGATGGTGCTCTCCAAGTCAAGAGTGTTCTTCAACATTGTTACATTCTGCTTCTAGCTTTCAGGCAGACTATGCAGCATCTTCTTGTTCATTTCTTTCTCTTTGTATGTAACCCCCATGATCTTAAGATCATTTACCAATTGTACAAAATGATGTAGTTGCTTGGAGATTGATTCACCTTTGGTATGATGGAAGGCTTCATATTGGTTCACCAGCTTGTCTTTGTTTATCTCAGTCACTTCACTGCTTCCTTCACACATGATTTGTAGTGCATCCCAAACACCTTTTGGCTGTTCCATACTTTTCTAGTCTTTTGAGGACATCCATTTTCAAAGCCTAAGTTAGAATGGAGTAGGCTTTGAGGTCTATCTTGATTTTCTTGTATTCCTCATCATCAAGATTTAGATTAGGATCCTCAACGGGAATTCTAGCAGTTCTGTACTGAGTAGCTTGATCAGCATTGAGAGACACAGGAATGTAGAGTCCTTCGCAAATAGATATCTAGTAGTCAGGATCCACACCTATAATGTAATTTCTAAACCTTATTTTCCACTGCTTAAACTCAGACTTGTGTTTAAGTATTGGAGGTTTAGATGCATGACCAAGTTCAGAAAAATTAGCAGAATCCATTATGATAAACTATTTTTAGATGGTTTGAATATTGATTAAGTTGATTTTATGTCCAGAATTTTCAAAGAGTCCAATGTCCGGGTATGGTTTCGGTGAACAGAAGTGGCAATATGGTCGATATTATGAACAGTTCACTGTAGAGTGATTTTAAGTTGATTTACGGTTAATATTTTGATTTTGAGTGGTTTTTCTCTGATTCTGTTTGAGAATCAACAATCGAACAGTCTTCTTATGTTTGTATGACAGAAGCACAATGATGGTTGTTGAAGTTTTATGTATTTTCAGTATGAATGCTTATTAGAAGTATAAAACTTGCTAATAAACAACTCAACCAGTTCAATCGATTTTCGTTCAAGATCTGCACTGAGTTTGAGACGAATTCAAGAGCCAAGGCTCTGATACCAATTCATCGGGTCCGAGATGGGAATCTCAGTGTATGTGACTCAACTAGGATCGAATATGATGATTGAGTCAATGATTAAGTAGTGGAAATACTAAATCAAAGAACATTAAATGCTGAAAATACTAATAAAATGCTTTGTATATTGATGTTGGTAAACAAGATACAAAGAGTGCTAGGGTTTGCAGCACAAAACACTACTTCTGTGTAACTTGTGTGAAATTTTTGTGAAACTTACAAATGTAGTGTATACTATTCTATTTATAGGCTGATACAATGCCAGTACAAAATGACTAAACTACCCTAACAACTATACATCAGAATACTAGTTTAAGTACAAAAGATAATCAACATCTGTTGTTGTTCATCCGCATTAACTAATGTGGATGTGTTTGTCTTCATCAGCATTTCTTCTATTGAGCTTTCGCATTAAGTATGCCATCCGCATGGACTAATGCGGATTAACAAATACTTAAGCGCATTTGCTTCTTCACGTCCGCATTAGTGAATGCGGAAGAACAAATACTTAGCCGTATTTTTTTTACCTATCCGCATTAGTTAATGCGGATGAACAAATACCTGACCGTATTTGTTCTTTGCTCATCCGCATTGACTAATGCAGATAGCCGACACTTGTCTTCATTCTTCTGTATTCTTCACCCGCATTACTTCTTGGACTTGTGGGAGATTCCAACAAGAACAACCTTCAACCACCTCTTGAATTTGCATGTATGATCCTTTCAGGGTCCAACATGAAGTGTTCAAGCTGAAGACAAGACTATATAGACAGAGGCTAGCAGGCAAGATAGTTGGTCAAATGGATGTTGAGGTGGAACCCAAGATTAGCTTCGAAGGGGAAACCTTGACTGATGGCCTAGCAGTTGAACATGTGAATCTTGAGATGACTGGAACTGATTCAACACCCATTACCCTCAATGAGGCACCAGCTGGTGAAGGTGTCTCACAGCCTCTCTTTGGCCAGAGCCCAAGTGAAGAACTAAGCAATGAAGGCCAAAGCTCTCTCCAACCTGAGTCACAAAGGCCTGTAAGTGACAAAGGTAAAAAGAAGTTGACTCCTAAGGAGATTGAGGAGGAGGAAAGAGAGAAGAAGAGGAAGCCAAGGGGAGAGAGTTCAAGTGGGTCCCCAGTCTTCATGGAAGCTACAATCAAAGCTGCCCCTAGGCCAAACACTCAAGATAATGAGTTAAGGGCAGCCAGATTAAACTACTTGGGGACCAAAAACTACAACATTGATGAACTCATCTCTCTTCCTTTAGAAAAGTTGATTGAAATAGCTGACACTTAGTTGTAAAAAGAGAGAAAGGAAGAAAAAAGGATGAAAAGACTCTATAAGCATGCTCCTACCCTCTCTCCAGTTCAAGAAAGCCCTGAGACAGAGGCAGAGAGGCTGTTGCAACTGAGCAACAACCTCAGGTAGACAAAGAAGCAGACAGATAAAATATGATTAACTACCTGAGCATCACAGGACTCTATCAGGCATCTACACTTTTTCCCTTGTCCTATGACCACATAGAATTTGAGTACCTCAAGAAGCTCGACCAACAAGTAAGGAAGGAGCAAAAAGCTGCTAAGAGGAAGATAAGGGAAGAAGCTGCAAAGTCAAACGCCATCATCCAAAAGAGTCTGAAGAAGCCTGCTGATAGGCAGAGGATGATGAGCTTCTTGAAGCTGTATAGATTCTCTTGAAGGAAGCTTGGCCCAATGTCTCTATCCACCTTGGATGAGCACATTAGGGTGATCAAGCAAAAGATTAAAAAGGGTGAGCTCATTGACTTGCATTCTCCACCAAGTCAGGTTGCACCTGAAGTTGAGATCAAGGCTGAACCACAAGAGACAACACAAACTGGACCTAGTGCTAGATCATAATCAATTTCATCTTCTGATCCATAGCAAGGTCCTGACCCTCTCCTTCTGAACCTATGAGGGAAGAGGACCTAACTGAGAAAGACACACAAGAACAACCTGGTGCTAAAGACCAGTCTTCTTAGTTGAATACTAGAAAGAGGAAGAAAAATGATGGCCATCAAAAAGGACAAGAAAAAGACAAAGAAGAAGCCCAAGGCATCCACCTCTACACCTCAGGATGGGTCAGAACATCCTGAGGGTGATCAAGAAGAGGCTACTCATCCAACTCCTATTCAAGAAGAGCCTGTTGCTGCTAGGAGACCCATCTTGTCCTGGACCTTTGCTGCTAATCTGGACAGATGGTATGTCATTAGAGATCAAGGAGGTCAGGATGTCTACTTCTGTCAAGACATACTTGATCTTTCTCTACATGATCTCTATGACATGAGGAGATACTATGAAAGTCTGAGGGATCCTGACCAAATGATGAAGAAAGGAATGGTCTTGCTCCTCGTGAGGACCGTCAATAGATAAAGTAATGTCTTCTCTTTTGGTAGCATCTGCCTAGGGGAGTTTGTAAGGTTTCTACTTAAAGGCTGATACAACCAAACCAACCAAAGAGCTCTCAGCATGCATGCATGATGTACAAAAACAAGTTACTTCGGAAGTTTTACACAACTCAAAGGAAATAAGCTAAATGTAAAATATTCCGAAGCCAAATGACCAAAATCTTCTAAAGCCTAAGATGAAGTCTTCCGAAGCTTTAGAGACAAAGTCTTCCGAAGCCAAAGACTGATTTCTTCCAAAGACAGAGAAGACATGCTTTCTCTAATCACCTTTTGACTAAGGTTGAACAACTTTCTGCTGCCACTCTGAAGACTCACCAACTTATATGAGTTGGTGAAAAGGTCCATGCTTTTGTCAACTGTAGATTATGGTCATTGGTCTGTAACTTTCCACTTTTGTAACTTTTATCCTTTTTATAATACATTAGGATGTGAGTTATGGTATGTCATAGTCACAAGTCAAAAGGCAATCTGCCTTTTAACTCTACATTGATCTTGTTGTCTAGATTAGTGTTTCCAGCTAGCGTTCAAAGTATAGCTGGCTGTAGGATGTAGTATAAAGTGTCTCAAGTACTTGTATCTTCATGTATGCTTTGTAACACTTGTAAAAGAACTTGAGTGCAATATACATCATTCTTGAAAAACCAATATCATATTGTTATTGTTCTTGTTCTGTCTCATATTTACTTGCGTTCTTAGTATCATCTATACAAACCCGGTTCCCTATTTGATCTGTTAAGTGTTCTAACTCTCTCTTCATTATAAAACTGTTACATTGACCCCCTTCAACAGTGCTGCAGTTACTTATGTATATAGTCGGGTCTTATAAAGAGTGTATACCATTTAAAGGACATGTTATAACATGGATATCAATCCTTAAAGATAAATAATGTTTTTCTTAAAAGAGTTGTTATTTAATCAAGGACTTCAAACATCCAAATACTAAATCAAATCACTTTTTTTTGTAGATGTTTTCAATAGATAATAATCACACCCGCTCCAATTACTCTCTTGGGTTAACTCTAGACAAAGAGAACTCAAAATATCCAATTTCATTAACTTGCACTGGATTTAAGAATTTTTCTCAAAGTGGGTAAGAAACTATTATGCTATTAAGAATCTGATTCCTAATCAACTTTCTATTAACACATCAAAGGATGTTAAGAAAACATGGGAGAAATATATTGATGACTCTTTTAAAGTGTCACACATCATGTTAGCAACTATGTTCCCTGAACACAAAAGGTTCCAGAAGACCTGACAACCTATGACATGATGGGGCAACCGAAGAAATGTTCCAATAGTAAGGTCCTCATGAGTATTCTGAGATAATGAGATCACTTGTAGAATGTCTCATTAAGAAGGGAATTTGGTTGGTACTCACGTACTAAAGATGAAGAGTTATATTGATAAGTTAGAAAGGCTTGGTTTTCCTTTTAGTAATGAGTTGGTTGAGGATATGATCCTCAATTCATTACCCAAAGCATATGACTAGTTCATCATGAACTGCAATATGTATAAGAATAAAAAAGGGAATGACAGGGCTAAAGCTAAAGGTTTATTGTTTGCCCAAAAGAAATATTTTAAGTGGTTTAGAAAGCATGTCAAATGTTTTCATTATGATAAAACTAGGCATTAGAGGAGGTATAGCTCTAGATATCTTACTGAGTTGAAGAAGAGCAACTTAGAGACTAGCACTTCAGATATTTTTCAGAGGCGGGACCGACATTCAGATTTCAAAGTTTATTCGTTTACATTAACTTTGTCGCAAATCCATATCATATATATATTTGTACAACGATTCCCTCTTTTTCACTTTCTCCTTCATCTGTAAGGTTCAAACCCTAAATTCACCCACAAAACAACTTTCTTCTTACGTTTCTTCACTTCAAGCTACTCAAAATGGCCAACCCTGATCCCAAAAACCAACCAGATTTCTCCATGCACTTGGACAGGCAACATAATCAAGTAGCTGTGTTATCGTCTGAGAAAGATCCTGGTTTCTCAGACATTTTGCCACTTCTTATCTGTAACTAACTACCTCACCGCCCTCACAATCGACCCTCCATTATATGAAGATCAACTTTTGGAGTTCTGGAGGACCTGCCAAGAGGTCATCTTGGATGGTGGGAAGGCACTGTCTGCCATAGTGCAGAGGAGGACCGTATTCATCACTCCAACCACCATCAACTCTCATCTAAGGCTGGATAATGAAGAGGGTGACTTGTCCCTCCCTAAGTCTACTGTTAACAACTCATTCCGGTTGATGGGCTATAACGGGGATTACTCCATAAGAACCTTCAGAAAAGATAAGGTGTTATCCAAGTGGAAGTACCTCCTCCATGTGGTCATCCACTTCCTATCAAACAAACATGGAGGTTAGGACCAAATTCCCAAGGACCTTTTCTACATAGTCCAAGGAATGGTTCAAGGGGTCAAGTTTAGGTATTCTCAATTTGTATATACAATTCTTCTTGCAAACTTGGACTCCTTAAAATATTATATGTTCGCTAGATATGTTTAATACATTCTTAACTGTGAACAGGGCTCACAGTTAAGGGGAATAGGTAAGATTTTTAAATTAGGACAAATGAAGCTCGGCATCTTCAAGACAATAAGAAAGCCCACTATTGGCTTCTTAGGGGTAGAAACAACCCTGGTCCTAAAAATTTTAGAGCTCATTGCTCAAGGTGACAACTTGGTAGCACCAGCCAATGTTGAACCCACACCATCAACATCTGCAACCCCCACACAGCCACAAATCATCATCACCTACCAAAGAAAATCCAAACAAATCCCTACTCAGTCTACTCAGGTTGAGCAGGCCCCAAAATCAGTGCTGAGGTTCCTCATGCTCCGCTTGAGAGCTCACAACCCCAGCCTTAAGCCTTCACTTAGAGTCTCAAAACTCTATTGATCAACCATCAGGGGAATGTTACCATCCCTAGCCCCTTGACCTTAACCAACCAATACCAAACCTTGAATTCTATGATGATGAAGATATAGGATCAGTGAGTACCATGAGTCTCTCTACTCCATCCCCACTCAAGGAGAGATGAGTTCTCCTACATCCCCTATATCTAGCCCATATCATCCACCTAAACTAAGATGGACCTCCCTGAACCTGTTCAGGAGGCCCATATGGAAGAGGCTCTCACTTTTGCAAGTGACTACATCATTCAGACCTCAACCATCGCAACCAAGCACATTGACACTTCTTTTGAAGCTGTCAGTTTGTTGGGGAAAACCAACCGCCAAGAAACTAAACCTGGTGATGAGGAAGAAGACCTTGGTCATATTCTCTCATCCCCCCATGATTCTTCTGATGAAGATGAGGGGAGTCTGCAGCTAAAGGTGCACAAACTGTCCAAACTTTGCACCTATTTAGTTTCAAAGGTTACTCACCTAGAATCTCAGGTAACTACCTTACAATGAAAGGTCAATGACCAGCAACTTAAGATCACCGATCTCAAGGGCAAGTTAGCTGAGAGGCCCATCCAGAGGACTCAACCAGGCCCACAAGAACATGTGAATGTGGTGGACCTAACTCCTAGATCCCCTATGCAAGAGGGTGATGCTACCAAAAAGGTGGAGAAAGTCTTACTTACAATCATAGAACTTGGGAGTTCCTCTCAGAGTATGGACATGGAGGACTTACCATCCTCACTTATAGTTGTCCATACTCAACAACCTCCTCAATTTCACATTGATGTGGACTCACTCATTCAAAGCCTGTTTCAAATTTTGACGTGAGGTCGAAGTCTTACTCAAAAATAAACCAAATACACTAACATGATAGCGGTAAATGGGTATCGAACATAGGGAGTTTGTGGAAGATGTGTTCACTAAGTAGCTTGCAAATTACTAGTAAACTAAAGTCGTAGAAAAATAATCTCAAAGTTTGGTTGGTTTGATTTATAAATTTTAGATTGACTAAATTAGCACTTAACAATTTTTAATTCAGAAATGTGGAGGAATGTTTCCCCCTGATTTCAGGTTCTCAAGAAATAACAATGTCAAAGTTTAATTGGGATGAACTACATAGACATAATTTGTGAATGTGTGTTTGATTTTGATAAAAGAGGACTAAGTACTTGGATTACAAAAACACAAGGTAGTCACCCGATGACCAGTTTCATATAGCCAACCCCAAATCCCTCCCAATAAATCCTGGTTGCCAATGGCACCAAGAACTGATAGTTCAGAATACGAAATTCAACAATATAAACAAATACAAATCGAACACATAATCACCATACTAATATAATCAAAAAGCTCAAATTATTATGCTACAAATAACATAAACTCTAACAATCATTCAAGACGAAACCTTACAATCCAGGGGAAAACATACACAAAATTAGCCACACATTGTTCAGATGATCGTTATAACCATCAATCCGTTGTTCATAGAAATCAAAGATGAAATAGCAGTGATCAACGCACCCAAAACTATGTTTTAGAACCCTAAAATCTCCCTCATATAGTTCTGAAATGAAGATAATGAAAAGCATATCCAAGAGTCACACCACACCAAACCTTATAAAGAAAACACAGTTTTTTCGTCTGACTCCACCGTAAGCTACGGTAGGTACCATAAGCTATGATGGCCATAAATTTCCTAAGGTAGCTTTCTTCTGTCTTACGGTGGACCTTACGATGGCAGCACCTGTCGTAGCTTACGGTAGCCATAGCAAGCTACAGTAGAACCCAGGATTACTTCCTTTGTTCTCTTCAATGCTTCCAACTCTCTAACCCACGTCCGCTTGTCACCAACTTCTTTCCTTCCTTTATTTCCGCACTCTTTCACCTGACATAATAAGTAAACATAGTCATCCAACCCCTCACAAAACACTCCTCTCGGCGATATATGGTGATTAGCAACGATGTGCTTAAATACACTCTATGCACATGTGTAATCTTACAAAAATAAGCTTGTGCAAAAATCAAACCTTCACCAAGGTATATGCTTAACATGCATGTAAATCAAAAGGACTTTAAAGGTTGTAACGAGGCTAAGTGTTAAGGTATGAAATGAGGGAATATGTGGAAAGCAGCTCAATGATCCGACTTGGCCCATTTATTATATTTAACAAACACAACTACTAAATAGCCATAACATCTTGCATCTCTTTTTGTTTCTTTCCTTTTCCCCTTTTTTATTCTCTTTTTTTTTGTTTTTAACAATTTTTTTCAACAACTTTTCCCCATCCCCACACTTGGGATACATTGTCCCCATTGTATGGCTTTGAAAGGAATGATCGCCACAAAACATAGTTTTTATTTATTTATTAACTATTTAAATCATAAACTAGATTACCCCCAACTTCCACAACCTTTTAATCATCACAAGCCCATAACACCACCCAACCGCCCAAACAAAAATAAAAGAAATACTAACAAACTATACAAGACAGGACAAGATACAACCTGACTAGTAGTACCACGGCTGAGGTGGCTCAAAGATGGATATCATGATGTCCGAGAGCTCTCCAAAACCGAATGCACCTTGCCCGCGACCACCACCTTGGCCTCCTTTAGATTGTTGGGCGGCTTCATGCATGACCTGATCTTGATGTGGGTTCAACCACATAGAATGATGCAGTGGAGGCGTAGGGTATGAAACAATACCATCATATGGTGGCAAGGTATTGTAATCCACAATTGGTGGGTCAGCCACAACAGGCTGACCCGCATGCCAAGCATCATGCATGCTCCGGTTCCTGTCATCCATATACCGGTTGTTTATTTCTTGCTCGAACGCATACGCATGTGTATGATTCCATGTTTCTTTCCTATCAAACCCTTGCTTTATCGCCCGCCACATGCTCGCCCCTATAAACGTCCCATGATCGAATATTTCTTGCACCATTCCAGGCCAATGATAAAACTGATGCTGTTGAGCATCAATCACAACCTCCCGCATCGTTCCCTGATGGGCCCAGTTCGGGTCAAACGGCTGATCCGCATAATTAAAACGCGCCCCTCTCGCATAAGTGGAACGAGGTGGCCCTCTTCGTCGCGCACCCTAACTTGACCCGACCTCTTCTGTCTCTATTGCCATAACATTTGAATCATCCTAATAGTCATCATCCCCACTTTGGGACTCTTCATCACTATCAGGCTCTCCGGTTCACCCGGTAATAACGACCTTGCATCAGCCTTCAATGCTATCCATCTCTGCCCTTCTCTCTTCAACTTATGGTATCTCTTTGATTCCTGATATTCCCAACCATACCCAAGCTTTTCAAATCAAATGGTTTGCATTTCTTAACTGTACCCCAATCATCCACACTAATAGCACCATACATCTTCAAAAGAGCCGTAATCAACCGACAATGAGGTATTATCTTCCTTCCCACACTATTCCGGCTTATCCAAATATTGTTGTGTACCAAGTATCGATATGAGATAAGAATGGGCACCTCTGGATAGCGGACCTCAACCTTGTCACCCCGTCTTGGAATGACATTGTGCAAACAAATTACCAACATCAGTTTTGCTTCGATCTTTAAATTCGTCCGATAAAGCTTCCTGTGACCCCTTCCAGGAAAGAATAATGCCCCTATCATCGTACTACATGTAGGATGCTTTTCGGGTTCAAAGTCAAGATCGCCCACACTTGGGAACATTTATTTATAGGTAGGTTTGCTATCAAATCGTGCCACTCGCCTCAATGTATCAAATGGCATCTCCAACTCAATGCCATTCATTGTACCAATTAACTTCATTTGAGAAGCCTTTTTGTATGGTGGGTATTTCAAGGTAGCCATCCATTCTTGAATCTCACCGGCAAACAAATTCTTGTCATCTCTATCATAAAAATTTAAGGCTGCTTCCCAACCCAATGCTTTGAACTTGTTGAAGATATCAAAGGGCCCAAAATCTTTTTCTCTCACCTATTCTCGCAGATGAATCCCTCCTTTTTATTAATCAATGAGTTCATTTGATCATGAAATAGCTTCGGCTGCCATCTATCCGGTTGATCAGACAGTACCCCAGATGACCACTTTGGTTTCAATATAACCACATCTTCTTCCTCCTGTTGCTATTGTAACACCAATATCCTTCGTTTAGGTTGATATTTCGGGTTACTAGAAGACCCGCCTGCCTCTTTACCTTTATGAACCATCTACGAAACACCACAAATAAACAAAGCAAGTTACTTCACTTCTCATTAACCCAAAACATCCCCATACTTTCTTGTTACTATGGTTGTGGGTATAAGACCAACATGATATTTATCCTATGGAAAAATTTGTGCAAGATTTTGACTAAACTTAGTAAAGATCAGCTCAAATTATGTTTATTTATCTCATGACTTATCATCCACCACCATAACCCATTAAAAACTTGTCATATTTATACTATCCTAACAACTACAAGCAAGTGTGTAAGGAATATAACATGAACACTTACAGTTCTGCAATAGCTTAAATAATGAGAAGAAATCAAATACCTTTGCTTTGTAGGGTGGAAGAGCAACAAAAACTTCAAGATTAACCAAAAACCCAAAAAAAACCCCAAGAATTTCGGATAAAAATATCCAAAATTGAAAGCTGAAACGTGAAATTCTTCAAAATGCAAGCACAAATTTGAAATCCTTGCGAAATTTCAATCATGACTGACCCAAAATTCACAAGATTCGGTTGAATATTGAAGATTTGGCAATGTGTTAAAGTATGGAGTTAGGGTTTTTTCATTTGAGAGTGTGAGTAGAGAAGGAGAAGAAGAAATGAGGTGAAAGAAGCTAAATCTGTATGTATGGCTGTAATAATTTAAGTTTTGTTTTTTCATTTTGTTTTTTAACCACACTCAGACCACACCTCGCCAGTACCCACTGTTAGCTACGGCAGGCACCATAAGCTACGGTGGACCTGGTACCGTAGTTGTAGTCACCAGTACCCACCGTAAGCTACGGCAGTTACCGTAAGCTATAGTGGTTTCTGGCATTTTTGGGTTATTTATTTAATTAGTTTTTTTAAATAATTAATTTTTAACATAAAATTACCCTATCCTCATGAAAAACGTGTGTTGTCCCCAACACTTTATCAGACGAAGGTTAAACACGAGCTTAAAAATTGAAATTAACAAAAACCACAAAAAAACAAAAAAAAAAACCAAATCTAAACTAAATTAAACTACACAAACCTAGATTTCAAGGAGTGGAACCATATGGTGAGCTCAAAATAAAACTCACCTTATCTCTTTCGAGTGCATTGATGTCTTTTCCTTCAAAATACGGTTTAAGGCGATGTCCATTTACAACTTGTCTCTCTTGGTCTCGGACATCCTCGATTTCCACATCACCAAACCTCCCTACTCTAGTGATGATATATGGCCCCATCCATTTGCTTTTTAACTTCTCGGGGAACAATTTGAGTTTCGAGTTGTATAGCCACACTTTCTGACCGACTTCAAACATTCTTTTCCGTAACTTTGCATCGTGAACCCTCTTTAATTTGTATTTGTAAGCCGATGCACATTCATGTGATTCATCCTAGATTTCTTCTAAGTCACTCAATTTCAATTATCGTAACTCACTGGCTTCGTTATAATCCATATTCATGTTCTTTATTACCCATAGTGCCCGATGAGCCAATCCATTAGCAGGTGGCATCCTTTTCCATACACCAACCGATAAGGAGTAGTACCAATCGATGTTTTATAGGCGGTTCGATACGCCCACAATGCATCATCCAACTTTACCAACCAATCTTTTCTATCAACACGAACCGTCTTCATTAAGATTTCTTTGATTTGACGGTTGGAAACTTCTACTAGGCCACTTGGTTAGAGATGATATGGAGTTGCAATTTGATGATCTACAATATACCGCTTCAACAACTTGCCAAACTTGAAATTCTTGAAATACGAACCTCCGTCTCTTATAATTACCCTCGGGATGCCAAATCTTGAAAAGATGTTTGATTGCACAAACTTACAAACCATGACGTGATTGTTAGTCTTGTAGCAATTGCTTCTACCCACTTGTTCACACAATCGACCACCACAAGAATGTACAAATACCCACAAGAATTTAGAAATGGGCCCATAAAGTCTATGCCCCACACATTGAAAATATTGACCACCAAAATGGGTTGTAAGGGCATTTCATCCCTTTTTGAGATACTACCCATTCTTTGACAATTTAAACAATGTCGAGCATATTCATTTGCATCTTTGAATGGCCAATAAAAGCCACAAGTGAGAACTCGATATCCCGTCTTTTTGCCACTAAAATGACCCCCACAAGCTGATGAATGAGCGTGCTTTAGAATCTCTTGAACTTCCAATTCGGGAATACATCGCCGAATGACTTGATCCACCCCAAACTTGAAAAGATCCGGTTCATCCCAAATATATTGTTTAACTTGGGCCATGAATTGTTGTCTTCGTTTCTTGGAACAATGGTTTGGAATCACACCCGTGGCCAAATAGTTGACATAATGGGCATACCACGGTGCATTGAAATGGCTAGCAAATGTTCATCTGGAAAATTTTCCTTTATCTCCATCAGATCATCAACATCTTCAAGAGGAATCCGAGATAAGTGCTCCGCAACCATATTTTCCTAACCCTTCTTGTCTCAGATTTCAAGACCAAACTCTTGTAGTAACAACACCCAACGAATCAACTTCGGCTTTGCATCTTTCTTCTCCATTAAATATCGAACTGCACTATGATCCGAATAGACCACCACTTTTCTCCCCAAAATATACAAATGAAACTTCTCCAAGGCATACACCACAGCAAGCAATTCTTTTCCGATGGTGGTGTAATTCAATTGTGCCTTGGATTAAGTCTTGCTCGCATATAAATGACCACCGGCTTCTTGTCAATTCTTTGGCCCAAAACCGCTCCAATTGTGCTATCGCTAGCATCACACATGATTTTAAATGGCTTTGTCCAATCCGGCGATTGTAAAATAGGCGCTTGCACTAGTTTTTCCTTCAATGTATCAAAAGCTTACAAACACTCATTAGAAAACTCAAAGGGGACATCCTTTAATAAGAGATTACATAAATGTTTAGATGTTGCACTAAAACCTTTAATAAATCTCCTATAAAATCTACCATGTCCCAAAAATGATCTCACCTTTTTTAAATTCTTTGGGGGTGGCAAAGATTAAATAACTTTAATTTTGTCTTTGTCAACCTCCTTCCCCTTACTTGAGACCACATGACCCAACACAATACCCTCTTGTACCATGAAATGACTCTTCTCCCAACTTAAAACCAAGTTTGTCTCGATACATCTTTTCAAAACATTTTCTATATCATCGAGAAAAGACTCGAAAGTTGGGCCGAAAATGGAATAATCATCCATGAACTCCTTAAGTGAACCCCCGACCATGTCTGAAAAAATACTCATCATGCATCGTTGAAATATGGCCGGGGCATTGCACAATCCAAATGGCATTCTCCTAAAGGCAAAAGTGCCATATGGACATGTGAAGGTGGTCTTGTGCTGATCATCCGGGTGAATTGCAATTTGGTTGTAACCCGAATACCCATCCAAAAAACAATAAATTTTTTTATCAGAAAGTTTTTCAATAATTTGGTCAATGAATGGTAACGTAAAATGATCATTTGAAGTGGCTGCATTTAGTTTTCTATAATCAAAGCACACTCACCACCCAGTTACCGGTCGGGTGGCAATTTGTTCACCGTTACCATCTTTAATTACCTGAATGCCGGTTTTCTTGGGCACTTCCTATGTTGGACTCACCCAAGCACTATCCGAGATTGGATAGATGATTCCTGCATCCAACCACTTGATGACCTCCTTCTTCACCACTTCTTGCAAGTTCGGGTTCAACCTCCTTTTAGTCTCTTGTGTTGGCTTAGCCTCCTTATCTATAATAATTTTGTGCATAACAATAGAAGGACTAATACCTTTCAAATCCGCAATTGTCCATCCGATTATCGCCATGTGAGCTCCCAAAACTTTTATCAATGCCCGTTCTTGTGCCTCATCCAAATTAAAAGCAATGATAAACGGAAGGGTTTCATTTTCACCTAAGAATGCATACTTCAAATGGATCAATAGCTCTTTCAATTCAACTTTTGGTGGACATTCCAAGGATGGTTTTGTATCCTAGTTGATTTTAGCTATCAAGCTTTCATCCGCAAGGCGCATATGTGTACCTGTTCAGAAACATCACACACACAAGCTTCCAAACAATCCACATCATGACCATGAGGGACGCAATGACCCACCAAATCTACCACAAAACATTCTTCACCGTTCAACGCATTAGCAACATTAGTGAAAACATTAAGGCGCATGTTTTGAGTACCAAATGCCATGTAAACCGCACCGAAACGGCAATCAATGATAGCATGAGCGGTATTTAAAAATGGTCGACCCAATATGACATTTTATTATTGACTCGGGTTAATAGATGAGTAGTCCAAAACCAAAAAATCAACGTGTTAGTAAAAATACTCTACTTTTACAATTACATTCCGAAAAATCCCTCGGGGAAGCTTATGAGACAAATCGGCCAACACAACTGTGGTCTCAACACATTTAATGGACCAAAGTCATGCCCCCTAAGAGAATGCTCAATCCGGCTCCAAGATCCAATAGTGCCCTTGACATTTGAAAGTCACCAACTTAGATATTAACTAAAGGTGCTCCCGGGTCTTGGTGTTTGGGAGGAAGATCCCCTTTTAGAATTAAACTTACCCATTCAGTTAACTTGACATGTTTAGGCACTTTTTGTTGCGTCTTTTGGTTACACAATTCTTTTAAAAATTTCGCATAAGCGGCACTTGCTTAATTGCTTCAAGTAAAGGGAGGTTTAATTTAACTTGTTTAAAAACCTCCCATATTTCCTCCATTTGAGGACCCCATTTTGAAATCACATTCTTCATTCCTGGGTCAAGTAAACCTGAAGGAAATAGGATTTGACTTGACCCCACTCCCTTTTATTTATCATTCAATGATTCTTTTAAACCCGGTTTTTCAATTGTTTTTTCAAAATTGGGTTTTTGCAAAACATTAGTGTGTAAGGATTCTTCCTCATCGCTTTCAATTCCCGTAATATCCTCTACCATACCATCAACCAAACCTGATGGTGGGTTGGTTTTGTATTCTTTCCCGCTTCTCAAAACATTAACATGATTAATAGGAATATTACGAGAAGAACTATGAGAAGGATTTACCTTGGTGTCACTTGGAAATTGACCTTTATTCTTCTTCAAGTCCGCCTCTTCGGTTGCAAGTTGACCCATTTGAGTAGTCAAGGATTGGATGGCTTTGTCTCGAATTTCATCTTTTCACAAACGTGCCTCATCCATCTGATTTCTTCTTTGCATATCTTGTTGCATCATCTTGAGAATATCCATGACCTCATTCCCACTCCAAGCAACTTGACCGATGACCCTCCTTGTTCATTACCCAGTAGTTGAAATTTTCTTTGAAAGCCTTGAGTGTTCCCGCCTCGATACGTACCTTGATTGTTGAATTGTTGGAGAGGAACATAATTTCATTGAGTTCCTTGGAAGTTAGGATTGGCTTGATTCGCTGGATTTCCATAATGGAAATTCGGTGGTTTCTTAACCCGAGATGGTAGGTGTTTTAATTCATGTTAAAGTTCCTACCACCTCCTCCTTGACCTTGAATCGCATTCACCTCCTCAATTTGCTCTTGACCTCCCAAACAGTTATCGGCTGCATGACTCAATTCATTGCAATCAGCACAAACATCATATACCTGATTAGTGGTCAAAACTCTTACATCATCCACAGCATGAACTTACGGTCTTGTAACAAACGGCCTTGCTCTTCTAGAAGATTAAGCCTTCATCTTAGATGTGACCGACATTTGTTCCAAAAATGCCCAATTATCTTGCTCAAAATTGGTGCCGAATGTGCCATTGGTAATAGACATCAAATCTCGAGCATCTTCCGAGCCCAACCCCTCATGTAAAGCATTCAACAATTCCCAAGCTCAATACCATGATGAGGACATCTTTTAATCATCATATTAAATCTCTAGAATGCCTCACGGAACATTTAACCCGATTGTTGTTGAAAGCTTCTTAGACTACGTCTTGCCTCGTTAGTCTTTTGACCCATGAAAAACTCTTCCAAAAACATTTGTTGCATTTCAGCCCATGTGTAAATCGAGGCAGAAGGCACATATAAAACCATCGTTTTGCCTTATCTTCCAATGAAAATTGGAAAAGCCAATTTGACATCATCAGACAAAAAACCTCGCCCTCCAATAGTATTGCAAATGGAGTCATATGCCTCCAAATAAAAGTACGGTTCTTTCATGGCCAACCCTTTATACTTTGGTAAAATTTGAAGCGCATTGGTTCTAACCTCAAATGTTCTTCCAGAGAAAGGTTGTTAGTAATAACAGGTCTAAAGTGAGCTTCAATTCCCCTTACTACCTCTCGGTTATATCTTCTCAAAACACCCAATGGTACTCTTTGTAGTTGAACCGATCGTCTTGGCATTTTCCTTTGAGGTACATGCTGTTGGGGTGGTGGTTGAGGCACCGGTTGTTGCCTTTGTTCATAAACAAATCCACCTTGAGTCCCTATTTGAGTCCCATCACCCCCCATGAAATATTCTTCCTCTTCATATCCTTCGAAATCATCCTAAAAACCATCGCCATACCCATCCCGATGTACCCCCATAGATTGTGAATATGGATGTTGTTGATGTTGAAACCTCTGAGGTGGTGGTTGTTGAGGGGCCGAGGTGTTAGGAACTATGAGTGGGTTTTGTTGAGAAGATGATTGACTGTGAGTTGGAAAAAAATAGCTAAAGGGTGGAATGCCTGATGATGGTTGGTAACTGAAAGTATGTTGTGTGCTCATCGGAATTGGGGTATTGGTAGGTTTCACCTCACTTGGTGGTGTAGAAACTGTTGCAGAAATTAGAGGAAGAGTGCTTGGTATTGTTTGACCCGTAGTGGGAGTTGGTGGATCCATGGTGCTTTTCGATGTAGCAGGAGACCCAATAATCTTGTTCTCCCTGAGTAAAACCTGATTCTATCTAAGGGTTCGTTCGATTTTAGGATCAAAGGCTAGTGGTGATGACCTGTGAGAGCCTCCCGTATGCATAAACCTGTATGTACCTGCACAGTAACTCAACTAGCGTAAACCTGAAAATAACAAACAAAACTACTAAAGATAACACATGTTGTGCACTACTCCCTGGCAACGACACCAAAATTTGACGTGAGGTCAAAGTCTCAATCAAAAATAAACCAAATACACTAGTATGATAGTGGTAAATGGGTATCGAACACAGGGAGTTTGTGGAAGATGTTTTCACTAAGTAGCTTGCAATTTACTAGTAAACTAAAGTTGTAGAAAAATAATCTCAAAGTTTGGTTGGTTTGATTTATAACTTTTAGATTAACTAAATTAGCACTTAAAATTTTTAATTCAGAAATGTGGAGGAATGTTTTCCCACGGTTTTAGGTTCTCAAGAAATAACAATGTCAAAGTTTAATTGGAATGAACTACATAGACATAGTTCGTGAATGTGTGTTTGATTGTGATAAAAAGGGGCTAAGTACTTGGATTATAAAATCACAAGGTAGTCACCGATGACCAGTTTCATATAGCCAACTCCGAATCCCTCATAATAAATCCTGATTGCCAATGGTACCAAGAACTGATGGTTCAGAATACGAAATTGAACAATAGAAACGATTACAAATCGAACACATAATCACCATAATAATATAATCAAAACGATCAAATTATTATCCCACAAATAACATAAACTCTAACAATCATTCAAGAAGAAACCTTACAATCTGGGGGAAAACATACACAAAATTAGCCGCACATTGTTAGGATGATCATCATAATCTTCAATCCGTTGTTCATAGAAATCAAAGATGAAATAGCAATGATCAACACACCCAAAATAATGTTTTAGAACCCTTAAATCTCCCTTACAAAGTTCTAAAATGAAGATGATGAAAAGGATATCCAAGAGTCACACCACACCAAACCTTATAAAGAAAACAAAAGTTTTCCGTTTGACTCCACCATAAGCTATGGTGGGTACCGTAAGCTACGGTGGCCACAAATTTCCTACCGTAGCTTTCTTCTGTCTTATGGTGGACCCTTACGATGGAAGCACCTGTCGTAGCTTACGGTAGCCACAGTAAGCTAAGGCAGAACCCAGGATTACTTCCTTTGTTATCTTCAATACTTCCATCTCTCTAACCCGTGTCCGCTTGTCACCACCTTCTTTCCTTCCTTCATTTCCGCACCCTTTCACCTGACATAATAAGTAAACCATAGTCATCCAATCCCTTATAATAATCCACTTTAATATATCAATTTCATTATATTTAGATCATTTAAGGGTTGACCCACCGCCCACCCATCAGAGGGTATACCAAGGGCTATGCCTACTCCATCTCACCCTACTGAGAATCAAATATGGAATGGAGGTACGATGAACGCAGGATTGGTGTTTGTCTTACAACACAAGATAATCACATAAACTCACTTAATATCACTCGGGTTGATGAAGCAGAATCTTAACCAAGTTCACAAGTAATATAACAAGTTCAAACAGAAATCATAAAAGAAAACATAAAAGCATACGAGTGGTTTTCAAGATACTCGTATATATTACTTCTCAACTTAGTTTTACAAGACTCTTACAAGCATGGTTACTAAGTTACATAGAAAAACTATATATGCTAATATCTATTGCCGGTTATACTCGGAAGACCAGCTGGAAATTACAACTAGACAAATACTACATTGTTTAGAAGTAAGATATCTCAGATAAAATAATAATATCTTAGGTTAGGTAGTCATGACATGTCCATGACTTACCTTTTGTCACTAACTAAAAATGGCAACTATTCTAAGCTAATAATGGTTGAACAGTGGATAAAGTAAGGTAAACTACATGGGTGTGGGAAAGTGTCATCCAGTCTGTCAGAGTGGCAGCAAACTATCAGACAGACTTTACTTATGTCCACTGGTTCATAGTTAGTTCTTCCAAATCTAAATGGCTTCAGAAGAATAAATTCTTCCGAGGCCATTTATACTTTGGAAGAATCAACTTCTTTCGAATTTCTGCAAGGCTTCAGGACTTTATTCTTTGGAAGACTTTGTCTTTGGATCTTCTAAGTTGCATAGTTTGGAAGAATAAGAACTTAGTCTCGGAAGACTAAGTTCTTCCTTTGGAAGTTCTTAACACTTGAGCTTTGGAAGATCTTTGACTTAGCTTTGGAAGAGCAGCTTGTTCCTTCGAAAGACCATTTGTTTAGCACATCAAAATATATCTAAGTGTGGTTTTGGTTGCACCAGCATCATTTGATCCAACAGTACTCCCCCTAGGCTGATGCTACCAAAACCTCACTTGTTTCTTTTCCTCAAAGTCTACAACACCAGGGAAAGAAGGTATTTGTCTATCTCTATTTTCATTCCTAGTGCAATAGAGAGGATGTTATACAAGTCATCCATGGATAGTAGATCCAGTCGTTCACTTTGGATGACATGTCTCCTCTATTGTGCCCCTCTGAAAAAAGTTAGTTGATGAGAACCATAGTCATATTCCCATATGACTATTGGTTCTGAAGTTGGTCCCTTAATCATTTGTAGGAATGTTCTTTCCTTGATGGTTGCTCTTTCCACTTTAGCCTGTGCTTTCACTTTTATTTCATTGAAATGAATGCTACTCAAATGATTTCTTATATGAGTAGCATTCTGAGAGCTGGAGGGGTTGAAGAATGGTCTCTCTACTAACTCAACAATATCAAATCTGCTTGAGTGTAGTAAAGCGGATGCGTCAAGTTTGGTTATTTGACCATTCTCCCTTTGCACTATGAAGATTTGATAGATTCATTGAACCTCCACTGGACAATTGAGCTTCTGGGAGCAAAAGGGCAGGTTGGTAGCATATTCCTTTTTCTTGTGTTCAGCAGAGTCACCAACCTTCTCCTTAACTTTATCTCCTTTTCTACAAGAGTATCATAGTTGATAGCTAAAAGTTGGAGAGCTTGGTCCAATGTTCCCCTAGGCAGATCAAGGAATGCATCTCTTATGAGGGAACAGGAAGAGCCATTAGTGTATTTCAGTTTAATTGACTCTTCCTCATAAGAGATGTTTCTCAAGGTTGTGTAGTTGATGAGTTTCCTTTTGATCTCCTTAAATTATTCTAAGGATAGGGGCTTGGAAGGTTCAGAAGATGGTTTGGCTTGAGATTGGGTTCTGGGTTGTGTTTTGGGTTTAAGGACAGATGGAGGTGGAGGCTTTTTAGAGACAGGGGTGAAGGTGTGGGAATGGCTGATGGTGTGGGTTTGGGAGTTGAGTGTTCAGTGGTTGGTTCTATTTTGATGGGAAAGGGTGAAGGTATGGGAAGTGGCTTTGTTTGCTGTGGTTTGGGTTTGGGTGCTATCTTCTGAGGGCTTTGTTTCCAAGGCACCTCCTGCCTTCTTCCTAAGCGAATCTCAGCCTTTATATCACTTAAACAGTCTTCTTTTTGGAAGGTTTTGAAGGATTCTTTTTGTTCCTTTGTTTTGCTTCTGAAGATAGTTTGCTTTTGGAAGTACTTACTTTCGAAGGCACTCTAGCTTCAAGGGAAAACCTAGGAAGCTTTTGTTTGTTTTTTGTTTGTCTTCTGAAGTCAGTTTCCCTTCGGAAGAGTAAGCTTCTTCCAAAGCAACTTAGCTTTGGAAACAAACTTTCCTTTTCTTAACAATTGGGCCACATGGTAAGGTCCAGATATGAAACCCTTCTTGACTCCTTTTTTCTTAACACTAGATGCATAATGTATGCTTGCTGGATTATAGAAACAATCTTTAGACATATGGTTATGCATGCCACAGATTATGCATTCAATGTTAATTTTGAAGAGGCAGGTTGATGGTTGCTCCTGGAGCTTCTTTTCTTCATTATCAACCTTCCACTTCATGTTTTATCCTTTTTTAGAATAGAAATGCTGGTACTACATTCCTTTCCTGAATCAGGATTTCCAACCACTTGAAATCCAGCTGATATGAATACACCCTTTTGCTTTAGGTCTATCTTTAACTTTAACTCAGCCACCTTCTTGGTAGTTTTTCTTGCTACCCTGATTTTGTTTCTTCAAGCTTTGGTAGTTAAGGGTTAATCATCAGTTGTGGGGATGAGTTTTTCTACCTTATTCTTCCCTGTGGTGGTTTCCATTATTGCATCATTCTTCTGCTCTTTGGGTAATAGGATAGCAGTTGGAACCTCTTGCTCCTCTACACCACATCAAGGCTGTCTAATAGACACAAAGGAGTGTGGTGGACCAATTTCATTGGTTCCCAACCCATTTTTGTTTTGATAACACACCTTTGAGTGGGAGGATGAGGCAATGATAGTATTGAAGTTATGCTCTTTAATGGCATACTTCTTAGCTTTATCCTCAGCTATCACTAGCTGGGCTTGAGCCTCAATCAACTTGGAGATTAAATCTTTCATTTAAGCCCTGTAATTTGAATGTTCATGTTTTGAAGTGGACACAGTTTTCTCCAACTCTTCTATTTTGAGTTTGTAGTCAGATTCTACTCACTTAAAATCAGATTTTAGTATATTTAAAGACTCAATATCAGATTTAATTTCCATGTTGCAGTCCTGATACAATTTGACCTTAGCAATACAGGCTGGAGTACAGAGATGTTTATATACCTTAGTGTCTCCAGTTCTAGCCATAAGAGCTTGAGCAGGAGTGACATCTTGCACCATGAATCTCCAATCAACTTCTTGAGCAACAACTGTAGTTTGTTGCTCACTGGATTTGGTTACAGCTTAGTGGTAGCATTCCCTTGCAAGTGACCAAGCTAGTTGCAGTTGTAGCACTTGGCCTTTGTCTTGTCAAACCCAAATTTGTTGTTGGTTGGGTTCTGAGGGAACTACCTTCCAGTTCTTCTAAAGAACTTCTTTGCTCTGTATCTCATGAGAGCCATCTGTTGGATAATGTCCATGTATTTTACATCACATGGGCTGAAACACTCCAGATCATCAAAATAGAATTAAAAATCTCTAGAGTACTCACTCCCTGAAACAAAGGCAAACTATCCTAGAAAGGATTTTGATGAGCCTGTAGAGACCTGGGTGTCTCAAGGAACGTGATGTAAGGCCAGAAGAAGAGGATGACTGTTAGGGGTAGTTCAGGTACAGCTGGGGCTGTGGAGTTCAGGAACCTTTAGCAACATGTAGAGCATTGCTGATTAAAGGATTGGTGATACTGTTCATGTCATGGGTTTTCTGAGATTCCATCTACATACGGTATCGATCAAGGATTCCATATAGTTCAGTCATGGTGAGAGTGTTGAGATTCTTAGTTTTCTTGATTAAGACACAATAGAAAGTCCACTCATGAGGCAGTGCACTAATGAGTTTTCTTACTATGTCTCTCTTCTCAAGAATCACTCCCATAGACTGAACATAGGTGATCAAGTCCATGTATCTGGAGTATTTTTGGCTTAAGGTCTCAGCAACAATATATGTGAAGTTCTTAATCTTATGCTTCAGTACATCTTTCTTTGACTCCTTGGATTCAGCAGAACTAGAGTACATCAGCTTTAAAGCCTCAAAGAGTTCTTTGGCAGACTAGCAGTGCTCAAAGCCTACCATTATAGAGTATGGTATAGAAGTAAGCAGAACAGTCATGGCTTTGCAGTTAATGTCCATTCTCTTATAGTCTTCATCTGAGTAGTCTTTAATGGCATTCTCAATCATGGCACCATTTCCTGCTGGAGATGCCACTTTTGGCTTGTACCATGGGTAACAGACCTCAACATTCGGCTATCCTGGTACTTGATAAAGCCTTCAACGCGGATGCACCAGGTCTTAAAATCATCAAGAGTGATGGTAGGAACCTTGGTCATAGTTCCCATCTCAGACTCAGAGGACTTCTTATTGAAAGCAATTAGAGTGAAGTGAGTGAGTAGAGTATGAAGAAACAAGGGTGATTTAGGATGGTAAGATCTCACAATCAAGAGCCTAAAAAGCTCTGATACCAATTGCAAGATCGGTGTTTGTCTCATAACACAAGATAATCACACAAACTCACTTAATCTCACTCGGGTTGATGAAGCAAAATCTTAACCATGTTCACAAGTAATATAATAAGTTCAAATAGAAAACATAAAAGCACATGAGTGGTTTTCAAGATACTTGTATATATTACTTTTCAACTCAGTTTTACAAGACTCTTATAAGTATGGTTACTAAGTTACATAGAGAAACTATATACTACTATCTACAGCCAGTTATACTCAGAAAACCAGCTGGAAATTACAACTAGACAAATATTACATTGTTTAGAAGTAAGATATCTAAGATAAAATATTAATATCTTAGGTTAGGTAGTCATGACATGTCCATGACTTACCTTTTGTCACCAACTAAAAGTGGCAACTATACTAAGCTGATAATGGTTGAACAGTGGATAAAGTAAGATCAACTACATGGGTGTGGGAAAGTCCCTTGCAGTCTGTCAGAGTGGCAGCGAACTATTTGACAGACCATACTTATGTCTACTAGTTCATAGTTAGTTCTTACAAAGCTAAATGGTTTCGGAAGAATAAATTCTTCCGAGGCCATTTATACTTCGGAAGAACCAACTTCTTTCGAATTTCTGCAAGGCTTCAGGACTTTATTCTTTAGAAGACTTTGTATTTGGATCTTCTAAGTTGCATACTTCGAAAGAATAAGAACTTAGTCTTAGAAGACTAAGTTCTTCCTTTGAAAGTTCTTCACACTTGAGCTTCGAAAGATCTTTGACTTAGCTTCGGAAGAGCAGCTTGTTCCTTCGGAAGACCATTTGTTTAGCACATCAAAATATATCTGAGTGTGATTTTGGTTGCACCAGCCTCATTTGATCTAATAATGAAGAAAGGAGAGCCCTTGTAATCTCTAGGTCTCAGGGTCAACAAGAGATCTGCAACTTCTACAACCTGAGATACTGTGAGAGCACCTATCTAGTTGACCTCCCACTTGCCAACCTAAGTCAAAATAGGCAAGCTGCAAGGTTAGCTGATAGGATTCAACAAAAGGTGCTTAAAGAGTTCAAGCTGAGAACCAGATTAGACAAACAGAGGCTAGCAGGCAAGACTGTTGGTCAACTGGATGCTGAGGTTGACCCTAAGATTTGCTTCGAAGGGGAAACCTTGGCTGAAGGCCCAACACTTGAGCCTGTGAACCTTGAGAAAGGAGCTGCTTCAACACCCTTGGCACCTAATTACCCTCAGTGAGGCACCAGCTGGTGAAGGTGTCTCATAGCCTATCTCTGGCTAGAGCTAAAGTATTGTACCAAGCAATGAAGGCCAAAGCTCTCTCCACCCTGAGTCACACAAGCCTGTGAGTGACAAAGGGAAAAGGAAGATGGCTCTTGAGTAGATTGAGGAGGAGAAGAGAGAGAGAAGAGGAAGAGGATGGCAAGGGGAGAGAGTTCAAGTAGGACCCCTGGCTTCATGGAAGCTACAATCAGGGCTGCCCCCAGGCCAAGTACTTAAGATGATGAGTTAAGGGTAGTCAGATTGAATTATTTGGGGTCCAAGAACTACAACTTTAATGAACTCATCTCTCTCCCCTTGGAGGAATTAAATGAACTGGTTGACATAAAAGTGTCAAAAGAGAGTAAGAAAGCTGAGTCAGCAGAACTGCTTCTCAAGATAAGAGAAGAAAGAAGAGGAAAGAGAATCTACAAAGTTCCTACCCTCTCCCAGTTCAGGAAAGTCCTGAGATAGAGACCGTGGCTACTGAGCAACAAACTCAGGTAGGTAAGGAACAAGATAGACAAAACATGATCACCTACCTGAGTGCTACAGGTCTCTATCAGGTAGCAGACCTTTTTCCCTTGCCATACGACTACCTTGAGTTTGAATACCTCAAGAAGCTGGAGCAACACGTGCAAAAGGAGCAAAAAGCTACAAAGAGAAAGATGAGGGAAGAGGCTGCAAGGTCAAGAGCCATCATCAAAGGAAACTTGAAGAAATTTGATGATAGACAGAAGATGGTGAGCTTCTTAAAGTTGTATAGATTCTCCTAAAGGAGACTTGGTCCAATATCTCTATCCACCATGGATGAGCACATTAGAGTGATCAAGTAGAAGATCAAAAGGGGTGAGCTAGTTGACTTGCATTCTCCACCAAGTCAGGCTGCACCTAAAGCTGAGGTCAAGGTTGAACCCTAGGAGATAACACAACCTAGACCTAGTGCTCCATCACAGCCAGCTTCATGTTCTAATCAACAGCAAGGTCCTTATCCTTCTCCTTCTAAACCTGTGAAGGACAAGGACCCAACTAAGGAAGAAAAACAAGAACAATCTGGTACTGCAGGCCAGTCTCCTCAGTTAAAATGCAGAAAAAGGAAAAGGATGGACATAAGAAGGGACAAAAAGAAGAAGAAGTACAAGGTATCCACCTCTACACCTCAATATGGGTCAGAACATCCTGAGGGTGCTTAAGAAGAGGTTGCTCATCCAACTGTTATTCAAATAAGCCTCTTGCTGCTGAGAGACCCATCGTGTCTTCGATGTTTGCCACCAATCCAAACAGATGGTATGTCACTAGAGATCAAGGGAGTCAAGACTTGTACTTCTTGCAAAACATACTTGACCTCCCTCTGCATGATCTCTATGACATGAGGAGATACTTTGAGAGCCTGAGGAATCCTGACCAACTGATGATAAAAGGAATGGTCTTGATACTGATGAGGACTATCAACAGATGAAGATCAAGAATCAAAGGTCTCTTTAGTTTTGGTAGCATCAGCCTAGGGGGAGTTTGTAAGGAATACACTTAGAGGTTGATGCAACCAAAGAATAACCAAAGAGCTCTCAGCATGCACAAGTGATGTACAAGGAAGTTACTTTGGAAGATTTGATATAACTCAGTGAATTATGCTAAGTATCAAATCTTCCGAAGCCAAAGATGAAGTCTTTAGAAGCTTCAAGGAGAGAGTCTTCCAAAGCCAAAGACGGATTTCTTCCAAAGACAGAGAAGACATGCTTTCTCTGAATCACCTTTGGACCAAAGCTGAACCACTTTCTGCTGCTACTTCTAAAGACTCACCAATTTATATAAGTTGGTGAAAAGTCCATACTTTTGTCAACTGTAGATTAAGGTCTTTTGTCTATAACTTTCCAACTATGTACTTTTTATTCTGTTTGTAATATATTAGGATGTGAGATATGGCATGTCATAGTCACTAGTCAAAGGGTAATCTGCCTTTTGACTCCATATTGATCTTGTTGTCTAGGATAGCGTTTCCAGCTAGCCTTCAAAGTATGGCTGATTGTAGGATAAAGTATAAAGTGTCTCAAGTACTTGTATCATCATGTATGCTTTGTAACACTTGTAAGAACTTAAGAGGAATATACATCATTCTTGAAAACCATATTTGAGTGTTCTTGTTCTTGTTCTTTTACTTGTGTTCATTGTTTCATCACTAACCAGTTTCCTGTTTGATATTTTAAGTGTTCCAACTCTCTCCACCCTGTGAAACTGTTTCATTGACCACCCTTCCCGGTCCTACAACTTTCATATGCATTGTTGTAACATATTTATTTTTATCTTAGTGTCGATATAAATTTTACTTGAGATCAACCGAGTTAGATATAATATGTTTTTAACCATTAGTGTCATAATATACTATGGTAACGAGATTATTGTACCTGCCATTTGACCAAATTTATGGGACAAATATAATATATATTTTTTCAAGAACAACTTTTTGAGTATAACTTTTGCGTCATGCGTATTCGTACCTATGTTTCGATATAAACTTAATTAAAAATCAAGCTGTTGCACCGCACCAGCAAATTGCAGGATCAGTGCAGGGGAGCAATGCAAAATTTTCATAATGGATAGAGAAACTAGAACACTTAACAGGTCAAATAGGGAACTGGCAAAATAAAACAAAGAACAAATGTAAAGAACACAAGCAGAACACAATAATTGGTTTTCAAGAATGATGTATATTGCTCTTAAGTGTTTTACAAATGTTATAAAACTTAGTCCTAAGGACTGGTACCTGAGATACTTTATACTACATCATACAGTCGGCCATACTTTGAAGGCCAGCTGGAACACTAATCTAGACAACAAGATCAATGTAAAGTCAAAAGGCAGATTGCCTTTTGACTAGTCACTATGACATGCCATAGCTTACATCCTTGTTTATTACAAAAAGGATAAAATTACAAAGTAGAAAGTTATAGACTCTAAGACCTTATTCTACAGTTGACAAAAATATGGACATATCACCAACTTGTATAAGTTGGTGAGTCTTCAGAGATGGCAGCAAAAAGTACAGCTTTTCTCGAAAGCATATCAGAGAAAGCATGTCTTCTCTGTCTTTGAAAAAAAACTGTCTCTTGGCTTCATAAGACTCTATCTTGAAGCTGCAAAATACTTCATACTTGGCTTCGGAAGATTTGATACTTAGTGAATTTCATTGAGTTGTATCAAATCTTCCAAAGTAACTTCCTTTGTACTTCAGTTGTGCGTGCTCAGGGAACTTTGGTTGCATCAGCCTCTAAGTATAACTCTTACAAACTCCGCCTAGGCTGATGTACCAAAACTAAAGGATGACTTTGAGTCTTGATCTTTAGTTGTTAACATGCCTCATCAAAATCAAGACCATTCCCTTCTTCATCAATTCTTCAGGATTCCTCAAACTCTCTGAGTATCTTCTAATGTCATAGAGATCATGTAGAGGAAGGTCAAGCATGTTTTGCCAAAAGTTACATCTTAACTCCTTTGATCTCTAGTGACATTTCATCTATCTGGGTTAGTAGCAAAGGCCCAAGACAAGATGAGTCTCTCAGCAGCAAGAGGCTCTACCTGAATTGGAGTGGAATGAGCAGCCTCTTCTTGGACACCCTTAGGATGTTCTAACCTATCCTGAGGTGCAGAGGTGGATGCTATGGACTTTTTCTTCTTCTTATTCTTGTCCCTACTTATAGTCATCCTCTACCACATTCTATACTTTAACTGAGAAGGTTGGTCTTGAGTACTAAATGTTCCCTCTTTATCCTTCTCAGTTGGGTCGATTTCCTTCAAAGGTTTAGAAGGAGAAGGATCAGGACCTTACTGTGGGTCAGAAGATGAAGCTTACTGAGATGCATCACTAAGTCTAGGTTGAGTTGTCTATTGTGGTTCAACCTTGACCTCAGCTTCAGGCATAGCCTGACTTGGTAGAGAATGCAAGTCAACCAGCTCACCCTTCTCAAAGTCTTTGCTGAGATTTGGATTAGTTGACCCAAAGATGATGTCATCTACATAAACTTGAACTAGTATCAAGTCATTCCATGTTCCTTTGATAAAGAGTATGCTATCAATAATACCTCTCTTGTAGCCATGTTGGACAAGATACTGTGACAGTGTCTCATACCACTTCCTTGGAGCTTGATACAGCCTGTAAAGAGCTTTGTCAAGCATGCAGACATAATCAGGATGATCTGGGTCTTCAAAAATAGGTGGTTGCTTGACATACACTTCCTCATCTATCACTCCATATAAAAATACACACTTGACATCTAGTTGGTAGACCTTGAAATTCTTGGATGCAGAAAAATCAAGGAATATCCTAACAACTTCAAGTCTTGCCACAGGACCAAAAACATCTGTATAGTCAATCCCTTTTCTTAAGTGTACTCTTAGACAACTAGTCTTGCCTTGTTCTTGATTACAAGTCCTCTATCATCCTTCTTATTCCTAAAAACCCACTTGGTACCTATTGGTGTCTTCCCATGAGGAAGAGGGCATAGGTTCCAAACCTTTTGTCTCTTGAATTAAAGAAGCTCCTCCTCTATTACTTCAACCCAACTTCCATCCTTTAGAGCCTTATTATCTTTCTTTGGCTCAATCTTGTACAAGAAGCAAGAGTATAAACAAACATTTTTGTCATGGGTTTGTCCTCTTGTTCGTACTTCAGTCTCAATATCTCCAATGATTTTTGTGGTGGGATGGGACTTGTGGATTCTTAGTTAAGGAATCACAGCAAGTAGGTTTGAAAAATCTAAATTAGTGAAATTCAGATCTAGTGATTGAGTATCACCCACCAAATAAGCGCACTTATCAAGTGAAACTTGATCCAATGAGTGTGTGATATCATTAATGTTGTCTTCAGTGGAGAGGTTGTTAGTATCATGAAATTTTTGATCACTTTCACCTTCTCCATCGCCTCCTACATCAAAATCCACTTCATTTGAGATTTATGCCTCAGTGGTGGAATTTATAGGCACCTTAGATGTATCAGTTGAAAAGTTTGTTATTGTAGTCCTGACAGGATTTCCAATGGCAGGGTGTGTTACCACTGGAGCTGAAGGAGTTCTTTCACTTGGTCTTCTCAGATCAAATCCTAGGTCAGGATCTCCTATTGATAAGTTGCCTGTAGATCCTAGAACATCTTCACACTGGACCAGAACCTTTTGTTAAAATAATTGGTAACTAAATCAGGATCAAATAGCCAACTGTAACAGAACCTTTCACACTAGGTGTGTGCTCATGAAGGTCACATTGGCTGACTCCTTAACTACTCTAGTTCTGAGATTGTATACTTTATAAGCCTTAGCTTGAGAAGAGTATCCAATAAAATGTCCATCATCTGATTTCTCAGCAAATTTGTCTATTTGATCTTTGGTATTCAAGATAGTGCATGGACATCCAAATTCCCGAAGAAACAAATAAAAGGTCTCCTTTTGTGCCACAGTTCATAAGGAGTCTTACCATGAGTTTTAACTACTAAAACTCTGTTTTTGCACATAGGAGGTAGTGTTGACTGCCTCTGCCTAGAAGTTGATAGTTATATTTAGAGTTAGAGAGCATGGTTCTTGCAGCCTCAGTAAGTGTCATGTTTCTCCTCTCAACAACACCATTTTATTGAGGTGTCCTGGAATCACTATATTGTCTTGTAATACCCTTGTCATCTTAAATTGTATCAATGTTTTAGTTCTTGAATTTAGTTCCTTGATCACATCTTATGATCTTGACCTTGTGATCACATTAATTCTCAATTTTTAGAACAAAGCTCTTTAAGATTTCAGGAGTCTCATCCTTAGTTATCAAAAAAAAGACCCAAGTATGTCTTGTGAAGTCATCTATGATCACTAGGTAATATGAAGTTCTTCCTAAACTTATTACATTGGTGGGGCCAAAGAGATCCATATGTTATAAGTGTACGGGACTAGTGATAGAGTTTTTTTCTTTTGGCTTGTGAGACAATTTGTATTGCTTTCCTTTTAGACATGCAACACAAGGTCATCACTTGTAAACTCTTTCTTTGGCATTCCACTTACCAAATCATTCTTAATCAATTTATTCATGTTCTTAAAGTTTACATGGCATATTCTTTTATGCCAGAGAAAAGACTCATCACTATTGGCTTTAGATAGAAAACATGAAACTTCTCTAGATGGGGAGGTTTCCTACAAATTCATCTTGTACACATTCCCTTTCCTCGGGGCTTTGAGTAGGATATGCTCTTGAGGAATAACCACGTTGAGCTTGAGAACAATGCACTCATGCTTAGTGAAGAGCATGTTATGTCTGTGTTAAAAATTTGGGATACACTAAAGAGATTGTACCCAAGCTCTTTAAAATAGTTTACTTTCTTAATACTGAGCTTACCATTTATGACCCTACCCTTTCTTGTGATGTAACCACCTGATTCTCCTCCAAAAGCAACTGGCCCTCCATCAATTTTCTCAATGTTCTGAAGCAGAGAGCCATTGCCTGTCATGTGCCTGGAACAGCCACTATCAATGATCCATACATTTCCCTTGGTCTTCAGCTAATCCTGCACAGAAAGAGATGGTTAGTTACATTTGGAAACCCAAGCCTTATTGGTCTTGGTCTCATCAAGATTAACAAAAGATAATTCAACAATTATTGATCCTATATTCAAGCTTTGAGGATCTTTGGCTATTGTTGATGAAGAAACTTTAGTCATGTGGTCTTCCTTCATCTTCCATACCAATTTTGGATAACTAGACTTGACCTTCAAGACTTTGAAATTTTTGACAACTTTGGAAGTTTTGGAGACTGCACCTTAGGAAGCTTTTGCATCTACTGCACCCAACTATAGTGCTTCGGAAGCATTCCTTTCTTCCAAGACCAAATTTTCTTCTGAAGGCAATTTTCCACCTATTTTCTTCTTGATCACCTTGGAGCTTCCAAAAGAAAGTGATTTCCTTTTGAAGCTGTCTTCTTCTTCTTCCTCTCAGAATTCTTCTTCTTGTTTATATGGATGGTACTCTTGGGATTGTAGATACAATCCTTAGCAAAATGAGTAGCACCACCACACATGATGCATTCAGCTGGCATACTTCTGAGGGTATTCTTCTGGGGAGAAGGTTGAGATTGAAATCTTTCCACTTCCTTCTTTATCTTCATAGATGATACAACAGACTTTTGAGAGTGAGGCTTGCTCTTGGAACTGGATGGTTCAGGTTGTGCACCAGTGGTGCACATTTGATCAACCTTCTTCTCTTGACCAGAATGGTTTGAACTTGAACTAGTACCCCTGGTACTAGAGTCCATAGTTGAGTCTTGAGTCTTCACCACTTCAAATCCAGCAAATATAAATACTTTTCTTTGTTTGGAGTTGAAAGTGGGCTTTCCTTGATTTTCTTTTGGCTGCCCTGATCAAATTCTTCCTACCTAACTTGCCCATTGTTGGTTCTATCTTCTCTCCAAGAGGATAGTGACCCTTCTTTGGATGATCCTCCTTACTCACTACAGTTCATCCTTTAGTATATCTCCTCTTCATCTTCATCATCTTCTTGAATAGGGTCAATGAGGGGCAACTCATCGACTAGTTTCACACCTTGGAGATCTTACAGATAGTAATATGTGTGGAGGAGCTATCTCACTTGAGCCCAATCCTTGCATGTTTTGATAAAAAATCTTTGCATGCATGGATGATGATATGATGTTCTTGAATGTTTCTTCTTCAAAAACACACTTTTCTGCCCTGGCTTTGCTGATCACAAGCTCAGCTTGACATTCAGTTAACTAGGTATTAAGATCTTTGATTTGAGTCCTGTAATTTGTGTGCTCATGCTTAAGAGTTGAAATTGTTATCTCTAAATATTCTATTCTACGTTTATAGTTATTTTTAGCTCTTTTGAAATTAGCTTTTAAAATATTCAAAGACTCAAGGTCAAATCTCACTTCCAGGTTATAGGACCTATACATGTTTACTTTATCAATGCATTCAGGTGTATAGAGATGTTCTAGTACCTTGGCTTCTTCATGGTCAGTCATCAATTCTTGATTAGGAGAAACATCCTCTACCTGAAAGCTCCAATCAAAGCCTCCCTCTTCAACAGCAACAACAACTTGTTGTTTTGGTTGGCTTGACTTCTCAGATCTGGGAGCTACATCAGTGTAGCTTGGTCTGGATTGTGGATGGTCACCATTAGTCTGTGCTGCCTTGCATTCCCTAGAAAAGTGTCCTATCTAGTTATAGTTGTAACACTTCACTTTGCTTTTATTCAGTTCAAACTTTCCACTAGCTACATTGTTGGGAAACTTTCTTTCGGTTCTCTTGTAGAACTTCTTGGCTTTATGAGTGAGAAGAGCCATTTGCTGGACTATCTCCATATACTCTAGGTTATCTAGATGGATACAATCAAAGTCTTCAAGAGTGAAGAGAAAGTTGCCACAACTTTCATTAGCAGACATAAAGGCTTGAAATGAGCTTGTCTCTTGGAATGGGCTTCCTTGGATATAGCTCTCCCTTTGTGTCTCAAGGAAGGTGATAAAAGGGCCCTTTTGTGAGTTTTCAAGGTAGCAGATAAGATGATGCTATGGTTCTCTACTATCCCTTTCAACCATATTAAGGGCTGAACTCTGTTGATTGCTGGAAGAGCTGCTTGATTGATTCTGCATGTTCATCTCCATCTGGTAGCCACTAAGTATACCATACAACACTATGAGAGTATCTACATTCTCAACATACCTAAAGTATTGTTGAGTCATAGTTCACCTGATTTGCAAGTAAAGTTCTCAAACTGCTGCTTTATAAGGTCCTTCTTGTTTTCTTTAGCTTCATTAGACTCCTCATACATAAGCTTCAGTTCATCCCATAGCTGCTTGGCAGTTTTGCACTTCTTGAAGCCTCTGTATATAGAGTTTAGAAGAGCAGGTTGGAGAGCGGTCAAGACCTTTTGATCTATATCAATCTTCTTCCAATCTTCCTCAGAATAGTCAGCCACTTCATTTGGAATCATCCCACCTCTAGTAATGGCTGAAGAGGTTCTTAGGATGTGAGGTCCTAAGATAACAGATCTCCACATCCTACTGTCTTGAGACTTGATGAACCCTTCCATTCATTTGCACCAAGTATCAAAGTCATCAGGAGTGATCAACGAAGATTTGGTCATGGTACCGGTTTCTATGTCAGCCTTCGTGAGAGCTGCCATTTGAGCCGGTAAGTGTTTTATGAAACTGAAAGGATTTAAGATGGTGAGATATTACAATCAAGATCCTAAAAATCTCTGCTACCAATTGCAGGATCGGTGAAGGGGAGCAATGCAACAGTTGCATAATGGAAGGAGAGACTAGTACACTTAATAGATCAAATAAGGAACAAGTTAAATGAAACAAAGAACAAATGTAAAGAACGCAAGCAGAACACAAGTAATTCATTTTCAAGAATGATGTATATTGCTCATAAGTGTTTTACAAATGTTAAAAGCTTAGTCCTAAGGACTTGTACCTGAGATACTTTATACTACATCCTACAGCCAGCCATACTTTGAAGGCTAGCTGGAACACTAATCTAGACAACAAGATCAATGTAAAGTCAAAAGGCAGATTTCCTTTTGGCTAGTGATGATGACATGTCATAGCTCACATCCTTATCTATTACAAAAGGGATAAAAGTACAAAGTAGAAAGTTACAGACTCTAAGACCTTAATCTACAGTTGACAAAAGTATTGACATATCACCAACTTGTATAAGTTGGTGAGTCTTTAGAGATGGTAGCGAAAAGTAGTCCAGCTTTTGCCAAAATCATGTCAGAGAAAGCATGTCTTCACTGTCTTCGGAAGAAATCAGTCTCTTGGCTTCGGAAGACTTTGTCTTAAGGCTTCGGAAGACTTCATCTTTGGCTTCGGAAGAAATGGTCTTTTAGCTTCAGAAGATTTGATACTTAGTGAATTTCATTGAGTTGTATCAAATCTTCCAAAGTATCTTCCTTTGTACATCAGTTGTACATGCTGAGAAAACTTTGGTTGCATCAGCCTCTAAGTATAACTCTTACACTAACCCACTAGTATATGTATATAACATAATGTTTTATATATGTAATTATGTTATTCTCACAATAAAAATAATGATTTGGTATTGATCTTGATTGTTTTTCATAGCTTTGCGTAAAATTTCGTAATTTCTCTTGGTTTGCAATTAATCTCTACCTTATATGTATGTATGTATGTATGAGTGTGTGTGTGTGTGTGTGTGTGTGTGTGTGTTTCTCTCTCTTATATATGTAATTAAATATATATGTATGTATGTATATGTGTGTATATATATATATGTATATATATACATATATATATATGTATATATATATATGTATGTATGTATGTATGTATGTATTGGTTGGTTCTTTTGCGAACCATTCCAAATTGTGCAACCAATCAATTTAGCTTTTTATTTAATTTAAAAGTATAAATATTTCTTTAATCTTATTTATTATTTTATAATATACTTAAAGCAAGTTCCTCCTCTCTTTTTAAACCAAAATAACTTTTTTATACAATTCGTTATATACATACATATACATACATATATATATATATATATATATATATATATACATATACATATATATATATATATATATATATAGGAGGGATTAAATGAAATTTTTTTTTTGTAATAACTCTAGTAACCAATATGAGAAACTAGTTTTGAGTGAGTCAATGATAATATCTCGTCAATCCAAGGAAACTAGAAACTTCAATAGGGGATTTGGGTATTTCCTAGTTGGTTATAGCTTTGATATTTTTTGCTAGCTCTACTTGAATACCTTTGGCATTAATCACATGCCCTAGAAATTGTACTTGATAGCCAACATTTATATTTTGAGAATTTAGCATACAATTTCTCTATTCTTAGTATTTCAAGTAGAGTTCGAAGATTGTTTGCATGTTTATCTGAGTTTTGGAATAGACGAGAATATCATCTATGAAGACAATTACGAATTCATCATAATAAGGTTTATAGATATGATTAATCATATCCATGAATGTTAGAGGAGCATTTGTACGCCCAAATACCATCACAGTAAATTCATAATGATCGTATCTTATTCGAAAAGTAGTTTTAGGGATATCTTTTTCTTGAAATTGGAGTTGGTGATATCCATATCTAAGATTTGTTTTAGAGAAAGTACATGCTCCCTAAAGTTGATCAAACAAATCATTAATTCTAGGGAGTGGATATCGATTCTTTATTATCACTTAGTTCAACTCACGAAAATCGATGCACATTCTTATTGATCCATCCTACTTATTCACAAATAATATTAGAGCTCCCTAAATTGATGAACTAGGTCTTATAAAACCTTCCTCCAATAATTCTTCGAACTGGTTCTTTAGTTCTTTCATCTCTCTTGGTGCCAGCCGATATTGGGCTATGGCAATCGGTAACATACATAGTACAAGAATAATTTTGAATTCTCTCGCTTAGGTGGGAGACCTAGAAGCTTATTAATAAAGACCTTATCAAAACTGGAAACTATAGGAACATCATGGATTTATTTCTTTGAATAGTCCTTCGGAACATAAATAAGGTAAGCTAGACAACACTTTTTTGGGCATTTGGTTACCTTTAAAGTTGATATGATTTGGATTTGATTCAAAGGTTTATCTTCTTTTATTAAGATCATTTTTTCCGTTTGGTTCCCGAAGTTCTATCATTCTTGTCACATATGATATGAGCTTGGTTTTCAGATAACCAGTCCCTACCTAGGACAATGTCAAATCCCGTAAATGGCATAGCTAGAAGTTTAATAGGTATCATATAATCAGAAGGAGTAATCATACCATTTCCTAATAATTAGGAGATTTTAAGAATATTTTTGTTTGCAGTTTCGACTTTGTAATGACTATCTAACTTTGCTAACGGTTAATTTAATTGCTTATGGAATCTAAAATCAAGAAAACTCTTATTTGTACCTTAATCAAATATAACCTTAGCATAGATCTCGTTTACGAGATGCGTACCGGTAATGACGTCCTGTAGTTTTGCAGCTTCCCGGGCATTAAGCACAAATGCTCGTATGGTCTTCCTTCCATTTGGATCAGGCTTGGGTCCTGATCCACTTGCATTATATGTATTTATTTGCTTTGGACATTCTGACTTGTTATGCCCTTGTTCATTACAATTGAAACAGGTAATCATCGTCCTTCTATAACAGTTCTCAGCAGTATGTCAAAGAAATTTAAAGACACTACAAATTAAGTTAAACCGTCAAATTCCTGTATGCTTATCCTGGAAATCATACACTTAGGAATTTGAGTGTATCTACTTCTTTTTATTGTTCATAACTTCCCTTCTTTTTTCATTCTCTCTTTTCTTCATGATTTCATTCTTCTTATTTTCATTCCTAGTTCGTATCATACCATCAATTTTCAACTGACTATACCATTGAATCAATTGTGGAATTTCGAGTAGCTTTCACCGTATTAGTAATCCCAAACACTAAAGCCTAGATATGACGACTAGTGATGTTCTGTTTTGGGGTAGCTAGATGTGGCACAAACCTACCATACTCAAAGAATTTGGTGTTATATTCTTTGAGATTACTTCCTAACGTTTGTAGATTCAAAAATATTTCTTCTATCTGCTCTTTTTTATTTAACGGAAAATATTTCTTCATCACCATTTATTTGAATTCCTCCAATCATATTTCATAAGTCTCATTTCTTCGTTTCCTTTGTATTATCGTATTTCATCCTTCCATCACCTCAGTCATAAACAAATTTGAGCAAATAATACTTTATTAGCCTTAACACATTTGTTGAGTAACATAGACTCGGTCTTTTCCAACCAACGAACAGCGGCAACTGCCCCTTTCTTGCTGGTAAATTCCGTCATTTATAAGCTTGAAATGTACGATATGTACATCCCTCCTTTCTAGCCTTCTTTGTTGTAACAACTTTAGAATATCACTTATCTTTGTTTGATCCTTATTTGGAGTTTAACTCTTCAGTTTGGTGCTAGGAGTTTTCTTATCTTGCATAGATGCCATTATGGCAGGGATAACATCTTTGATACCTTCCATTATCAATTGTTGAATGTCATCCTTTTGAGCTGCTTTAATTTCTTCCTCGGTTTTTTTTATTGTTTTTCATTTTCTCTAGAATACAGATTCGTTTTCATTGACGTTCTACAAAGGAGTTTAAAGAAAGTATTTTGAAAGTTGATACTTAGAAATTTGAAGCAAAATTTTATATAAAGACCTTATATTATAGATAAACGACTATTACATCTCTTACAAACTAGAATCGAATTCAAACTATTAAAGTAATTATTTTACATTTACTTTATTTATTACTATTACACTAGTTTCTTGTTTAGTCATCCATCAAATTCTTTCCCCATTTTGACATTTTCACTCCCTAGGACATAATGCTCTTCCCCATTAAATTAACCCTTCTTCCCACTAACTTTTTCCACTTTTCTTTCCTCACATTGTGCCTTCAAATCTTTATTTTCATGAATAGATTGGTCTAGATGATCGATCATTGACTGAGGATAGTAATTCGGATAATCATACTAAGGCGGTGGTTCTCAAATTCCCATCATAAAATCGTAATAGATGTGGGGGTTGGTTTATTCAACATACGGCGGGTGATAATCTAGTATAGGTTGGACTCGCTATAGTTGATAGGTTAAATGTTATGTAATAAGATTATTGTTAGTTTTTCTCTTGTAATTTGTATTTTGTTGACTTTTGTGTTCCAGCGAAACTACGGGCGAAACTATAGTTTCGCCCGAAGTCAGCTGTGTTTGTTCACCCGGTAAAACTGTAGTTCGCTGCCGGGTGAAACTAGTTAATAGTCAGGCAGTCAGCGAAACTGCTAGCGAAATTATGTTTGCTTATATATTGTAATTTTTCTATCTGTGTATGTAACGGATTGTAAAACCCTAATACAAAATATCCTTGTTGCAATTGTGTGTGTGCGGCTGGAAGCTTATTATCATTATTATTGAGCCTTTTTGTTTGATTGTCATTGTTTAGATTCTAAATTGTTCATTGTGTTATTGGGTATATTATGTTAAATCAATGGAAAATCATTATTATACATCAAGTGCACTGTTGAATCGATCATGAGGACCAACAATATGGTATCAGAGCCATTGTGCTCTTGATTATTTGAGTTTTGTTTGGTTTTCTAGTTCTAAGTCACTATTCCATTCATTTTCGATCTGATCTGAGTGCTTTGGATATGGAAATTGATTGAGGATTGCTCGATTTTGGTGTGGGAAGCTATAGGGATCATCAGATCTCAAATCCATTGAGATTTGGATGAGTTTGAGCTGATTTCATGCTGAAAAAGGCTGTCCAGATACGTCGGGCGAATTTATAGCTCGTCTAGCGAAATTACAGCATCTTTCAGTGAAACTACATAGTTTCGCCTGGCGAAACTAGGGTTCCTTCAGCGAAACTAAGCTGTTCTTGGTTTTTGGATCTGGTTTTCTCGTTCCAGCGAAAGTACATGTGTTAAACGAAAGTTCATAGTGTTTGTGTGCCAATCCCAGCGAAATTACTGCCAAATTGTTCTCTGAACAAAAGTTCAACTATTTTCGGGCGAAATTACCCTGCGAAACTAGCATTTGTGTGCCATTGCTGGGTGAAACTGCTGCCGAAATTATGAGTGAAATTACCAGCGAACTTGCCAGCGAAATTAGTGAAAATTCAGCGAATTTGTCAGCGAATTTAGTGAAATTTCAGCGAAATTAGCCTCTGATCATTTTTAAAATGTCTTCTTCAGAAGTAGCTAATTTCCATAAATATGATAATCTAATATCAGCACAAAGTCGGTTTGATTCTTTTGCAGCCATGAAAGATAAAAAGATATCTGATTTTGTTTATCGATTTCTGATGGTGGCAAGAAATCTTAAGAAGTATGATGACCAGCTGGGGAACCATGAACAAGTCACAAAACTTTTGGACTCTCTTCCTCCACATTGGAGTCCACAAGTTAGGTTGTTAAAACAAGAAAGAAATTTTGCTGACTACAAACTCTTGGAAGTTATCAACAAGTTGAAGTTATTGAATTGAATATGAAAAGAAAAGAGTTCAATGAATGCATGTTTGGAGGTGTATCTTCAAGTACTAAGATCAATATAGAGTCTGAAAAAGAAGTGAACCATGCATTGATGGCTGAGGTGGAAAACAGCGATGAGGATTCTGTTGAGGATTTTGACCCTTTCAAAGAATTCAGGTGTGATACTCAAGATGAGAGTGTTGGTGATGTTGGTGATTATGAAAGCTGGTGTAAAGTTCAGGATGAAGGAAAGCAAGAGGAAGGTGAAGCTGAAGAAGCTAAGAAAAGAGCTGCTGAGGAGGATGAATACAAAAAGAACACTTCTGTCTGTCAATGTAAAAAAACCCTAGCTGCTGAAAAGCTAGTTATGGGACTTCCTTATGAGGTTGTTCAAGACATGTGTTCTCCTCCCTACAAAATTCATTTATTTACGGTTTGTAAGCTAATAGAATATTGTTAGAAAATGAAAAAGAATTAATGCAAATAAACAAAGAACTTAAAATCCATGAGTCCAAATATTTTATCAAACTAAGAGAAGCTTTAAAAAAATGATCTTTTAAAAAGAAATCTTTTAGAAAAGAATGTCGAGATTAATGTTTTGAGCGAATGAGTCACTTTAGCAGAATTTGAGACTAGCAAGCTTAAAACTAAACTTGACAAATGGACGATATCTGGGATGAAACAGGAAGAACTATTCTCTAAACAAAGGAGAGCAAGAATAAAAAAGGGTGTGGGATGTGGTGAAGCTTCATATGTTTATCCTCCTCCTAGCACTCATTGTTACTCTCCTATGCCTCAACCTCATCCATCTAATGATTTAATTGAAGCTGCAAATACTAACAGTTTACATGCAGGTTTAAGCAGCGTTAATCACAAAGAGGTTCGAGATGAATATGATTTTCCTGCAGGTTTGGGGCTCATCAAGCAAGGATCTGATCTGCAAAATGATAATTCCACCTCTGATGCTTTAAAACCAGTATCAATTGTTTCCAGTAACTTCTTTAACAAATTCGAGACAAGTAACATCCCTTCATTTATTCCTGTCAAGTTTGTCAAAGAAGGAACAGCTGTGGATCATCAAGCAATCAAAGCTCAACAACACAAACCAACACAACAAGAGTTATCAACCAAGATCCATTGGAAGCTGACTTGTGTATACAAGACTGGACAAGCTCTGATGATGAATCAGAGATCATCAAGTCACCTGAAGTTATCAAGTGTCAAATGCTTCCAAAAGTCGAATCAAGACCTATACAGATCTCATCTCCAACTGCTAAGCAAATTAGCACCAAAACTTAGCAGAAGCACTCACCATCTTCATCTGCTATCCATCATGATCTTCACAAATTTGTTTCCAAGTCTAACAAGTCACCATTCATATAAAAAGGTTCTAAGAAGAATGTTCAGATCTTAGCTCCTGGAGCATCACAAATCAAATCACAGCCCAGTTTGAAATCCATATTGACAAAGCCTTAAAAGGTTCAATTTCTTGATATCCAAAAAAAGAAGCTTCAAGGTTGTCAACAAGCTGCAACAATCTCAAAGCAGGCTCCACCCTCTCCTATTCTCCATGGGACTATAAAGAACCAAAAGCTTTTCAAGGCTTGCTTTAGATGTGGAAAAGAAGGTCATGTGCTAAAGAAGTACCCTCAAGCTCAAAGACAGGATTTGAGTGGTAAAGATAACACAGGTTGCTTCTCAGGTTCAAAAGGTAAAAAGCACACATTTTTGAATGGTTGGATGATGAGCAATTTATCCAAACCTTCTCATGTGAAGCCGGTTTCATATGATTCAAAGATGAAAAGGACCAATGTTTAAAATACGGGTCTTAAAAAGAAAATGATTTCCAAATTCAATTCTTTCAAATCTAAAGTAATTGAACAGAAACAAATTTGGAAAGTAAAACAAAAGGTTAAAGAGATAAATGATTTTTCAAAAGAGTGTGTGCTTAAGCAGGTTATGTACACTGATGAAAAAGGAACTCCCAGGACCACGATGGCCTGGGTCCCTCTCTCTAACTAATCTGTTAATGAGTGCAGGAACAGTTCAAGGAGGACTGTTAGTAATCCGTTTTACTGACAGAGAATGTTCCTCGGTCAAATTTGAAGCGGAACAAACAGGTTATGGTTTTGGTATCTCATCCATCTTTTGGATACTTATGTGCACTATTACAGTTCACACTTCACAATCACTGCATTTTTCTTGATACTTCATTTCTCATCTTTTTGCTAGTATAATTTGGAAGACTTTCTTTGCTAGTGTAATTGAAATGGGAACTAAGAACTTGATTTGGGATGACTGAGAAATGATAGTATGTTTTCTTTGTATGCTTGGTTGCATGACTTGTACCTTTGTGAGAAATGATAGTAACTGATGTAGATGTCTGTATCACTTAAAATTCTAAAATCTAAAAAGATAGTTTCATTATATGATATGCATGGTAGGCTCAGCCCGAAAACAAAGTAAACAGTGATTCTGTAGCCTAACTAAAGCTTTAGAACTCGGTGATAAGGATCATTTCCATGACATCTCGGCCTACATAAAGTTACAAATCTCATCAAAAACGGGTTGAGAGTATCTGACTTCTGCCTTGATCCCTTCCATTCCTAAAATCTCCATATCCCCAAGTCCTGAATGTAGCTTCTCGTTAGCTCTTCAGATGTATATTTCATGCTTATCTCCTCTGCTATGCGAAAGCATTGACCTGGAGCGATAATCTTTTCTGTTATACATGAGTATAGACCTGTAGCTCTCATCAGCACGCTTAGATGATCATCTCCTCTATTATACGTAAGTACAGACCTAGAGCTCTCATCATCTGTTCCCTAAAATAAAAGCACAGTGATTGTTAAACTAAGATCATTGTTGAACCTCAAAAGAAAATCAAGCAGAGTTAATCATATTACTCAATAAGCCCTGATGACGGGATAAGTTCTTTGCCAGATGTTTGTGGGACCCAAGTTACCTAAGCTTCTCTAATAGAACCTAAAACATGATAATATCAGTTGCAGATCACTCGTTGAAAAGAATAAGACATGGGTTTAAATTGGACAAATATACCAACAATCATTCTTGAACTATTTTTTGGCTATCAAAATTTTAAAATTGTGATCAGACTCTGCTTCAGTGTGATCTCACTAACTTGTCAATGTTTAAATACATCCTTGTGCTTAAGTATATCTTGAGGATGTGATCTCATGATCGAATTAGTTCTTGGTGTAAGGTGATTAAAAATATATAAAAAAAGGGTTTTTTTTCATTTCAAAGTATTTCAAGTTTTCCACATTATGCTATTAAAATGTTATTATTTTCACATTCATTTCAAGGGAAATTACACATGCAGATAAACACGGTTTTATTTGTTAACTCAAATGATCTGACAGGAAGTTGCGAGATTGTGGTTATGATTGTGTTATAGATTTTTGCTTCAAATGATGGCTGATCATCAGCTGAGCAAAGTACCTGACCAAAGAACCTGTTCCTCAAGTTTGCAGAAGATACCGAGCAAGGATTCCTCCTCCTACATCTTCTGAAGCACTCAAGAATAGAGAGTTGGAAAAGTTATTCCTGATTATTAACAAAGAATGCACACGAAGAGGGGGAGCATACAAAAAGGGGGAGCCTGAAAGATGAAAAATCTTCAATACCAGATCATCAATCTAGGGGAAGATTGAAGATCATTATATGGTTGATTTATCGATGCTGATCATGATACAAGACGTTGATAATAATAGACTAAGGGGGAGTATTGTTGGGTCTAATAAGGATAGTCTATATTATCAACACAGTCAAAGTCAACAAAGGTCAACGTCACTGTCAAAGTCATCGGAAAAGGCAAACAGACGTGTTCGAAACGAAGAACTGAGACAAGATATTGAAGATATAAATGACTAGGAGTTTATTGTTAATAAATATATTTTGTGTCAACAAAATTTATGTTTAAGTCATTTTTATGTTTTATATGTAATTTCTCTAATTGTCTAAGTCTAGGGGCTTAATATGTCATTAGTGAATATTATCACTATATATAGATTAGTGACAATTAGGTTTAGAGAGCTTGAATGAGCCATTGATTGAGAGGCTTTCACTTTGTAATATATTTAGCAATCAATTCAGATCAAACAAGGGTTTTATTGAATGTTCTTGAGGTGTTCATCATTGTTCATCCATATTTTATAGTTTTTGATCTATATTTTACACAAATATCATTGATATCTGTGTTATCAGTGGGATTTGTTTGTGTTTATTAATCAAGTGCACTGTTATATCGATCAGTAGGACCAACAGCGGGTGAAGGAAAGTCTCGTAAGGTGGAGGATTAAAGTGTTGTTCTCTCCTTTCAACAACTTCATAAATCATCCTTAATTCCTTTTGTGTTGTTATTCTAAATCTCTCTTTCGGTTCCTTGACTCTTATCCTTAGTTTTCGTGTTCTACTGGGTCCAACCTTATTTGGCCTTGAAGGCATTGGTGGAGGTGTGTTAATACTCCATTAACTATGTTTTAAGGCTCCAATGTTACATGATGTGTCTCCATCGTATCCTATTTCCTCTTCTACTTTATATGGCTCGAGATTTCCAACTTACTATCTTCACTTGGATAGTAGTTATACGTGTCATCACATGGTATAGGAATCAACATATCTCGAGTGCCTAAATTCTCATCTCTGGGAATGTAACATGAAATGGACTCATCGTTGCTTACAATGTAGGTCGCTAAATTCGGGAAATCAAACATCCTTCATACTAGTTTATTCGTAAGGTATCTGCCTATATTTTCATAATAGGGATAGAATGTATCGTATTGGTTAAAGCTTAGATACTAAAGCACCTAATTTGCTAAAACCGGTGGCTCTAGCACCTCTCACACCTAGGTTTTTCAACATTCCGGGTCATGTGACCTGTTGGTTTCAGTGTTTGTTTCGTGGCTTCAAAACTTTTACGTGATGGAATAATTAATATTAAAATCATATTTCCATAAAACGTATAATATCAATAGTACATCAAGACTTTCAATAGTTCGTATATTTCAAAAGGGATTTAAAACCCTTTATATAAAATCAAAATTTTAGATTTACAACACCAGTTTACAAATATATAAAGCCAATGTAAATTAGACACCTATAGAGTTGTGATCTTTTCAGCAATTCACTCGGCTTATATGTATAGTTATACAGGTTATCCAAACCTAGGAAGTCAATATCCTTTGTGCTCTAACCCTAGCTAACATATATTACATATGTTTACCTATAAAAAGGTTTCAAAAACATTTTCTAGCAAAAGCTTGTGAGTACACGTATTTGACTCCAAAACATTTCAAACATACATCAGAATCTCAAATCACAATTTTCATTGGCAAGCACAAATTTAGCAGTTGACCTCAACTATGGACTTCACCCTCTATATATATTGGTTCTATGGCTCAGGCAGTCTACTTTTTAATGGGGATCTACACTGAGACCTTGACCAGCTCTGGTATAGGATTTTCACCCATCCCCGAGATATAAATTTGGCGGGTCTTCATTTAAAGATTCAGTGTTTCATGTATGTACTTTTTATAAATGAAGGAAGCAAACATTTTGTTTATACACTGTATTCACCTTGTTATGAGTGATTGTGCCAATAATATCCTAGGAATAATGAAAGCAGTTCCTAAGCAAGCTTCACTTAGACTTAGATTAGCTTTTACGGCTTCAGGACTTTATTTTTGGGTTCGTTTCCTCGTGCGGAACCTCGGGATTGCCTCGAATGGAACTAAGATAGGAGAGGAGTGTATTTAGAGAGATTTCAGAGAGAAAGAGCAGAGGATTTGTGATTTTAAAAGCTCACAATAGCTTCCTTTTATAGTTGAGCTCTAGCGCCTTATGCGCTCCGTATCATTAGGACGATGCAGGCCATGTCATCTTGACGTGCTGCATGGCTGACACGTGATGCCAGATCATCGGCCTCAAGCCCCATTTTGCAATGCAACCCACATCGGAAGTCTAATGCACCCTGTATCGAAGTACATGCGTATATTCCATCCGTTAGTCATCAGACACGTGTCATATTTGTATTGATTCTTAGCCTAGCCATGTGCCCCGCATCCCTTTTCTGATGTGGGCTGCATTGGTCCTCTTTTCTCAAAATTTAATTTTCTTAATTTTTCCCGATTATACATTTCTTTTAAAATAATTTTTTTTCAAGCTGATTTGGCAGCTCAACCCCAGCCTAGGCTTTGGCCATTGGACCCTACAAGAGGCTACCACCCCTTAGACCCCACTTTTAAGGGTTGCCGCCTCCCAAACCCCCACTATCCAGCAGATGCTTGAGGTCTCAATTTTCAGGAGTGTTACATCGGGTATATTGTTTTCTCGATGCTATGGATATCAGTGATGACAAGTTATCACTCATCTGAGACAAATGGTTATTTTGATATTAACTGGATAATGGTGTGATGGTTCCATTGAGTTTGTTGTTTTCTTGTTTAGTTACGGCGAAATCCATGGGCAGTGATGATAATACCGGAGTGGTGTCGGTTGCTTTGGCGTGACTATCGTTTTCAGTTAGTAGCCACAACCGAAAACCAGTTCTAAGCCGAACGTGATGATTATTATGTTCCAATTTGTTTTAGTTTGCTCATCACGTGCACAACGCTTGCCATAGAAAAAAATAGTTCATTAAATGACTAAATCAATGACGCATACTTTTTATAATGGTATCATATTCTCTTATCAAACAATCTTGAGGACACAACCAACAAAAAGGGAAATATAAAATTGGACAGTTGGGAGACATGGAGGACGTTTAATCAATGGATGTGAATACTCCACATAATTATTTCTTTAAAGGAACCTCGTACATTTTTCTTGCCCACACAAAAACCTAGTCCCACCTTCCTCGTCATTTTCCTTATTTTAACCTTTTATTTGTTTTCTCCTTCAAGTTTATCTTATTATTAGATTCAGACAGGATGAACATTTATATTTTTGGTACTTTTGCTGATGCATGTCTTACAAGTTACTTTTGGTGGCTGCTCTTGGTTGATGCTGTTGATGTCGATGGCGGTGGTAGGTGTTTTGGTTTCCCTCGTCACAAATGTTGTCCCGGTGGAGGTGGCTGTCATTATGTTGTTCTCCAGCCATCATGTGAAGGCCATGGGCCAAATTCTCCCTCGTCGCATGGTAGGGGAGGTGTCTCGAGGGTGGTTTTCCGCAGCTGCTTTCACCGCCCTTAGGCCCTGCTGGTGGCGTTTTGTTTCTGTGTCGTCCTTGACGACGGCCTTTGGCTTCACAAATGGTTGAAACCCTGTCGGATGATTTTCCCTTTGTTGTACAACTCCCTTTCACCCCAACTTGTAGCAAAGATATGTTTTGGTTGGAATTGATGACGATGAATACACTTTCATCCGAGATTGACACTCTTGTTTGGATTCTTTGTTGTTAACATGTGTTGTGGGTTGCTTAAACCCGTTGTTGAATGATGATGACAATGATGTAACCGTCATCAAAACCTTATACGTATGAGTTTGTTGTTATGGATTGGTAAATTGAAACATTTGCTGCTACGATAAACTGAACTTAACGTTAACTTATGACGGGATGAACACTTATAATTTGATGTATTGTTTCTGATGTTTATGGTACAAGATATTGTTGCACTCGCCTCTCCCTTATTACAATCATTGTCACTATACTCTGATATTTACATTGTCATTTAGTTTTTGTTGTTAACGTATATTGTGGGTTTTCTTGAATATGATGTTGTTTGAATATGATGTTGGATGGTGATCACGGTGATTTCACTAACATCCGAACCTGATTATATTGCCAAATTGCCCATGTTGGTACTACCTGGTAGGTGATGGCAGCTTATATAAAAGTTTGTTTCGTTCCGCTTGACACGCGATGACGATTCCAAAATACGTATTAGTTTGTTGCCATGGAGTGGTAAACCAAAAGGTTTGCAGCCACAACGAACTGACCCGTTTTATCTGAGCCTAGATTTACGAAAAATGTATTGATGGTACGAATGTAGTAAGTAAATCATATGCGCCTATTGAGCCAATGCACGCACATGTTAAAACTCTAGTTAACTAAATTTCAAAAGTATGATCACTAGTTACACGGGAAGTTAAAAATTATTATATTAGGAAACAACGAAACTAGTTAATTTGTTGTATTTGATAAAAAATTATAGTCATGTTAAACAGAAATCACTATATGAGTAGGTATTGTGAGAGAGAAGTATTATGCATCACGTTTTAGAGCATTCACGGTCCGTTTGGTATATTTATGTGAGTGTAATCTTTAAATTATATGAAATGATTGTAAGTGATTATTAGTGGAGAAAAGAAAATTTTACTGTTTAATCTGTAAATTTAAAGAATTACTGTTTAACCCTTATAATTTTTTAAATCTTTTTAAAAGTTGTTGTGAGTGTAGGAGAGTAAAAATGTTATGATAAAAGTATAAAAAATATTATTTAATTAAAAATATGAGAGAAAAAGTAGTGTTTTAGTGTAATTATACGGATAAAAGTAAGGATAAAAGTAAGGAATGCAATGTGAATACTCTTACTCGGTATTATATAAAGGCTTGATTAATTTTATTCATACATGAACGACCTCTCACATATCATTTTAACTCTTATGTTGGCAAAAAAAAATTTAAATCACACGCTAATAAGTGTAGCGTCCGTTTTCATATGCCACATTTAAACACATGATACATCTATCTATTATAATTAAAGAAGATTTTGAGTGTACATTATGCATAATTTAAAATTTTTAATTTTAATATTTTTTTTATTAAATAATTATATTAACTAATAGTGATATTATCTTTATAGATTAAAAATAGTTTTTAATAAATCAAAAAAGGTCTTTATATAAAAGTAATTTCTAAAAAAACAAATGTTTACAATATAATATTTTTTCTAAAATATCAAACTCTTTTAAAAATACGAAATACCTTGAAATTGGTGTTTTTATAAAAAATATCTATTAACCAACATAATTAAATTTGTAGTTACAATATTAAAATTTTTAAAAATGATATTTTTTTAAAACGTCGTGGTTTGAAACATAGTCTTTGAATTTTAACAAAAATAAAAATATTGTAAAACTCATCGTATCAATGTTTTTTTACTTATAGTCTTTTCTCATACGTAATTTCAATTATATATTATCTAAAAATATCATTTTTTTAATAAATTTTCGTTACCAACTATTTAATATTTATATACCCAGCTCGTGTAATACACGTGATACTAGCCTACCACATATACCCACACAAACACATACACACATACATAATATACATATATATACACTTACGGGTAAATTCGCACGTTATGGCTGGGTGTTGACGGTTCTAAGGCTAGGCTTCGACTACTTGTAAAGTAGTATACACACCTTCGAATTTTGACACTCGAATTTGAAAAAAAAAAAAAAAAACAGTGTATGAGGAAACATTGATAAAAATAAGCGCGTCGTAACGGTAAATTCAGATTTTATAAAACATCATATATTATTAATTGCAGGAGGAAAAATAAAAAGAATAATAAAAACAATTGAAACCGTGAAGTATTTTTGACTACTTGTACCTTTTTGCTTCGATAACTTGTACATCATTACAAACGATTCTATTTAGAATAATATTTGCACCGGTACATATATAAAAATAAGCATATCATGACGATATGTATGGGATGTTATAAAACATTATATTTAAAAGTTATAAAAGAAATAATAATAATAGTAATAATAAAAATAAAAATAATTATAATTAAAATCATAATAATAATAATAATAAGAGTTAATTACATGAATAGTCCCTATGGTTTGGTGAAAATAACAGGTTCGAGTACTAACTTTTTTGAGTAACAAGTTTGGGTTTTATGCTTTTGATTTTGTAACGAGTTTACGCATTAAGACTAACTTTCGTTAAATTTTCTGTTAAATTAGAGTAAAATGACCAAAATGCCCTTTTAATAAAACGAAAGAGGCATTTATGTAATTACCTTATTCTAACCAGGGACCATTTATGTCATTACTCAAAATTAAAAACCCACCCCTATCCTTAACCACCGATGAAGAAGAAGACCGTGACAGGCCTGGTTAGCAGCATAATCAACATGGTGGTGGTGGACGGCAGGGTTCGTTACCGAGCAAAGGGTGGAGATAGTGGTGGTTACAGGCGGAAGAGCTTCCAGCAACGACAACTAGCTAGGTTGTGAGGTCGGTGGTATTGGGGTTTGACAAACAAACTTGAAGCGGCTAAAATCTAGGTGTCGGTCGGAAGTGGTGTAATGGTTTCAAGTGATGGTGCAATGATGGGGAAGAAGGACGGGGAAGAAGATTTAACCACGGTGGTGGACGGTAGAGGTTGTTACCGGTGGCGGTGGACAATAGGGATGGTTGTCGGCGGTGGTGGACAGCCGGGGTGGTTCCCCACAGTGGTGGATAACGGGAGTGGTGGCTGGCAGTGCTGGACAAGGTGGTTGCCGATGGTGGTGGAGGGCACAGGTGGTTGTCGGAGGTGCTAGTGACTAGTATTCATGTTTGCCCGACAAATGGTTTGGGTATGCACATGTATGATTAAATTACGCAAATGGTCCTTTTAAATAAAATAGAGCTAATTACATAAATGGACCTTTTGTTTAAAAAGGGCATTTTGGTCAATTTACATTGATTTAACAGAAAAGTTAATAAAAGTTAGTCTTAATACCCAAACTTGTTACAAAATTAGAAGCATAAAACCCAAACTTGTTACTCAAAAAAGTTAATACCTAAACTTGTTATTTTCACTAAACCACAGGGACTATTCATGTAATTAACTCTAACAATAATAATAATAATAATAATAATAATAATAATAATAATAATAATAATAATAATAGTAGTAGGAGTAGCAGCAGCGGCGGTATGAGTGTCGGTGGCGACACATAAAGCAGCAACTGAGCATCAGCTATAGTAGTAGTAGAAATAAGCATCATTGTGAATCTACACTTGAATTTGTATTGAATTTGATAACTGAAAAATAAATTAAATGATTCCATTATATAGGGTTGGAACGATGCAATGAATCATAGCAACCTTTAAAAAAGACATGAAAATCGACGTTTATAACTGCACATAACTCTATGTTGGCAGTTCAGTAGTAAACATCATTAGTAGTAATAAAGTTACTACCAACCTTAAAGCCATTAATAGTAACAAAGTCACTATCGCAGTTTACAACTGCTACCAAAACCAATGTTTCTACCAATTATAATTTTACAACTAATGCATTTTGTTGGATTGGGGTTAATGACTTAACGAGACTTTTCTGTTTGATCGGCAAATGAAAAATACAGAATCTAAGTCAACTATCTTACTTAACAAACACATATAATTTTAGTAATAATAAGGACACAATAAGTTCTTTCAAAGTATACATTTGATTAATATTTTCTAAGTACAAATTGTTACAATCAGTAGATAAACAAGTGGGCTAACTCGCTAACCTCAAAACTATACAAATGAGAGGTATTTATACTATAAAAGGTAAACACAAACAATAAATCACTTTACATTATTCATGATTTACAAAAAGATATGTACAACATAGATAGACAATCAGCATATTAGAAGCAAGTAGCTTTTAGTACTATGTTGTCTCCAAAATGGACAACACAGCAACCGCCAATGTACTTCGGTACAAACAGTTTTGTCAAATGTTATAGTTGATCAGCAGCTCATCCATTTGAGTGTTTATAACCCAGTAATCAGCATTTCATCACTTTTAGTGCTGATCGTTAGTGATTCAGCACTTGGTAGAATTTGACAATGGCAGCCAGTGGTGAATCCTTTAGTTTTCGGTAGCTTCATCATCTTCATAGATCAACAAATTCCCCCTAGGATGATGCTACCAAAACTCTTTCTTTATCCTTTAAGCATCCTTATCAGCAGTAGCTTATACATGTATCCTCTTCTATCTCTTGAGGGGTTTCAAGAGGTAGACTGGCCAAGTCCTTCATGTTGTGCCGAGATAGTCTAACTAGATTATACTCTTTGACTTCATTTTTCTGGCACCATCAAAAGTTAGACAGAAGGTGTTGGTTGAGAAATTATAGCTCGAATGTATGATTGGGCAATGAATGCTCAATAGAGGTACATGTAGAACATATTCTTCTTTGTCTCCAATTTGCTTTGCTTCAACTCTGTTCCTAATATTTATCTTCAGAATAGAGGCCATAGACTTGTACTTATCTGCCATGCCTTTATATTCCGAGATCAAGGTGAATATCTTCTATAGGTCTTCAGAGTTGAGGTTCAAAAATTCTAGCTCAGTTAGGAAGAAATACTTGGACTTGTTCTTTCTCTCAATGAAGTATCTCTCAGCCTGTAGGTCATATCCTCATTTGATAATGGTTGTACAAGTACCCTCTAAGTCTTCTTTTTGTTTAAATTTTGAGAGCTCTTCTTCATCGGTTTGCTCAGGATTATCCAAACCCTGTCTTAATCTTTCGGTAGCTGTAGTGATAACCATTTCATCTTCTGATTGATCAGAATGGCTTTGTGTTGAAGATTTAGCTATTTGAGGAGCTTGTTGGATTGTTAGAGAAACATGATCAGTGGTTTGAACAGTTTGGATGGTGGTAGGAAATGATTATGGTTGAGTGCTGGGTATAGGATCAGTAGATAGGGTGGCTTCAGTAGCTTTATACTCTTTCATTTTTTTTCTTTGTTCTGAAGTCTGCCTTGACTTTTCTAGATAACACTTGTAAATTCTCATCAGCACCTTCTCTACTTCTTTTGCGTCAGCGTCATTGCTTATGTTCCTTAGCCTCAATCTGGTCAGGTCATCTATCTCAAATCTGTTGAAGCAAACTAGTTGATTTCTTGAGTAAGCTACCATTCCAGCTGCTGATCTAGTAATGAAGTATGTGACTTTTTTATGGTCATATTCCCACTCCATTATTAGATCATTTGCTGATAATGGAGTTTCAAGGATTTCTTCACAAGCCTCAGCCTTAACTAAGGACAGTACCTTTTGAATTAGTATCTTGGACTTCTTATTTCTACATCTAAAGATCTTGAGGTACTCAGCAATTTGCTCTAAGATGTCAAGGGGCAAATCAAGTATCTCAGTCTCATGATCATAGTACATGATCTCACAATTTGCCATCTTGACTATAAAAGTTTTCATTTGGGATACATACCCACTACCCAAAGCTTTTGTTCCTTTGAGTATCTTTTCCTCCACCTCTGGGTCAATCACCTTTGGCTTCACAACTCCTTTTGGCAAAATCTTCTACTTGGAAAGGATTGATGAGATAAGTTGATTCTCATTTGAAGCAGTGGAGTAAGAGTCAGGAGATGCCATAGGCTCAGTCGATAGATGGGAAGACTTCTGAATAGTTTTCTTGATTCTTTTTTGTTGTCTTTTCCATTGCTCCCTAACTGCTTCATACTTTAAGAGCTCACTAGCTACAACTCTCTCTTTTATTTCTCTGATATTTAGATCAAGAGTAGACATATTCATTGGTCTTACTTGTTTGCCAGAGAAACCATAGTATTTAAGGAACATCTTTATTTGTTGCTTTTTTCTAGTCTCCTGTCTGACTCTCTCTACTTGTCTTCTCTCTAATTTAGTTCTCTTTTTTCTAGCCAATTCTGCTGATTTCTCCATTTTAGCATGAGTTGCAGCTATCAACTTTGATTTCATCTCAGCAAGACTCCACCCATGATCTTATCAAAGATGAATCCTTTCAACTCTAGTTGTTCTACTAGGAGACATCTTCCTTGATCTTTCTCCTTCTTTTTCTGAATGGAGGCCATTAGTAGGGATTTGGAAGTTGTGGACATAGGAGCTTGTTGAGTGGTTGTCCTTTGAGTGCTTTCGGCAGTTGGTCTAGATGACTTGGATTACACTCTCTTGATAACCTTCACCTTTGGTTTGGATGGAGCTATTGGTTTTGTTCTGCTAGTTTCTCCAACAGGGTTGATCCTTTTTCTTGCAGCTTTAGAATCTTTTTCATTTTTAATTAATGCAATGATGTTCTTATTAATAGAATATTCTTGAGCTCTATTAGCATTCACTCTATGTGTTCATTTTCAACCTTCCATGGGAACTTCTTCATCCTTTTAGTCATCAAGAATCCGGCCCTTTTTCTTGAGACTCATACTCAACTTCTTCTTTAGTAGTCATAGGTCTCTTACCTTTGTTTGAGGTACAAATTGAAGTAGGTGTGACTATAGAAAGTCTAATAGATACAACTGATGTCTCACCAGCTGACTAGGGATCATCAGCGGTTTTCTGAACTATCTCAGCATCCTTGGCAACTTCTAGGTCATCTATTTCCTCATTCACCTCAAAGCTAACTATGGTTTCAGTTTTAACATCCGGTTGATTGAATATCACCTCAGCTGATTTCTTGAGTTCAAAATTAGTTGTGTCCTTTTGTACTTTATGAAGTTGGCTCGGTTTGTTTTCAAGAGTCACCCCATGTCTTTCCATATCATCTTCCATGGTCTGGGTTTCTCTTATGTAAACAATCATTATTTTTGAGGGTTTTTTGCTGAACAAGCCTCTTGTCTGGCTATTTAGGCAGTTGCATCAGCATCTAACTTCTTCAGCTCTTCAACAGCTTTCGATAGCACTATCAGTAGTGGAGCCTCTTTTTCGGTAGATGCCTTAGGAGTTGCTTCTAGTTCCAACATTAGCTCTCTCTTTAATGATTCCTCATCAGATATTTTCCTTTTGAGATATAACAAAGAAGAAGTGTCGGATTTTCTCTTTTTAGCCATCCTTCTTTTCTTAAATTGAACCTTTTGTTTCATTCTCCTCATAACTCTTCTAGCTTCCATTTCCTTCTCTTCTAAACTATCATAGCCATATCTATCTAGAAGCTCATTTAGTTTGGCTTTAGCTTTAGATTAAGGCTCATAGTCTTCATTCCATCTTGAGGAAAATGAAATTGGTTGTGAAAGGTTGACAATTTGAACATCCAGACCTAAAAGAGTGTCTTCAGCTTATTTGACATATGAATAGGAGTATGAGGAGCTTATTCTAATGGCCCGGGATGTGTGCCAAATCCTAATGAAACTTTTTCCACATAATTTGTCTTAATTGTGCGGGTATCCCTTATTGGTTTCTTAATAGAGTGTTGGGACTCTAATTGAGGGCTAGAGGGGATAGTATGGGTATGCTCAGAAGAAGGAAGAGAAACATTCTTCTTTAAGATTTGTTTAGGTGTGGCTGACACCTTTGGCTTAGATGGGACCCATGTTTCCAGCCTTGCCTTCTTTAGTGGATGTGATTTAGGGGCCTGCATCTTCTCTATACATGATGCAGGGGTCCTTTTTTTTCACACTTTACGCTTTGAATTGGAGGGTGTGGGATTAGCAATGGAGGGTGTTACCACGCTGTCACCCTTAGGCTTAGTGACCACAAGCATGTATGCATATAAGGGATGACCTTCTCTAAAAATGATTTACGAGTTACCTTGAACTTTGAGAAAATTGCTTAGTTTAAAGTTCATAAGAAATGTATACTTCCTTCAAGTTTAATTTTATTACCCAGTTCTTCATTTAAAATCAGTTGAATGAACTTGAGGTACATCAAAAACTTATATTTTTCAGTAGTAGTTACATTTTTGCAAAGATTTTGAAAAAAAAAGTTTGATAAATTGTAACACTACTATTTTACAAGTACATGGATAGTCCATACTAAATCCAATGGAACTTGATCCCTTCCACCCGACTTGTTGGATAAACAATGAAGAAAGATATGAACGACGATTCTCTAATTGTGATATACCATTGATTTGGAGGTGTATGTTGTGAGTGATACTTCATATTCCATCTCCTTGAAGATTCACCATTTTTGTCATTGAGTTGGAGATGTTGACGAATCTTAACGCAAGAGATAGTGATCTTCATTCCTTGCACCACCGCAGTTAGGACTTTGGTTCCATGTTCTATTTGAATAAACATGTACTCCAGAATTGCTCGATGTGTGGTGCACAAATCACAGGATCTACCAAAATTGCAAAAGCTTAGTTGCTATTGTGGATGAAGTTAATAGTACGGTCATCGACGGAATCACCAATTGGTTCAAGTGAAGCAGCTATGTTGTGATTTGGTTGGAATTCTAGATTAAAAACGGCCATTTGGAAACAATTTGAGTTGGGATCGAGCTTTGAAGAGATGAGTGTTTTTGATGGTTTGTGCTCTTAGATGAGTGTAGGCGATGACAATGGGGGGAAGAAGTGCATATTTATAGTTTATGATAATATATAATAGTAATATTTCAAAAATATTACCATTGTAACTATAATTCTGACGGTTTGGTGATGATGGAACAGTCTTTTCAGGTAAAAACTACGTCGCCACTACATATAGGTAGATAGAAGTGGGTCCTACAGGATCTTATAAAAGACATGTTCCAAAGTCCTCTTATCTGCCAAATTGCGATAATTGGCAGATACCCAGTCTTGTTATGAAGTAAACAATTTTTCTTATATTTCATTGTGTAAATCATTTAATTATTCAAATTTCATCTTTCCAATAGCATATACAAGATATTTAAACCTTGTTTCATCAAATGCCTTTGTGAAAAGATTTGCATATTGTTCATTTGTATAAACCTTAATTAACTTAATAGTTTTCTTTTCTGTACAATCTCTAATGAAATGATATCTAATATCAGTGTGTTTTGTCTTTCAATGCTGAACTATATTGTTGGTGAATTGAGAGTGTTCATGAGGGTTACCCCATAATCTCTAAGTTGAGTTTAAATCCATAGCACCTAAGCACAGCAACTTGAAGCGGCAATGTACTCTACTTTAGCAGTTAATGTAGACACACAGGTTTGCTTTTATTGCCATGAAACCAGTCTTCTTCCTAGAAATTGACATCCTCCTGAGGTGGATTTCTTTTGATATTGCATCCTCCATAGTCACTTTCTGTATATCCATAGAGATTGAAGCCAGCACTCTTAGGGTACTATAATCCCAACTTAGGTTCCCTTTTAAGATACTTCAAAATCCACTTTGCAGCTATCATGTGTGACACTTTTGCAGCAGCTTGGAATCTTGAGCATAGACATGTGGTAAACATAATGTCTGGTCAGCTTGTTGTGAAGTACATGAGAGATCTAATGATGGCTTTATATTTTTGTTGATAAACTGCTTAACCCTCAAGATCAAGAGTTAAAAGAACATGTACTTGACACAAGAGTTTTAGTAGCTTTAGCATCAGTAGCTTGAAATCTCACTAAGATATCTTAAAAATACTTAGATTGATTTATAAAGATTCTATTAGGTGTTTATTCAACTGATAGTCCCAAGAAGAAAGTGAGTTCTCTTATTGAGCTAATCTCAAACTTGGACTTCATGATACTCTCAAAGTTTGTTGTAAGGCCTCGTTCCCGAGACGCTTACAATTGGTCAATCATCGCATAAAACATTTAAAACACATAATTTTGCAGTGGAAATATAACTTTTCATTAATAAATTAAATCGTGTCAAATCATCACGTCGTTTCATTTACATCTTAAAAATTGTATTAATACAACAACATTTCTAAAAAATGTGGATGCCATTCTCGAATCATCCCTAGTAGCTTATGCATCCATGCCTGCACCTCCCCAACATCAAAATTACCTGGCAACTATTATGCATACAAAAGTCAGCGACGTTGAGTGAGTTCTAGTTTTATAATAAAATACTTTACTTTACGTTAAAACATTTCCTTTACTTTCTTACGTGATCATACATCATACATACATCTTGATAATAATTATTTGTTATCTTTCATCATCGTTCGTCATCATTCGTCGTCATTCATCATTCGTTTCGTTTGTTAACATTACTCATCTTTATATATAGATCCTGCCACATGCAATACCCTCACGTCATGCCGAAGCTGGTACTGTGCCGGGGTTTATAAATAAACCCCCATGTCATGCCGAAACTAACACAGTACCGGGGTATGCGACAAGGATCCCATCACATCTTGTTTAATCTCAAGGATTGGACCCCTGTGCGCATCATCAAGGGTTAGCTAAACCGCATACAGTTGAGCAAACAACTACCTTATTGAGTTGTGAACCTCAATCATTTTGCTTGCAAGACTTTCATTTGTTCATTACATTCCACTTTTTCATCATCGTTATGTTTCACTTTCATTACATAATACTTTACTTACATATACGTACATATCATGTAAAGTCACATCATAAACATAACATTTTAAAACTGTTTCAACATGAAAAGATAACACATCACACATCACAGCAGGTCATGCAAAAACTTAAACATACATCATCATCATCTCACGCGAGAACTAGCCTTTCGCACAAGAACTACAAGTCGCGCAAAAACTTCCTATCGCCCAAAAACATACATATCGCGTGAGGACTTCCTATCGCTCGAGAACTACCCCTTTCGTGCGAGAACTACCCCTTTCGCGCGAGAACTATTTCCTTCGCGCGAGAACTTTGCAGGTTCAAATTTCATAAAATACAACTTAACTGCTCGCTCGAAAACTACGGGTTTTTCCCGTTCAGTCATAACTTATCGCGTCTAAGGCTGTTCTAACAGGCTTAACATCATAATAACATCAACTCAAGCTTAAACAAGCATTTTCAAACGTGTTAGTATGCATAATAGCCCCAAAACATAAAAACTTGCGTAAAAAGGGGACTAGAAACTCACCTCTTGAACTTCTAGCACAAACACAGTCTTCTCGAAGCCTTTACCAAGTGAAAACTACATAACCATGTGTAATATTCATTAATAATCCATTCTTAGTACATAACACGAGTTACTACACGAGTTACATACCTCAAACACTTGGATTCATCACTTTCTCTCTCATTGCTGCCGCTTTCTCTCTCTAACAGCAGCACTTCTCGCGTGAAAATAGAGTCAGACTGGGTGTTCTCAGCTATTTATACCCAGCAGTACTTTTCGCATAAGGTTCTCGTGTGAGAACCTCTTTTCGCGTGAAAACTTCTTTCTAGCTTCACTTATTTGAAATTTTCGGGCTTTACAAGTCCACCCCCTTTATTTAGGTTTCGTCCTCGAAACATGTCATCCCTCGAATAGTTGCGGGTAATCCGCCTCATCTCTTCCTCGATCTCCCATGAAGACTCAGACCCTTTACTGTGTCTCCACTGTACTCACACAAATGGAACCACTTTATTCCTTAGCCTTTCTCCTTTCTATCAATGATGGCCACTGGTTGCTCCACATAATTGAGTCTTTCATCTACCTTGATATCCTCGAGTGGCACGATCATATGTTCATCGGCTAAGCACTTTCTCAGATGAGATACATGAAAGGTCGGATGAATTCCACTTAACTCATCCGGTAGCTCTAACTTGTAAGCCACCTCTCCTACTCGAGCAATGATTCGGAAAGGCCCTATGTACCTTGGGCTTAGCTTTCCTTGCTTTCTAAACCAGATGATTCCTTTCCAAGGCGAGACCTTCAACATAACTCTATCGCCTACCTTGAATTCGATCTGTCTACATCTCTTATCGGCATACAACTTCTTTTTATCCTTTGCTACCTTCATAAAGGCCTTGATCTTCTCCAACTTTTCGGTCATAGCCTCAATCACCTTAATGCTCCCCAACTTCTTTTGCCCGATGTCACCCTAACATACGGGCATTCTACACCTTCTTACATACAACATCTTATAAGGGGGCATACCAATGCTGGCATGATAACTGTTGTTATATGAGAACTTGGCTAACGGTAAGTGTTCGTCCCAACTTCCACCAAAATCAATGATGCATGCTTGAAGCATATCTTCTAGCGTCTGAATGGTTCTCTCTGACTGACCATCTGTTTGAGGATGGTAAGCCATACTGATATGTATTCTTGTCCCCATCGCATCATGAAATCTCTTCCAAAACATCGATGTAAACCGAGTGTCGCGGTCAAACACGAAAGACACTTGCATGCCATGAAGAGTCACAATATCCTTGATGAACAGATCCGCCAACCTCTCAGATGAATACGTCTCGCAGATCGGCAGAAAGTGAGCACTTTTCGTCAGACGGTCTACTATCACCAATATGGCATCATACCCTCTCTCCGTACGTGGTAATTTTGTAACGAAGTCCATAGTGACATGCTCCCATTTCCACTCAGGTATTTCCAATGGTTGGATCTTCCTGTATGGTTTTTGATGCTCCGCCTTCACTTGCAGACAAGTAAGGTACTTACTCACGTACTCCACTACATCGCGCTTCATCACCGGCCACCAGTAATCTTTCTTCATATCCTTATACATCTTTGTGGCACCAGGATGAATCGAGTTTCGAGTCTTATGAGCCTCATCCATGATATTCCCTCGTAGATCTCCATAACGAGGAATCCACATCCCCCAGAATCGGGTTCTAACACTGAGAGTGTTCTCATCCAACTCCGCGACTAGACCCCTCATCCGCTCGGAGTTAATCTGATCTTCTTTCAGCACCTCATCTTGGAATTCTTTGACCTGCTTCATCACATCAGAGGTCATAACCAACTGATAAGCCTTCACCTAAATTAGCTCGAGTCTCTCCTTTCGGCTAAGGGAATCCGCCACCACGTTGGCCTTGCCTGGATGGTAATGGATCTCACAATCATAATCCTTGATAAGCTCTAACCATCTCCTCTGCCTCATGTTCAAATCCTTTTGCTCGAAGAAGTACTTCAAGCTTTTATGATCAGTGTAGATGGTGCACTTCATCCCGTACAAGTAGTGCTTTAAAATCTTGAATGCAAAGACCATAGCCGCCAACTCCAAATCATGAGTAGGGTAGTTAGCCTCGTGGACCTTCAACTGTCGGGATGCATAGGCTCTAACTTTCCCCTGTTGCATCAGCACGCAATCTAATCCCGAATAAGAAGCATCCGAATAGACCACCAAGTCTTCGTTCTTTTCTGGCAACGTCAAGACAGGAGCTTGAGTCAATCTCATCTTTAGGTCTTCGAAAGCATTCTACTGCTCTAGACCCCATACGAACTTCACATCTTTATGGTTCAACTTGGTCAATGGTGAAGTTATCTTGGAGAAGTCTTGGATGAATCTTTTGTAATAGCCCGCCAAACCCAAGAAACTACGGATCTCGGATGGCGTCTTTGGGGACTTCCATTGCATCACCGCTTCAAATTTCGCCGGGTCTACCATAATCCCTTCAGGATTAAACACATGACCCGAAAACTGAACCTCTCCTAACCAGAATGTGCATTTGGAGAACTTGGCGTACCGCTTCTCTCTTCTAAGCATCTCCAACACCTCACAAATGTGACTAGCATGCTCTTTTTCTCTCTTTGAATAAATCAGGATGTCATCAATAAACACAATCACTGATTTATCTAGCATGGGTTGACACACCCGATTCATCAAATCCATAAAAGCATCCGGCATGTTGGTTAAACCAAAGGACATCACAAGAAACTCATAGTGCCCATAACACGTGCGAAATGCTGTCTTAAGGATATCTTGCTCTTTCGCCTTCAATTGATGATACCCCGATCAAAGGTCTATCTTGGAGAACCAACTAGCACCTAGGAGCTGATCAAACAGGTCATCAATCCTTGGTAACGGATACCGGTTCTTCACAATCAACTTGTTTAGCTCACAGTTGTTGATGCACATCCTCATACTACCGTCCTTCTTCTTTACAAATAAAACCAAAGCACCCCATGGAGAGATACTCGGCCGAATAAAGCCCTTATCTAGAAGATCTTGTAGTTACGTCATCAACTCTTTGAGTTCAGATGGAACCAACCAGTATGGTGCCTTGGCAATGGGTTGCACTCCTGGTATCAAGTCAATCTGAAATTCGATTTCTCTATCGGGTGGGACCCCTGGTAGGTCTTCAGGAAACACATTGAGGAAATCGTATACTACCGACACATCTAATAGTTAAGGCACGGTAGCATTCATATCCTTCACATAAGCCGGGTAAGCACCACACCCTCGCCTCATAAACTTCTCTGCCGTGATCATAGATATCACTTGCGGAGTGACGCATTCCTTGTCTCCGTGAATCGTAACCAAACTGCCGTCGGGCACAATCAGACGAATCATCTTCTATCGACACACGATATTCGCTTCGTAGGTCGCCAACCAATCCATCCTCAATACCAAATCAAAACCTCCTAGGGCCATCACATACAATCTAGCAAGAAACTTATGACCGTCCAATTCTATGAGGCAATCGTCTATCATATCCATCACCTTGGTAGATTTGCCTATCGATGTCTCAACATGGAAAGGCACATCTATCTTCCTACTCTTACCATGCATTACATGACAAAAGGCAGCAGATTCAAAGCTCCTACTAGCACCAGAATCGAAGAGCACAGAAGCATATAATTGGTTTACCAAAAACGCACCTGAAACTACCTCAGGATCCACTCTGGCTTCATCCCGGGTCATATTGAATACCCTTGCCTTTGCTTTGGTGCTCTCACTCTTCCCTTTCTCCCCCATTGTCTGGGTCCCCAAGCTTCCTGCCCCACCCTTCTTGCAATCCCTGCCCGAGTGGCCTACCTCTTCGTATTGGTAACATCTCGGTATCCTGCACTTCTTAGCATAATGGCCCTCGCCCCCGTATTTTAAGCACCTGTTCGTCCCTACTCTGAATTTAGCCGTGTGGGTCTTCCCACACTTCTTACACTCCATTTGGGCATTCCCCTTCCTCTGTTCTGGGCGATGATCGTCAACCCTCATCTTCTTCTCCCCAATTCCATAGTTGTCATTCCTGAACCTCTTCCTATTACCATTCTTATTCAAACTCCTTTCGACCTTCCTCTGAAATGGCTGGGTCCCTCTTATCATACAATCTCCCCACTAAATCTACCACACACCTAAACGTGCTCGATCTAGTAGCTATCATGTTCCTCCTAATGTCCACTGGCAAACCTTGCAAGTATCTTTTAATCTTCTTGGACACCGAAGTTACCTGGTCTGGCACAAGTCTTGTAAGTTCATTGAACTTGGAAGTGTACTCTTGATGAGTCATGTTCCCGGCCTCCAAATGCAAGAACTCCTTCTCAATTTTGTCTAACTCTCGATGTGGACAATACTCCTCCAGCATCAGCTCCTTCAAATTCGACTACCTCATCTTTGCTATAGATCGTTTTCCCTCAGCTTGGGCAATGTTTTCCCACCAGCATAGTGCAGAGTCAACAAAAGAATAGGAGGTAAACTTCACCTTCTGGTCCTCCCGGCAATCACTGATGTCCAAGACTGCTTCCATCTCTCGAACCCAATGGTGAGCAGCAGTTGCATTGCCATTACTGTAGAAGGTCGAGGGTTTGCATCTCTGAAACGCCCCATAGCTGCAACCCTTTACTTTCATACGTGATCATACATCATACATACATCTTGATAATAATTATTTATTATCTTCCATCATCGTTCATCGTCATTTGTCATCATTCATCATTCATTTCATTTGTTAACATTGTTCATCTTTATATATAGATCCTGCCACATGCAAAACCCCAACGTCATCCGGAAGCTAGTACTGTGCCCGAGTTTATAAATAAACCCCCACGTCATGCCGAAGCTGACACAGTACCGGGGTACGCGACAAGTATCCTATCATAACTTGGTCAATCTCAAGGATTGGACCCCTGTGCGCATCATCAAGGGTTAGCTAAACTGCACACAGTTGAACAAACAACTACCTTATTGAGTTGTAAACCTCCATCATTTTGCTTGCAAGAGTTCCATTCATTCATTACGTTCCGCTTTTTCATCATCATTATCTTTCACTTTCATTACATAATACTTTACTTACATATACATACATAACAAGTAAAGTCACATCATAAACATAACGTTTTAAAGTCGTTTTAACGTGAAAGATAACACATCACACATCACAGCAGGTCATGCGAAAACTTAAACATACATCATCATCTCGCACGAGAACTAGCCTTTCACGTGAGCTTACCACATTCAAATCCTACACATCCAATCATCACTATCGCATGAGAACTACAAGTCACGCGAAAACATACATATCGCGCAAAGACTTCCTATCGCGCGAGAACTAACCCTTTCATGCAACAACTATTCCTTTCGCTTGAGAACTTCACAGGTTCAACTTTCATAAAGTCCAACTTAACTGCTCGTGTGAAGGCTACGGGTTTTTCCCTCCCAGTCATAACTTATCGCGTCTAAGGCTGTTCTAACAGACTTAACATCATAATAACATCAAATCAAGTTTAAATAAGCATTTTCAAATGTGTTAGTATGCATAATAGCCCCAAAACATAAAAACTTGCATAAAAAGGGGACTAGAAACTCAACTCTTGAAGTTCTAGCACAAACACAACATTCTCGAAGCCTTTACCGAGCGAAAACTACATAACCATGCGTTATATTCATCAATAATCCATTCTTAGTACATAACACGAGTCACAACACGAGTTACATACCTCAAACACTTGGATTCTTCACTTTCTCTCTCAATGCAGCCGCTTTCTCTCTTTAACAGCAGCACTTCTCGTGTAAAAATAGAGTCAGACCAGGAGTTCTTAGCTATTTATACCCAGCAATACTTTTCACATGAGGTTCTTGTGCAAGAACCTCCTTTCATGCGAAAACTTCTTTCTGCCTTCACTTCTTTGAATTTTTTGGGCGTTACATCTATACACAATCTCTCATCTATTGAACTAACTATACTATCATCCGTATATACTTTTACCAAAATGATATCCAAATCAACTTTTTTAAGAGAGAGTTTTATCTATGGATCCTCTTGTGTATTCATTTCTTGAAAGAAAGGTAGAGAGTGTCTCACACCATTTCCTAAGAGCCTGATGAAGCCCATAGAGTGTTTTATCAAGTTTGCAAACATAATATGGATACTTTAGATCTTCAAACCTAGGAGGTTGACAGATATGAACTTCTTCATCTATCTCACCATAGAGAAATGCACTTTTGACATCCATCTGAAGCACCTTGAAGTAATTTGAGGTAGCAAATGCAAGAAAAATTCTGATTGCTTTAAGCCTGGCCATAAGAGCAAAGGCTTCATCATAATCAATACCTTGTTCTTGTGTATGCCCTTGTACCATATCTATTGCTTTATTCTTGATAACAATACCCCTGTCATCTATCATGTTTATGAATACCTATTTTTTTCCTATTGTAGTCTTCCCTTTTTAGGAAGTGCACATAGTTTCGAAACTTTTTGTCTAGCAAACTAAAGAAGGTCTTCTTACATAGCTTCTACCAAGTTATTATCTCTTAAAGCTTCATCTACTTTCCTTGGTTCTTGTTGAGAAAAGAAACATGAGAACAAACAGATGTTTGCCTTATGTGTTTTGCTTCGTGTCTTGACACTAGCATTAACACTTCTAATTACATTCATAACTAGATGCTCTTTATGAATTCTTAGAGTTGAGATCACTTGGAGTTGTTGAGATAAATCCACATTGAAGAAATTTGTTTCAGGAAGTTCGGCAGATTTGTCATTTTGAACGACTGGATCAGCTATCAAGTTAACTCCTTCTTTAGCATTTTCCACACTTGGTTCCTTTTCAAGAGATTGTTTAATACCACAATGATCATGAGACTCCTCGTCTGAAGAATCATCATGAGCAAGTGATGGATGGTCTATGTCATTTATGGTACTAACATCTGCTTCTACTAAATGCGGCTAAACTGGATCAACAATTGATCTGTCATGACTGAGACCATGAGGTAGATCAATAGTGTAGTCTTTAGTACTTATGACTTGTGTTTCTATTGATCTATTGAGTGAGTATCCTAAAAAATTCTCATGAAATGGTTAAAAACATTTGTAAATCCATTTAGATCAAACATCTGAGGTATTTCCAACACTATTTGAGAAATTTTCATTAAATATGACATTTTTAGATTTCTCAACTGTGTGGTAAACTTTGTTGTATACTCTGTAAGCTTTAGCTTGTGATGAGTATCCTAAAAAGAAACTACTGATTTTTCAACAAATTTGGATAAGTGATCTTTGGTATTTAGAAGAATGCACAGACATCCAAAAGGTCTTAAGAACCCTATGAATGGTCTTCTGTTATGCCATAATTCATAAGAGGTTTTCCCATGTGTTTTAACTATCAACACCCTATTCTGAACAAAGCATGTAGTGTTGACTGCTTCAGCCTAGAATGTGCATAACCAATTAAGGGTAATGCAACAGTTTCACAAGGTGGAGAGAGTAACACTTAACAGATCAAATAGGGAACCAGGCAATTGAAACAAAGAACAAGAGTAAAGAACACAAGCAGAACAAAGAGAATAGTTTTTAAGGATGGTATATATTGCTCTCATGTGTTTTACAATTGTTACAAGGCTTAGTCCTAAGAACTGGTTACATGAGACACTTTATACTACATTCTACAACCGGCCATACTTTAAAGGCCAGATGAAAAACTAATCTAGACAACAAGATCAATGTAAATTCAAAAGGCAGATTGTCTTTTGACTAGTGACTATGACATGCCATAGATCACATCCTAATCTATTACAAAAAGGATAATAGTACAAGAGTGGAAAGTTACAGAATCAAAAACCTTAATCTACAGTTGACAAAAGTATGGAGATATCACCAACTTGTATAAGTTGGTGAGTCTTCAGAGATAGCAGCAGAAAGAAGTTCACCTTTTGTCAAAAGCATGTCAGAGAAAGCATGTCTTCTCTATCTTCGAAAGAAACCAGTCTTCTGGATTCGGAAGACTTTGTCTTGAAGCTTCGAAAGACTTCATCTTTGGCTTTGGAGGAAATGGTCTTTGGATTCGGAAGATTTGACACTTAGAGACTTTCTTTGTGCGTTTTTCAAATCTTTTGAAATAACTTTCTTGTACTTCAGAATGCTTGCTGAGAGAACTTTGCTTTGCATCAGCCTCTACGATAACTCTTACCAACTCCCCCTAGACTAATGTTATCAAAACATGAGCATGAATTTGAGTATTGATCTTCATTTGTTTATAGTCCTCATCAGAATCAAAACCATTCCCTTCTTTATTAGTTGTTCTCGATTCTTCAGACTCTCAAAATACCTCCTCATGTCAAAGAGATCATGTAAAGTAAGGTCAAGCATATGTTGCCAAAGTATATGTCTTAACCTCCTTGATCTCTTGTGACATACCATCTGTCTGGGTTTGTAGAGAAATCCCACAACAAGATGGGTCTCTTAATAGCAAAAGGCTCTACTTGTAGTGGAGTTGGTTGAGCAGCCTCTTCTTGTTCACCCATAAGATGTTTTGACTCATCTTGAGGTGAAAAGGTGGATGTCTTGGAATTATTCTTCTTCTTTTTCTTGTCCCTTCTGATGGCCATCCTCTTCCTCTTTCTATACTTCAACCGAGAAGGTTGGTCTTGAATACCAGTTGTTCCATCTTTATCCTTCTTATTTGGGTCCTTAACCTTCACATGTTTGAAAGAAGAAGGTTTAGGACCACCCTGTTATGGGTTAGAAGATGAAGCTGGCTGTGATTTAGCACTATGTCCAGGTTGTGTTTTCTCTTAGGGTTCAACCTTGACCTCAGCTTCAGGTGCAGCCTAACTTGGTGGAGAATGCAAGTCTACCAGCTCACCCTTCTTAATCTTCTGCTTGATCACTCTAATATGCTCATCCATTATGGATAGAGACACTGGACCAAGTCTCCTTCCGAAGAACCCATACAGCTTCAAGAAGCTTACGATTTTCATTTTGTTAGTAGACTTCTTCTGATTAGCTTTGATGGTGGCTCTTGTCTTAACAGCTTCCTCCCTCATCTTCCTCTTATCAACTTTCTTCTCTTTTAGAACTTCTTGCTCTAGCTGCTTGAGGTATTCAAATTCAATATACTCATATGATAGAGGGAGTATAACTTCTGCCTGATAGAGACCTGTGACACTTAAGCAGTTTATTATCTTTTGTCTATCTTGTTCCCTACCTACTTGAGTTTCTTGTTCAAAAGCCATAGTCTCCACTTCAGGACTTTCTTGAACTAGAGAGAAGACAGAGGCTTTATACAATCTTTTTCTTTTCCTTTCTTCTTTGATCTTGAGGAGCAATTTTGCAGCCTCGGCCTCCATCCTCTCATTTGACACTTCATTTCATCCAATTCATTTATTTCATACAAGGGAAGAGAGATGATTTCATCAATGTTGTAGTTCCTAGACCCTAGATAATTCAATCTGGTTGCCCTTAACTCATCTTCCTGAGTATTTGGCCTAGGGGCAGCTCTGATTGCAGCTTACATGAAACTGGGGAGTCTCTCTTATCCTCTCTCCCCTTGCCTTCCTTTTCCTCTCCCTTTTCTCCTCCTCAATCTCCTCAAAGGTTAAAATCCTCTTCCCTATGTCAAACACTAGGTTGTGTGACTCAAGGTGGATAGAGCTTTAGCCTTCTTGACTTGGTGCTTCACTTGATCGAGCTCTGGCCAAGGAGAGGCAGTGAGACACCTTCACCAGCTAACCTATCAGCTTGCCTGCTATAACTTGGGTTGGCAAGTGACAGATCAACCAGAGGAAAACTCTTATACAATTTTATAGTCTAAAAATTGAACACTTCTTGTTGACGCTAATATCTAGATAGTACCAGGGCTCTTCTATCATTGTCATACCTCCACCCTACTATTGGATTTTCAGCAAGGTAGGATGGGGTAGACATAGCCCTTGGTATACCCTTCTCAAATAGACTTTGAATTAAGGCATCCACATTGATATGGGACTGAGGAGGTTGTTGAGTGTGGACAATTGCAAGTGAGGATGGTGAGCCCTCAATGTCCATACTTTGGGTAGTGCTCCCAGGTTCTGTGATTGTAGTTAAGACTTTCTCCCCCTTTTTGGTAGCATCACCCACTTGCATAGGTGAGCTAGAGGTTAGGTCTACCACATCCACAGGTTCTTGTGGACCTGGTTGAACATGCCTGGCTGGACTCTAAGCTAATTTGCCCTTGAGATCGGTGATCTCAAGTTACTGATTAAGTACCTGCCTTTGTAAGGTAGCCACCTGAGATTCCTGGTGACAAACCTTAGACCAGATAGGAGAAAGTTTTTTCAATTTGTGCACCTTGAGTTGCATACTCCCCTCATATTCTTTAGAAGAATCATGGGGAGATGAGAGAACATAACCAAAGTCATCCCTCTTACTACCATATATTGTTTCTTGGTCTCTAGATTTCCCCTTCTTAATGACAGCTTCATAAGAAGTGTTAAGGAACTGGGTTGTTGTGGTTGAGGTCTTAAGGATGTAATCACTTACAGAAGTGAGAGCATCTTCCATATGGACCTCTTGAACTTGTTCAGAGAGGCCCCCTCAGTAAGGGGTGAATGATGTGGGCTAGATATGGGAGTAGCAGGAGCACTCATCTATCCTTGAATAGGGGAGGAGAAAAGAGACTCATGGTACTCACTGAATCCAATATCTTCATCATCATAGAATTCTAGGTTGGGGATTGGTTGGTTGAGATTAATGGATTAGGATGGTAGCTTTCCCTTAAAGGTTTCTCATCTGAGTTTTGAAACTCAGGATAAAGGCTTGAGACTATGGTAATGAGCTCATCAGGCTAAACATAAAGAACCTCAGCACCAATCATAGAAGAAATGGGAGTGGTCTGCTCCTTAGGGGAAGTGGGAGCTCTTGGTTCCACTTCCTCCTGTATTGGTGAGTGTATGAGGGCCTGTTCAATCTGAATAGACTGAGCAGGTGTTGGTTTGGATTTTCTTTGGTAGGTGATGGTTATTTGTGTCTGTTGGGGTGCTGAAGATGAAGAAGGTGTGGGTTCAACATTGGCTGGAACTGCCAAGTTATCACATTGAGCAGGGAGCTCTAACATTTTTGGGACAAGGGCTGTTTCTACCCTAGAAAAACCAACTGTGGTTTTCCTTATTATCTTAAAGATGTAGAGCTTTATCTATCCTAATTTTAGAATATTACATGTTACCCTTAACTGTGAGCCTAGTTCACAGTTATGAATGTGCTTGACATATCTAGGGAACATGTAATATTCTAAGTAATCTAAGTTAGCAAGTAAATTTGTATAGAAAAATTATGAATACCTGAATTTGATCCCCTAGACCATTCCATGGACTATGAAGGAAAGGTCTTCAGGAACTTGATCCCATCCTTCATGCTTGTTTAATAAGGAGTGGGTGACAACATGGGGGAGGTACTTCCACTGAGAGGAGACCTTTATTTTTCTAAAGGTCTTGACTGAGAAGTTATCTTCATTGTCTATTAGCTGGAATGAGCTGTTGAATGCCTCTTTTGGGACAGACAGTTCACCTTTTTCATCATCCAGCCTTAGATGTTGGTTAATGGTGGCTGGAGTGATGAACATAATCCTCCCCTGCATCATTGTAGATAGTGTCTTCTTACCATCCATAATGACCTCTTGGTAGGTCCTCTATAACTCAAGAAGTTGATCTTCATAAAATAGAGGATCATTGGTGAGGGTGGTGAGGTAAGATAAGTGGAAAAGAAAGCGGTAAACATCTAAGAAGCCAAGGTCTTTCTCAGCCGATAACAAAGCAACCTAGTTGTGTTGCATGTGAAGGTGCTTGACAAAGGCTAGCTGGTTTTGGGGTTCACGGTTAGCCATTTTCTGAAGCTTTTATGAGAAAGATGTGAAGAACAACAAGGTTTTATGGGTGATTTAGGGCTAGAAGATTGAAGATGATGAAGAAGTAGACAAAGGGAGATTTGTTGTAAAGTCTAATTATATGCTTGGAATTGAGACAAAGTTGTTGCAAAAGATAAACTTTGAAATCCGAATGTCGGTCTCACCTCAGAAAAAGAGCCCAAAAAGTTAGTTATATTGGAAGTTGAAAATCTCCGAAGGTAATTTCCTTCGGAAGTTTTTAGAAAGCTTCTGAAGCTAAATTGACTTCGGAAGATATTCCTTGGTTTGAGAAGAAGTGCTTTGGAAAAAAATGTACTTAAGATTAATTTTGCTTCCGAGACAATTTAGTTTCGGAAGAGATTAAGCTTTAGAAGTTTTACTTAAAGAGTATTAAGCTTCAGAAGATATATCATAATTTCTTTAGAAGGTAAATTTATTGATAAGTACTTTATTGGTTTTGAAGACATAATTTTCTTCCACAGTCAAATCAATGTCTTCTGAGAAGAAATCTGTCTATACTTCTTAAAATTCTAAGGAATATATACTTCGAAAAAATTCTTCCAAGATTAACTGGGCTTATATGAGTGATAATTTAGAAAATACTAAAGACATACATTATTTGAAAAACAATTTTCAAATTAATTGAAGAAAATCTACTCAACGTTAATCATCCCAATAGCTGATACAAGTTATTTAAATCTCTGTTCATCAAAAGCTTTTGTAAACATATCAGCATATTATTCATTTGTGTTAACTTTGACCAGTTTTATCAATCCTTTTTCAAAATTATCTCTTATCAAATGATACTTGATTTTGATGTGTTTTGTCTTTGAGCATTGCACAGGATTCTCTGTGATTGAGACAACATTGTTGTTGTTTATGTGGATAGGAGTCTCCTTGAAGTTGAATCCATTGTCTAGCAATTGATTCTAAATCCAAAGCACTTGAGCACAGCAGTTTGCAGCAACAATGTATTCAGCTTTAGTAGTTGATGCAAGCACACATGATTGGGTTTTGCATTGCCATGAGACTATCCTTCCACCAAGGAATTGGCATCCCCCTGATATAGACTTTATAGTCATGTTGCAGCCACCATAGTCACTATCTGTATAGGCATACAGATTGAAGTTAGAATTCTTTGAATACCAAAGTCCCAGTTTGGGAGCTCCTTTGAGGTATCAAATAATCCTCTTTACAGCAACCAGGTGTGACATCTTAGGGTTTGCTTGATATCTTGCACATATGCATATGGTAAACATGATATCAAGCCTACTAGTTATGAGGTATATAAGAGACCCAATCATAGCCCTCTAAAGATGTTCATCTACACACTCCGCCTCAAGATCAGGTCCTAGGGAGTGGTTTCTGGCTATGGGAGTCTTAGCAACCTTGCACTCAGTTAGATGAAATCGGGTTAGTATGTCTTGCACATATTTTGACTAGTTTATAAAGATGCCATTGTCAACCTGCTTCACTTGAATTCCTAGAAAGATATTGAGTTCCCCCATTGCACTCATTTCAAATATAATCTTTATCAACTTCTCAAACTCTTTGCAAAGCTTTTGATTAGTTGACCTAAAGATGATATCATCTACATAAACTTGAACCAGCATCAAGTCATTCCCTGTTCCTTTGATGAAGAGCGTGCTTTCAATAGTACCTCTCTTGTAACCATGTTGGACTAGGTACTGTGATTGTGTCTCATACCACTTCCTTAGAGCTTGATGCATCCCATAAAAAGCTTTCTCAAGCTTGTAGAGATAATCAGGATGATCTGGGTTCTGCAAAGCCAGGTAGTTGCTTGACATACACTTCCTCCACCCCATAGAAAAATGCACACTTGACATCAAGTTGGTAGACCTTGAAATCCTTGGATGTAGCAAAAGCAAGGAATATCCTAATAGCTTTAAGTCTTGCTACAGGAACAAAAACATCTGTGTAGTAAATCCCTTCTTCTTGAGTGTACCCTTGAACAACTAGTCTTGCCTTGTTCTTGATGACAAGTCCTCTATCATTCTTCTTGTTTCTAAAAACCCACTTTGTACCTATTGGCATCTTCCCATAAGTAAAAGGACAAAGGTTCCAAACCTTTTTTCTCTTGAATTGAAGTAGCTCCTCCTGCAGTTCTTCAACCCAACTTCTATCTTTCAAAGCCTCATCAACTTTCTTTGGGTCAATCTGGGACAAGAAGCAAGAGTGCAGACAAACATTTTTATCATGGGTTTGTCCTCTTGTTCTTACCCTAATCTCAACATCTCTAATGATGTTTGTGGTGGGATGGGACTTGTGGATTCTCAGTTGAGGAATCACAGCAAGTTGGTTTGACGGATCTAAATTAGTGAAATTCAGATCTGGAGATCCAATATCACCCACCACATCAGCATACTTATCAAGTGTAAATTGATCCAGAGAGTGTGTGACATCATTGATGTTGTCCTCAGTAGAGTGGTTGTTAGCATCATGAAATTCTTTATCACTTTCACCATCTCCATCTCTTCCTACATTTGAAATTCCTTCCTTTGAGTTTTATGCCTCATTGCTGGAATCTGTTAGCACTTTAGAGGTATCAGCTGAAGAGTTTATCATGGTTGTGCTGACAGGATTTCCACTTGCAGGGTTTGTTACCATTAGAGATGAAGAAATTCTATCATTTGGACTTCTCAGCTCAAATCTTGGATCAGGATCTCCTGTTGATCTATTACCTATAGATCCTTAATCATCTTCACAAGATTTGTTAAAATTGTTGATAACTAAATCAAGATCAAATAGCCAATCAGGACCAGAACCTTTCACACTGGGAGTATGCTCATTGAATGTCACATTGACTAACTCCTCAACCATTCTAGTTCTGAGATTGTATACTCTATAAGCCTTAGCTTGGGAAGAGTATTCAATGAAGTGTCCATCATCTGCTTTCTTAGCAAATTTGGCTTTATGATCTTTGGTATTCAAGATGGTGCATGAACATCCAAATGACGTGAGGAAACCAATGATAGGTCTCCTTTTGTGCCACAGTTCATAAGGAGTCTTACCATGAGTTTTGACTACTAAAACTCTGTTCTACACATAGCAGGCAGTGTTGACTGCCTCTGCCCAGAAGATGACGGGCAGCTTAGAATCAAAGAGCATGGTTCTTGCAGGCTCAATAAGTGTCTTATTTCTCCTTTTAGCAACATCATTTTGTTAAGGAGTTCTAGGAGCACTGTATTGTCTTGTAATACCCTTTTCATCACAAAATGTTGAAGGATTTGGTTCTTGGATTTAGTTTCTTGATCACATCTTATGATCTTGACCTTGTGATCACATTGATTCTTAGTTTTCAGAATGAAGTTCTTCAAGATTTCAGGGGTCTCATCCTTACTTCTAAGAAAGAAGACCCAAGTATATCTTATGAAGTCATTTGTGATCACAAGACAATATGAAGTTCTTCCTATACTCATTACACTAGTGGGGCCATAGAGATCCATATGTAATAAGTGTAGGGGAGTAGTGATGGAGTTCATTTCCTTTGGCTTGTAAGACACTTTATGTTGCTTTCCTTTTAGACATGCAACACAAGGTCATCACTTGTAAACTCTTTCTTTAGCATTCCCATTACAAAATCATCTTTAATTAATTTATTCATTTTCTTAAAGTTTACATGGCACATTCTTTTATGCCAAAGGAAAGACTCATCACTATTGGCTTTATATAGAAATCAAGAAACTTCTCCTAATGGGGAGGTTTCCTTCAAATCCATAGTGTACATGTTCCCTTTCTTGGGGGCATTGTGCAGGATATGCTCTTGAGGAATGATCACTCCGGGGTTGAGAACAATGCACTCATGCTCAGTGAAGAGCATGTTATGTCTCAAGTCCTAAAAATTTAGATACACTCAAGAGATTGTATCCAAGCTCTTTGACATGATTTACCATCTCAAAGTTGAGTTTGCCATTTGTGACCATGCCCCTTCCAGTCATGTAACCACCTGATTCTCCTCTAAAAGCAACTGGCCCTCCATTAATTTTCTCAAAGTTTTAAAGCAAAGAGCCACTGCCTGTCATATGCCTTGACCAGCCATTATTAATGATCCATACATTTTTTTGGTCTGTAGTTATTCCTACACATGAAAAAGAGATGGTTAGTTACATTTGGAAACCCAGCCTTGCTGGTCTTGAGCTCATCAAGATGAATTGAAGATAGTTCAACAGTTATTGGTCCTATATGCAAGCTTTGAGGATCTTGGGCTATTATTGATGAAGAAACTTCAGTGACATGGCCTTCCTTCATCTTCCACACCATCTTTAGAAGATTAGACTTGGCCTTTAAAACTTCAGAAGTTTTGATGACTTCGGAAGTCCTGGAGACTAAACCTTTGGAAGCTTTTGCATCCACTGCAGCAGACTTCAATACTTCAGAAGCATTCCTTTCTTCCGAGACCAAACTTGCTTCCAAACACAGTTTTCCACCTATCTTCTTCTTGTTCACCTTGGAGCTTTTGAAGGAAAGTGATTTTCCTTTCGAAGCTATTTTTTTGTTCCTCTCAGAAGTCTTCTTCTTGTATGAGTGGATGGTACTATTAGTATTATAGATGCAATCCTTAGCAAAATAAGCTGTATCACCACACATGATGCATTCAACAGGCATACTTCTGAGGGTCTTCTTTTGAGAAGAAGGTTGAGCTTGATCTCATTCCACTTCCTTCTTCACCTTCATAGATGATGCAATAGGCTTCTGAGGGTGAAGCTTGCTCTTGGAGTTGGATGGTTCAGGTTGTGTAGTAGTGTTGCACATTTGTTCAACCTTCTTCTCTTGAAAAGGATGGTTTGAACTTCAACTAGGACTCCTGATACTAGAGTCCGTAGTTAAGTCTTCAGTCTTCACCACCTCAAACCCAGCAGAGATAAAGACTTGCTTTTGCTTGGGATTAAAGGTGGGTTTAATCACTTGGGCTTTATTTGATTTTCTTTTAATATCCCTAATCAAATTCTTCCTAGCTGACTTGGCCATCCTTGGTTCTTTCTTCTCTCTAGGAGTATACTGACCCTTCTTAAGATGAACCTCCTTACTTTTAGTTCTACCTTCAGTATCCCCTTTTCATCTTCATCCTCTTCCTACATAAGGTCAATAAGGGGCAGCTTATCTTCACTAGTTCCACACCTTGGATATCTTACAGATAATAATATGTATGGAGGAGTTATCTCACTTGATCCTAGTCCCTGCCTATTTTGATAACAAATCTTTGTATGAAAGGATGAAGATATGATGTTCTTAAAGGTTTCCTCTTCTGGAACACACTTTTCTGCCCTGACTTTACTAATCACATGCTCAGCCTGGCATTCAGTTAACTTGGTAATGAGATATTTGATTTGAGTCCTGTAATTTATGTGCTCATGCTTAAAAGTAGAAATTGTTTTCTCTAAATCTTCTATTTTAAGTCTATAGTCATTTTATGCTCTTTTGAAATCAACATTTATAATGTTCAAAGACTACAGGTCAGATCTCACTTCCAAGTTATACAACCTATACATGTTTACTTTAGTAATGCATTCAGGAGTACAAAGATGTTCTAATACCTTGTCTTTATCATGGTCAGCGATCTTGATTTGGAGAAACATCCTCTACCTGAAAGCTTCAGTCAAAGCCTCTCTCTTCACTAGCAATAATAGCTTGTTGTTTTGGTTGGTTTAGCTTCTCAGATCTGGGAGCTACATCAGTGTAGCTTGGTCTGGATTGTGTTTGGCCACCATTTGTCCTTGGTGTCTTACGCTCCCTATCAAAGTGTCCCATTTGGTTATAGTTGTAACACTTTACTTTGCTTTTATCCAGTCCAAACTTTTCACTGGTTACATTGCTTGAGAACTTTCTTTTGGTTCTCTTGTAGAACTTCTTGACTCTATGAGTGAGAAGAGCCATCTGCTGAACTCTCTTCATATACTCCAGGTCATCTGGATGGATACAGTCCAAGTCTTCAAGAGTGAAGAGAAAGTTACAAAAATTTTCATCTGAAGACACAAAGGCTTGAGATAAGCTTGTCTCTTGGAATGGGCTTCCTTGGATGTAGCTCTCCCTTGCTGTCTCTAAGAAGGTGATGAAAAGGCCCTTTTTTAGTTTTTAGGGTAGCAGATTTGATGATGCTATTGTTCTCGGCTATCCCTTTCAACCACATAGAGGGCTGAACTCTGTTGATTGTTGGAAAAGCTGCTGGATGGATTTGCATGTTCATCTACATCTGGTAACTATTCAGGATACCATACAGCTCTATGAGAGTAAGGGTGGAGAGGTTTTCAGTTCTCTTAATGGCCATATAGTAGTGTATCCATTGTCTAGGAAAAAAGAGCATGAACTTCTCATAATGTCCGTATTCTCAAATTTAACTCCAACATCTATCAGAGTATCTACAATCTCAACATACCTAAAGTATTATTGAGTCATAGTTTCACCTTTTTATAGGTGAAGTTCTCAAACTGGTGCTTCATGAGATCCTTCTTGTTTTCCTTGGCTTCCTCAAACCCTTCATACATAAGCTTCAGTGCATCCCAAAACTGCTATGTATTTTTGCACTTCTTGAAGCCTCTATAGATAGAGTTGGGAAGAGCAGTTTGAAGAGTAGTCATGGCCTTTTGGTCTATATCAATCTTCTTCCAATCTTCCTCAGAATAGTCAACCACTTCCTTAGGAATCATCACACCACCAGCAGTAGCTAAAGTGGTGCTTGGGGTGTGAGGTCCTGAGACAACAGATCTTCACATCCTACTGTCTTGAGATTTGATGAAGCCTTCCATTCTTTGGCACCAAGTATCAAAGTCATCAGGAGTGATCAGTGGAGATTTGCTCATAGTGTTGGTTTCCATTTCAGTTTTAGTGAGAGCTGTCATTTGAGCTGGTAAATGTTTTATGAAACTGAAGAGATTTAAGATGGTGAGATATTACAATCAAGAGCCTAAAATGCTCTGATACCAATTGCAAGACCGGTTAAGGGTAATGCAACAGTTTCACAAGGTGGAGAGAGTAATACTTAACAGATCAAATAGGGAACCAAGCAAGTAAAACAAAGAACAAGAGTAAAAAACCCAAGCAGAACAAAGAGAATGGTTTTCAAGGATCATGTATATTGCTCTTAAGTGTTTTACACTTGTTACAAGGCTTAATCCTAAGGACTAATTACATGAGACACTTTATACTACATCCTACAGCCCATCAAACTTTGAAGACCAGATGGAACACTAATCTTGACAACAAGATCAATGTAAAGTCAAAAGGCAGATTGCCTTTTGATTAGTGACTATGATATGCCATAGCTCACATCCTAATCTATTACAAAAAGGATAAAAGTACAATAGTGGAAATTTGCAAACTCAAAGACCTTAATCTACAGTTGACAAAAGTATGGAGACTTCAGAGATGGCAGTGGAAAGTAGTTTAGCTTTGTCAAATGCATGTCAGAGAAAGCACCTCTTCTCTATCTTCGGAAGAAATCAGTCTTCAGGCTTTGAAAGACTTTGTCTTGAAGCTTTCGAAGACATCATCTTTGTCTTCGGAAGAAATGGTCTTTGGCTTTGAAGAATTTCTTTGTGCATTTGTCAAATCTTCTGAAGTAACTTCCTTGTATATCAAAATGCTTGCTCAGAGAATTTTGGTTTGCATTAGCCTTTTAAGTTAAATCTTACAGAATATTATAGGAAGTTTTGAGTCAACAACATGATCCTTGCAGCCTCAATAAGTGTTTTATTTCTTATCTCAACAACTCTGTTTTGCTGAGGAGTTCTAGGAGCACTATATTGTCTAACAATACCTTTGGATTCACAAAAAAACACAAGAGTATGGTTTTGAAATTCTATTCCTTGATCACACATGATAATTTTAACGTTGTGATCAATTTGATTTTCAATTTTAATAACAAATGATTTTATAATTTCTACACTTTTATCTTTAGTTTCTAAAAAGAAAACCCAAGTGAATCTTGTAAAGTCATCTATTATTACCAAACAATATGATTCCTACTCTTTAGACCTATTGGACCAAACAAATCCATGTGTAGCAGATGTAAAGGAGTTGTGATAGAATTCAACTCTTTGCACTTATGAGAACTTCCATGTTGTTTTCCCTTTTGACAAGCAACACAATGATCAGCATATGTAAACTCTTTGTTTGTAGTCCAGTGACTAACCCATTTCAAACAAATTGATTCATGTTTTTTAGATTTACTTGTGCTAGTCTTTTGTGCTAATTGGAGGATTCATTTATTGAATCTTTGGAAATGAAACATGATACATTTCCTGAAAGTGATGTATTTTGCATGTTGAGTATGTATATATTTTCTCTCGTAGGAGCTTATAAAAGTATTTTTCCATTTGGTATTATAAAACCAGGAGATAGAACAATAATTCATGCTAAATGAAAAGGGTGTTATGTTTTTTATCAGATAATTGAGATACACTGAGCAAATTGTAGTTCAAGTCTTTCACATAGTTTACCTTATCAAATCATACCTTCCCACTGTTGACTGTCCCTCTGCCAGTAATGTATCCTCCTCTTATATCACTTCTAAAGGCAATAGAGCCACCATCATATGGTTCAAGATTTCTGCAGGCATGATCTGTTACCTGTCATGTGACAAAAGATCCACTATGCACAATCCACAAGTTATCTTTGGTTTGTGGATGTTCCTACACATGAATGAGTTTGTTATTGATGAATGGGGACCAAAGTCTATTTATTCTTGGGTCTTCCGGATTTCAGCAAGGTTTCTATTGGATCATATGAGGCTGGTGCAACCAAAACAACACTTAGAACAATTTTGTGTACAAGTTGAAGAAGTCTTCCGAAGACAAAACCACTCTTCCGCAGCTATGTCAAAGATCTTCCAAAGCATTATGTCTGAAGAGCTTCTGGAGGAAAACTAAGTCTTCTGAGACTAAGTATTTTTTCTTCCGAAGTATATGAAGAACTTCCGAAGGATAGAACAAAGTCTTCCGAGACCAAGTAGTTCTCCTTCCGAAGCATTCACACTTAAAAGATCCAAGACAAAGTCTTCCGAAGAATAAAGTCATAAAGACCTGTAGAAGATTTGGAAGAAGTTGTTTCTTTCGAAGAATAAATGGCCTCAGAAGAACTTATTCTTCTGAAGTCATCTAGCTTCGGAAGAACCAACTATGAACCAGTGGACATAAGTATGGTCTGTCTGACAGACTCTGATACACTGCATGGTGCTTTTTCTAACCCATGTAGTTGACCATACTTTAATCCACTGTTTACCTTTTCAACTTAGTACAGATGCCATCTTCAGTTGGTGACAAAAGGTAAGTCATGGACCTGTCATGACTAGCTTATCTAGGATATTATTTTATCTTAGATACTTTACTTCTAGCAATGTAGTATTTGTCTAGTTGTAAATTCCAGCTGGTTTTCTAAGTATAACCGGCTGTAGATAGTAGTGTATATAGTTTGTTATTGTAACTTAAGTAGATATGAGCGTAAGAGTCTTCTAATACTAAGTTAAGAGGTAATATATACAAGTATCTTAAAAACCATTCTCTTGTTCATTAACTTTGTATATTATTATCAACTTTAGTCTAAGATTCTGTGGTTCATCTATTAAGTGAGACTTAGTGAGTTTTTTGTTGAGAGTCAAAACCGATCCTACAATTGGTATCAAAGCTTCTAGACTCTTGATTATGAGATCTAGCCATCCCAAATCACCCTTGCTTCTTCACGCTCACTCACTTCACTTTAATGGATCTTAACCAGAAATTCTCTGAGTCTGAAATGAGAACCATGACCAAGGCTTCTATCATCACCCTGATGATTTCGGAACTTGGTGTAAACGTATTGAAGGGTTCATCAAGTATCAAGATAGCCGCATGTGGAAATTTGTCACTCATGGTCCTTACCTTCCTAAGGTAGCATCCCCAGCGGGTAATGGTGCCATGATAGAGAAGGCCGTTGAAGACAACTCTGATGAAGACTTCAAGAAAATAGACATTGACTGTAAAGCAATGACTGTTTTACTTACAAAGCAATGACTATTTTGCTTATAGCCATACCAAACTCCATAATGGTTGGCTTTCAGAAATGCAAGTCAACCAAAGAACTCTTTGATGCTTTGAAGCTGATGTACTCTGGTTCCACTGAATACAAGGAGTCCAAGAAGGATGTACTGAAGCAAAAGTTTGAAAACTTCACATATATCATTGGTGAGATCTTGAGCCAACAATACTTTAGGTACATGAACTTGATCACCTCTCTTCAGTCTATGGGGGTGAATCTTCAGAAGAGAGACATTGTAAGGAAATTTATGAGTGCACTTCCTCATAAATGGACTTTGTATTTTGTTTCTATCAAGAGAACTGAGAATCTTAACACTCTCACCATGACTGAACTGTACGGAATCCTTGATGGATACCGTATGGAGATGGAGACTCAAAAGAACCACTAGATGAACCGACCCTCAAATCCTGTTGTCAACAATGCTCTACATGTTGCTGAAGGATCAAGACAACCTTAGTTGTACCTGAACTATCCATAATAGTCATCATCTTCCTCTAGGCCATACATCACTTCCCTGAGACACCCAGGTCTCAACATGCTCAACACACTCCTTTTCAGATAGTTATGCCTTTGTCTCAGGAAGTGAACACTCTGGAGATTTTCAATTCTACTTTGATAATCTAGAGTGCTTTAGCCCAGATGACATTGAGTACAAGGACATTGTCCAACAGATGGCTCTCCTCACCTACAAAGCAAAGAAGTTCTTCAAAAGAATAGGAAGGCAGTTCCCTCAAAATCCAACCAACAGCAAATTTGATTTGATAAAAGCAAAGCCAAGTGTTACAACTGTAACCAGCTTGGTCACCTTTCTAAGGAATGCAAAGCTCCAAGATCCAATACTGTAGCAACTAAAGCCTCCCAATATCCTACCACCTCAAGGGCTGCACCAAAACCTACTGAGCAGCAAACTGCAGCTGTTGCTCAAGAGGTTGACTGGAGCTTTATGGTGCAAGATGTCACTCCTGCTCAAGCTCTCATGGCTAGAATTGAAGACAGCAAGGTATATGAAAACCTCTGTACTCCAGCTTGTATTGCTAAGGTTAAACTTTATCAGGATTACAACATGGAAATTAAATAAGATATTGAGTCCTCATTCCCACCGCTGATGTCCTACCTCTAACCACCAAAGAGAGAAAGAACAAAATCAAGGCAACAAAGAAAACTACCAAGAAGGTGACTGAGTCTAGGATGAAGATAGATCCCAGACAAAAGGGTGTATTCATTTCAGCTGGATTCTAAGTGGTTGGAAACTCTGACTCGGGAAAGGAATGCAGTACCAGCATTCCTGTCCAACTGAAGGATCAGAAGTTAAAGGGGAAAGCTATTGAAGAAAAGGAGTGCAAGAACCAACAGCCATCACGCCCCATCAAGAGTAACATTGAGTGCATAATCTGTGGTCTGCATAACCACATGGCTAAAGACTGTTACTACAATCCTGCAAGCACACATTATGCAACCAATGTTAAAAAGGAAGGAGTCAAGGAAGGTTTCACATATGGACCTTATCACATGGTCCAAGTGACAAGGAAAGGAAAGCTTTTTTCCAAAGCTAAGTTGCTTTTGGAAGAAAATCATTCTTCTGAAAGAAAAATAGCTTCGAAAGACAAGCTAAAGAACAAACAAAGGAACAAAAGGAATCCTTGAAATCTTCCAAAAAGAAAATAGCCTCGGAAGAAGGTCATGCTCTGTCCTCTTCAGGATCATCTACACTGGTCAACCATAGGATGGTATGGAAGAACAGAACAGATGCTGCAGCCAGTACTCTTCTTCACAAACACAAATTGAACCCACTTGCCTATACTTTGGTTCAATTAAATCATCTACATTGGAAGAACCCAAGACCAAAAAGGCTTGGGTTTCTAATAGTAACTAATCATCTCACTTTATGTGCAGGGCATCCACATGACAAGAATGGAAATATATGGGTTGTGGATAGCGGATGCTCCAGGCATATGACATAGAACAAATCTCTTATTCAACAATTTAAAAATTTTGATGGAGGTCCTGTTCAGTTTGGAGGAGAAGCCGGAGGATATATTTTTGGTAGAGGTAGCGTATCTAATGGTAAGTTAAAATTTGACAAAGTAAACTTTGTCAAACAGCTTGAACACAATCTGTTAAGTGTTTCTCAATTCTGTGATCAAAAGCACCAAATGCTTTTCACAGAACATAAGTGCATTATCCTCAAACCCAGGATGACAATTCCTCAGGAATTGGTGCTTCTTAGATCTCCCACGAGAGGGGATATGTACAAGCTGGATATGAACAATGCTTCCCCACTGGGTGAAGTATCATGCTTTCTTTCCAAAGCCAATGGTGATGAGTCAACTCTTTGGTATAAAAGAATGTGCCATGTTAATTTTAAAACCATGAACAAGTTGGTTAAAAATAATTTCATACATGGTGTGCCTAAAAAGGAGTTTTTCTGTAAAGACAACTGCGTTGCTTACCTAAAAGGAAAACAACACAAGGTCACTCACAAATCCAAAGAGGTTAACTCTATCACCACTCCATTACACTTATTGCACATGGATCTTTTTGGTCCCACAAGTATAATGAGCATTGGAACGAAATCATACTGCCTTGTGATTGTTGATGATTTTACAAGATTCACTTGGGTATTCTTTTTAAGAACTAAAGATGAAATGGCTGAAACTTTAAAATCTTTTATTCTTAAAATTGAAAATCAAAAGGATCACAAGGTAAAAATCATTAGAAGTGATCAAGGGACTGAGTTTAAGAATCAAGTTCTTGACTCATTCAGTAACTCAAGAGGGATTACCAGACAATATAGTGTTCCTAGAACTCCTCAATAGAATGGTGTTGCTAAAAGGAGGAACAGGACACTTATTGAGGCTACAAGAACAATGTTAGCTGATTCAAAGCTGCCTCTAACTTTCTGGGAAGAGGCAGTCAGCACTGCATGTTATATGCAAAACAGAGTTCTCGTTGTTAAATCTCATGAGAAGACCCCTTATGAGCTATGGAACAAGAGGCCACCATTCATTGGCTTTCTTAGGTCCTTTGGCAGCAGGTGTACCATACTTAACACAAAGGACAATTTAGCAAAATTTGTTGAAAAGTAAGATAATGCTATCTTTGTTGGATATTCCTCCACCTCTATTGCTTATAGAGTGTATAATATCAAAACTCAACAGTTTGAGGAATCATCCAACATTATTGTTAATGAGCACACTTCTTGTGTAAGAGGGAATGGACCTGAAAACATTTTTGATTTAGAATTATTTCCAAACTATTCTAAACCATCTTGTAAGAATGTTTCAGCTGGAACAGGAACTCAAAATGACCCATATGAAGATCAACTGTTTGAGTTACCCAGACCTATTTCGAGTTCTCCAAGAAGAAATGAAGAACAAGCTCCTACTGCTGAAAGTCCTGAAAGCATGAGTATCTCAGGAAACAAAGGAGCTTCAACAAATTGTCAGCTCACTAAGCCTCATAACCCAGAGGTTGACAATTCAAGCACTCAACACCAAGCTGATGAAGACAGTGACATGGAGGAACAGGTAACTGTTGATGCTGCTTCATAGCATACTGCCATTGATGATGTCATTCATTCATTCAATCAGTTCTCACTGAATGAATATGAGACATTAGCTAGAGAAGATGTTTGAAGTTCTGAGCAAAACTTCTCAAACTTAGACCTATCTATGAAATTAGATATAGTTCCTAGGCTTAGGATACATAACACTCATCCAGCTAAAAACATCATTAGGGATGTATCAGAAGGTGTGAGAACAAGAAATCAGACCCATAATGGGAATTTATGCTTGTACTCATGCTTTCTCTCTCAATTGGAACCAATGAAGGTGGAAGAAGCCCTCAAGGACAAAATTGAATTGAAGCTATGCAAGAGGAATTGCTTCAATTCAAGAGGCAAAAGGTATGATACCTGTGTCCTTTGCCACCTGGCCAAGTCCCTATTGGCACCAAGTGGGTGTTCAAAAACAAAAGAGATGATAGAGGTTTGATCATCAAGAATATGGCAAGAATTGTTGTTCAAGGATACACACAGGAAGAAGGCATAGATTACACTGATGTCTTTGCACCTATTGCAAGACTTGAAGCTCTGCGAATCTTCCTTGCTTTTAAAGCATCCAAGAACTTCACAGTCTATCAACTTGATGTCAAATGTGCATTTTTGTATGGGAATATAGACAGAGAAGTCTATGTGTTTCAGCCACCTGGATTTGAAGACCCACAGCATCCCAACTATGTGTGCAAACTGGATAAAGCTCTTTAAGGGCTGCATCAAGCACCTAGGCTGTGGTATGAGACTCTATCTCAGTTTGTCCTCAAAAACAGCTACACCAGAGGCACCATAGACAAGACATTGTTCATAAAGAAATCTGGGAAGGACATGCTGCTTGTTCAAGTCTATGTCGATGACATCATATTTGGTTCCTCAAATGACCAAATGTGCAAAGACTTTGAAAGCATCATAAGAAAGGAATTTGAGATGAGCTCTATGGGAAAGATGGATTTCTTTCTTCGGATTCAAGTGAAGCAGATGGAAGAAGGGTTCTTTATCAACCAGTCTGAGTATGTCAAGGACATCTTAGAAAGATTTAAGATGAAAGATTGTAAGACAGCCAAGACACCTATACCTAAAAATCACAATCTATGTCCTGATTCCGAGAGGGAGGATACTGATCAGCATCAGTATAGGGAAATTATTGGATCTCTGATGTATCTCACAGCTAGTAGACCTGATATCATGTTTGTAAATTATATCTGTGCAAGATATCAGGCTGCTCCCAAGGTGTCTCACCTAATTGCCATCAAAAGGATTCTTAGATACCTCAAAGGAGCTCCCAAACTGGGTCTTTGGTATCCTAAGAATAAGGATTTCAATCTCTATGGGTACTATGATAGTGACTATAGTGGCTGCAACATTAACAAGAAATCCACATCAGGAGGATGTTAATTTCTTGGTGGAAGGATTATTTCCTGGCAATGCAAGAAGCAATCATGTGTCTTTACATCAACTGTTGAATCTGAATACATTGTTGTTGCGAGCTGCTATGCTCAACTGCTATGGATTCAAAATCAGATGTTAGACTATTAATTCAACTTCATGAATACTCCTATACACATAGACAACACGAGTGCTATTTCTATTACAGAAAATCTAGTCAAGCACTCCAAGACAAAGCACATTGACATCAGGTATTATTTCATTCGAGATATTCATGAGAAACACTTGATTAAACTAGTAAAAGTCAATTCAAATGAACAATATGCTGACTTGTTCACCAAAGCCTTTGATGAACAAAGATTTAAATACTTAATCACAGCTATTGGGATGATTAACATTGACTAGTTTATTTCTTTTGAAAACCTTTTTAAAATATGTCTTGTTTATGTTATCTAATTACAATCTAAGCCCTGTTACTAAATTTTTTCTTCTAAGTGGAAATTCTTCCGAAAAGAAATTTGCCCTCAGAAGAGATCTTTATATCTTCCGAAGGTAAATTCCTTCACTTTAGTACTCTCTTCCGAAGAGTTTTTACCCTCGGAAGAAAATTTGATCATAGATCAAATTTATTTCTGAAGATTATTAACTTCTTCTCAGAAAAAGTCTTTTCTCTTGGAAGCAACTTTCCCTTCGGAAGAAAACTTTTACTGTGTAACGGAAACCTTTGGGCTCCACTGTGTAAAGACTAAGATCTTTTCAGAATATTTTAAATTATCTACCTTGCCGCCGTACTCAAGTACACACCCAAACTGCCTTTTCACCTTATCGGTATGGTCTTTTGCCCCTTATTTAAAACATCCGACTCTCTTTCTTTACTATTTTTACCACCACTGAAACCTAATACTCCCATTATCATCTTCACTCTCTCTCAAACTCCTTCCATCAAACAATACTTTCTTACAATGGCTCTCAATCCTCAACACAACCAAGTCGCCATCCTTGATTCCTCTAAGGATGCTGACTTTGCCCCCATCATCGATTTTCTGTTCCACTCCACATACTTTACCGTCCTCACTGTAAACCCCACCATATACTCTAATCACATGACCAACTTTTAGGCAAATGGTCGTTGTGAAACTCTAAATGATGAAAGGGTCATCAGGTCGAGAATCAGCGGACAAGAGATCATCATTTCTGAATCTACCATCAGGGAGCATCTGGAGCTTCATGACGAAGGCGCCCCAACTGAATTCCCCAAATTTGAGCTAACAAACACATACACTCAAATGGGATATGGTGGTGATGTGCACAAGTCCACTGTTTACAAGTTTAATTTCTCTTACAACTGAAAATTCTTGTTGCACATCGTTCTACACTGCCTATCCAACAAATCAGGGGGTTGGGATCAAATCCCATATGATCTGGGCTGCCTAGTCCATGGAATGGTAAAAGGCCTCCGCTTCAACTATTCAAGGTTTGTGCTGAACAATCTGCGAGGAAATCTTACCCGGGATTCATTTTTATGTATCCCCAGTTTATTCAGCATATCATAAACTGTGAGCTGGACCAGAATAGACTACAACATGTAAACACTCTAATGATCCCACACATGAGGCCGGGCATCTTCAAGACCTTGAAGAAGGTGTCCACCAATTTCACAGGGAGATTCACTGATCTTATCCCATGTATGCTTGAGCCAAAGGCTCCTAATGACATCCCTGCAAGCCCAGCAGGTGATGAACCCACACCAGACCTCCCTACTCAAATGCCAACTACTTCTTCCCACCCAATAAAGGTTACATATACCAGACGCCCCAAGCGAACCCAGGGCTCCCACTCAACCAAGGTCCCACCATCCTCCACCATGAACCTCAATATCAGTGTTGAGTCTCCTCATTCTCAACCTGATGAGCCCAAAACCCAAGCCATTAGCCCTCAGGGTGAGTCCCAACACCCCCATGAGCAACCAAAAAGGGACAACCACATCATTAGCATATCTGCTATTGCAGAAGAGCAATTAGGTGCTGACCAAGGTTCCGGGTCATTAGAATTAACCTCTCTATCCTTCACTGACCTTTTAATCCAACCTGATGAGGATATCATGTTCCATCAAGGCCACGATGTTGATCTACAATACCTCTCTCAAGATCAACTGAGCCCCAGGGAACCTCTGATATCTAGCCAACATCAGCTAAGCCAAATTGAGGTGAGTCCAACTGGTATGGAGGTGACTCATGTAGACTTAGCTGCCACTACTGATAGTGTCTCACTGGCCTCTCAGGAAAGTGCTGACATTAGTGAGACTGAGTCTACGACAACCTTGCCAATTGATGTTTCTGAAAAGGACATCAGTATGGAAGGGTACCCAGGGCGCCAAGAAACCATAACTGGTGGTGATGATGAACATGGCAGGCATGTTATCTCATCTCCCTATGATTCTTTAAAAGAAGATGAGGGTAGTTTGCAACTCATTATCAAAGACCTGATTTCTAAAGTCTCAAACCTTGAATCAAAGGTTAAGACTTTAGAGGACAGGTCTGCCACTCAGCAACTTGAGATTGAACATCTCAAGGCTAAACTAGCTGAGATACAGATTGAGAAGTCTGTCAAGCATGTACCTGTCCAGGTTTCTTTAAGTTCTTCCTCCAGCTCATCTACTTCTCAAGATTATGCTACCAAAAAGGGGGAGAATATACAGAAACAACATCATGTGGAACCCACTTATACCATTACAACAACTTCTCCTGATGCCTTATCTATCTTTTACCCCCAATAGCATCACCCTACTACAGTCTTCCCTCAACCAGCTCCCATTACCTTTCAAGTGGACCAAAGGATGCTCATAGATCTCAATAGGTTTCTAACCAAATTTCTGTTGAGCTCCTCCATTGAACAACCCTCCCCTGATCTAGCTATCACCTACTTTAGACCTGAAGAGCTTCAAAGGCTGAATGCACCACCTACCTCTAAAGAGGAAGTTGGTCAACCAAAGGTCTATACTGAATCCAAGATTAACTTCAAAGGGAATGTACAGACTGATGGCCCAGCAACTGATTTGGATGGGACAGGTGATGCAGTTCCAGTTACTTCCGAGGCAGAAATCCAAGCTGCCAAAGGAATAATTGGACTGCCTTCATTGTCCAGTGATCTGTTTATCACAGAGGCAATCCTTGAACTAGCCTCTGAGATTAACATAAGGACTTCCTTACAACCCCTCTCTTACAAGAACCACTACTTCAAACACCCTTACTCCAACCTGAATCTTCTGAACCTTAGTTCCCAAAGGCTGAATCTTCCTCTGATCCTAAAGGAAGAGAAAGCTTACTGCTGAGGAGCTACTAGAAGAGGAAAGATTGGATAAGCTAAAGAAGAAAGGCAGACTTGATACTGGAAAGTTTTTGGCTACAAGTAGCAAAGCAGCAGCAGCAGCCGCCCAAGAAAGTCTCAACAATCAAAAGAGGGTGGAAATCATTGATAGGCTCATCAGCCTGGGAGTAGCCAACAAAGAAACTCTTCTACTCCTAATAGATGAGCTTGTGAAACTAGAAAAGGCAACCTTGCTGCACAAAGAAAAGGAAGAAGCAACAAGGTTGGCCAAAAAGGAGGAAAGAAGAAAGAAGAAGGAAGAAGCTATAGAAAGGGAGAGAATGGAGAGAATAGCATTTCTCTACAACAAAGGCTATTCTCAAGAGGAGTTGGCACCTCACAAAAACAACATGATCTTGTTTCTTTTTCACAAAGAGCAAGATCTAATCAACAAGGAGAGGAAGAAGGCTACCAGGGAGAAGCTTAAAGAGAAAAGAAAGAAAGAGTAGAGGGAGAACTTGCGGCTGCCAAAAAGGAGGGAGATAAGGATTGGATGAAATCCTATCTCCGAGCTCACTGCTTCTCCGGCAGGCAAGTGGGTCCCATGTCAATCAAGACCCTACAGCGACATGTTAGCGACATCAAGGCTGACATTTGCTTAGGAAGAAGGTAGGAGGTTGCTCAAACTCCTAATGTTTAGAGGATGGTATCTAAACCAATACCCAAACCACTACCCAAAACACAACCTACACCTTCTCTCTTCCCCATTAAAATAGAACCTTTCACCCCTGAACCTTCACCATCAACCTTACCAACACCCTCACCCACTGCTTCCCACCAAACACCACCACCACCTATCATACGACCCAAAACACAACCAAGAACCCACTCAAAAACCAAACCATTCTCTGATCCATCAAAACCCCTGACTTTGAAAAAATTCAAGGAGATAAAGAAGAAGCTCACAAATTGCACAACACTAAGCGACATCTTTTGTGAGGAAGAGTCCATCCAGTTGACTTTCATTGATGACTCTTCCAGTTCTCTCATAAGAGATGCATTCCTTGATCTTCCTAGAGGAACACTGGAGCAACTCTTCAACTTCTTGCAACAAATTCAGAGACTCTCAATGAAGTCGAGAAGAAGTTAAGAAGGATGTTGGTGACTCTGCAGGACACTAGAAAAGGGGACAAACTTCCAACAAAACCCCTCAATCCTAGAAAAAAAATTGTCCAGTGGAGGTTCGATGAAGATTCCCACAGCTTTGCTATGGAAAGGGAGAATGGTGAAGTTATCAGGGCTGACACTTCATCTTTACTACATTCCAGCAGATTTGACATTGCTGAGTTAGCAGAGAAGCCATTCTCCAATCCCTCCAACTCTGAGATAGCTGCTCATATTAGAAATCATTTAAGTAGCCTTCATCTATCCAAGCTCACAAAGAAGGCCAAGATTGAAGAAGAGTTGAAAAAGAGAGCATAGGATGTAGAAGAAGGCACAACCACAAAAGGGAAGACCTTTCTACAAATGGTTGAGGGCTCCACTTCAAATCCTATAGTTAGATGGGAATATGACTACCATTCCCATCAACTAACTCTCTTCAGAGGGATGCAGCAAAGAGTACATGTCAGTCAGAGCAACCGACTGGATTTATTATCTACGTATGACCTGTACAAACTCCTCACCACCACATTAGGGAAGAACAAAGTGATAAATAAATATTTTCATTCCCTGGTGTTGAAGACTTTGAGAGCAGGAGGAAGTGAAGTTTTGGTAGCATCAGCCTAGGGGGAGTTTATTAGATCATATGAGACTGGTGCAACCAAAACAACACTTAGAACAATTTTGTGTACAAGTTGAAGAAGTCTTCCGAAGACAAAACCACTCTTCCGTAGCTATGTCAAAGATCTTCTGAAGCATTATGACTGAAGAGCTTCAGGAGGAAAACTAAGTCTTCTAAGACTAAGTAGTTTTCCTTCCGAAGTATATGAAGAACTTTCAAAGGATAGAACAAAGTCTTTCGAGACCAAGCAGTTCTCCTTCCGAAGCATTCACACTTAGAAGATCCAAGACAAAGTCTTCCGAAGAATAAAGTCATAAAGACCTGTAGAAGATTCCGAAGAAGTTGTTTCTTCCGAAGAATAAATGGCCTCGGAAGAACTTACTCTTTCAAAGCCATTAACTTTGGAAGAATCAACTACAAACTAGTGGACATAAGTATGGTCTGTCTGACAAACTCTGATACACTGCATGGTGCTTTTCCTAACCCATGTAGTTGACCATACTTTAATTCAATGTTCACCTTTTCAACTTAGTACAGATGCCGTCTTCAGTTGGTGACAAAAGGTAAGTCATGGACCTGTCATGACTACCTAATCTAGGATATTATTTTATCTTAGATACTTTACTTCTAGCAATGTAGTATTTATCTAGTTGTAAATTCTAGCTAGTTTTCCAAGTATAACCGGCTGTAGATAGTAGTATATATAGTTTCTCATTATAACTTAAGTAGATATGAGCTTAAGAGTCTTGTAATACTGAGTTGAGAAGTAACATATACAAGTATCTTGAAAACCATTCTCTTGTTCATTAACTTCGTATATTATTATCAACTTTAGTCTGAGATTCTGTGGTTCATCAATTAATAGAGACTTAGTGAGTTTTGTGTTGAGAGTCAAAACCGATCCTGCAGTTTCATTAACTTTTAGTGCTGAAAGCTTGATTTCATGTTTTGCATCATCTATGGTTTGTGAATTTTGATAGATGTCTTTAGTCTTCATGCTTTCTTGTTGGCTTTTGATTTGTTGGACTCTTTGATATCATCTTATCTTTAATGAACTTTAGAAGCCTTTGAAGATGGTGAAGATTTCTCAGTAGTCTTCTTCTTTAGGTTTGCAGGTGCTGATTTGTTCGGCAGATTCTTCAAAAGTGTTGATTTTTTTTTTAAATCGGCACTTGACTTGTTTGTCTTCCAAACAGCCTTGTGAGTACCATTTCTTATTTTTAATGGTTGATCAGCAGCTACAGATCCTATTAAGGATCATAACTTGTTGGTGGAGTGAGTTAAGGGAATGAATGGACAATCTTTTGCAAAATGAATGTCTTCCCCATATACTAGGCATATGATCTTCATCTGCTACCTAGCTGTCTTGATCTCCAGCTTGAGTTCTTGTAGTTCCTTTTTCATCTCCTCCTTGTTTCCTTTCTTTATCAGCTCATGATTAATGAAATCTTTAAGTGTCACCTCCTTCTATAAGAATTTCATCTACTGATTTTCCCTAGTACCATATATGTTCTTGTTCAGGTTGTAGTCAATGTGGGTGGAAAGATCAATTTTCTTCCTTTGGAACTTCTTGTTATGAATCTTTACTGCTTCACAAGTAGATTTTCAAACATATTTAAATGATCTTACTTCTGAAGAGTCTGAAATTCCTGCACAATAGTTTCTATTATATGTCTCCTTATTGCAGTTGTGCTTTGACTTAAAAGATGAGTTTAACTCAGTAGTTGGTTTGTTGATGTTCGAAGATGAGTTTCTTTCTTCTTGAATTGCCATCTTCTTTGTTTTGCTCTGGCTTTCTTCCTTCTTTCCTTTCATCTCTTCCTTCTTTCTTTCCTTCACTTTCATTGGTTCGTACTTCTCAGTGACTTGCTCTGTATAGATTGGTTTGCAGATACTTGCTTTCTTATTTCAAAAATTTTCTTCCAGTTCTCTATACTAAAACTATTTAGCCATAAAAGAGGTCATGGTTATTTGATAGTTGATGTCTATCTCTTTAAGATCATCTGGATAGATGCATTCAAGATCTTCTTCAAAGAGTTGGAAGAAGTTGGCCTGCTCACTAACAACTGCTTAGCTTGATTGGTAGTTTGGTGAGAAAGATGATGAGGGCTATTGATTCTATCTGCTAAAGATGGTGAAGACTGTCATTCAGCAGTTGGAAATTTTGGACAGGTGATCACAGGTACTTGGTGAGTCTCCATTGGAACTTGATAAGCCTGGGAGTAGAAGGATCCTTGAATAGGTGCCATTAGTGTTGATGACTTTAAGGAGTTAGATGATCTAAGCCTGGGAGTAGAAGGATCCTTGAATAGGTGCCATTAGTGTTGATGACTTTAAGGAGTTAGATGATCCTCAGGGTGATTCTTTATTGGCATCCCTCTCCATTTGGTGGCACTAAGAGTGCCATATAACTTCTTAAAAAGTCATTGTCTTTAGGTTTTCAGTTCTTCTTATGGACACAGTGTAAACTGTCCATGTATTCGTTAGTGATCTCAAGAATTTCCTAAGAATATCACTATTCTCCATATTCACTCCAGCGTCATTTAGAGAGTCTAGCAGTTAAACATATCTCAGATATCTTAGATATGTTGCAGTCATGGTTTCTCTCCTTGTGAAACCAAAGTTTTCAAATTTCTACTTTACGACATCTATTTTGTTCTCCTGCATATCTTTAGTTCCTTCGCATCTGGCCTTCAATGCTTCCCATAACTTCTGAGCAGTTATGAACTTCTTGAAGCCATGTAGGATGTTGTTGGGTGTGCTCATCCTGTGTACTTTCATCTTTATAGGATCTTTAGGAATTATAATTTCATCTTTACCAACAGCTTGGACCATGGGGACATATGGACCATTTAGGATTAAGAGCCGGAGTCTCAAATCTTAATTCTTTAGAAAATCTTCCATTCGAGATTTCCAAATATCATAATCATGAGGTGTAAACATAATAGGTTTGGTATGGGTACCATTCTCCAAGTCATGCTTACTTGAGATGGCTACAACAGTCATTTTTTGGAGGGAATAGAGGTTATGAGGGAGAGGTGTGTTTGAAAGTGTGATCAAAAGAGAACAAGTGATTTGGTGAAAGGTGAATTCAAGCAAATCAAGAGCTAAAGCTCTGATACCACTTGTTGGATCGGGTAATAACTTAACAAGACTTTTTTGTTTGATCGGTAGATGACAAAAGCGGAATCTAAGTCAACTGTCTTACTTAACAAACACATATACTTTGAGTAATAATAAGGACACAATAAGTTCTTTTAAAGTATACGCTTGATTAATCTTTTCCGAGTACAAATTGTTACAATCAGCAGATAAACAAGTGGGCTAACTCGCTAACCTCAAAACTATACAAGTGATAGGTATTTATACTATGAAAGGTAAACAGATAAAATAAATCACTTCACATCTAATCCTGGTTTACAAAAGATATATACAACATAGACAGGCAATCGCCCACATGAGAATTAGCAGCTTCATTACTATGTTGTCTCCAAAAGGCAAAACACAGCAGCCGCCAATGTACTTCAATACAGGCAATCTTGTCTAATATTGTAGTTGATAAGCAACTCATCCATTTGAGTGTTGATAACCTTTTAATCAGCACTTCATCACTTTCAGTACCGATCGGCAGTGATTTAGCACTTGACAGAAATTGACAGTTGGCAGCCAGTGCTAAATCCTTGAGTTTTAGGTAGTTTCATCCTTTTCATAGATCAACACATATGTTACTAGTGTTTCTTTAGTTACTACTAAAGATTATAGTTATTATCAAAGTAACTAATTACTACCAAACTTGCTACAGATGAGGGGCTTTACCCTGACCCCATTGATTCCACCAGGCGCTGGCTTCCCTTGGATTCCGGTGTCTATATGACTTCACCTTACTAAACTACCAATGCTACTTGGTTCTAGATTTCAAAACGTTCATGAATATTTTTCCACCCCACACCTAAATAAGTTTCCACCCCACACCTTCTAAACTTATATAGTTGTATATTTTAGTTTCCCAGTTGGTATTAAGTAAATCAATTATATTATAATGACCTTTATGATACTAAAATCACTAACAATTATGCTTCGAAGATTATTAGATTTTCAATTGGATTATTTTTTCAAATTAAATTGTGAATCTTTGATTCGTTGTCAATACGGAATTATAATCTGAAAATTAAATGTGTCATAGGTTTGGTATTCAAAATATCCTTTCTGCAAAACTTTTTAAACATGGGACTATCAATAATCAAGAAGGGCTTCAGGTACTTTGGTATACATAATGAACAAGGTTGTCCAACATCTGGTTGTTAAAGTGTTTTGCTCCACAATCAAAATATTAGGGTTTTAAATCATGCAGAGTGAAGCTTGTCAGTATTTATTCTAAAAATATATATAAGAATTGCTTTTCAGAAAGGGAAAAAAGAAATAAATGATTGAGATTGTCTTATTATAAGTGATATTTATGTGCGGTAATCATCCAATGTGTGCGGTAGAGTATAATTATGATATGTTATTGCAAAAATATATGATTGAGATTGTGACCAATGAGACGATTGTAATAGATATTTTAATCAATAGCATGACTACATATATGATCATGAAAAATATCTGACTGTATCTTCCTTTAGTTATTTTGCGATTACTTGCTTGGATCTTTGTTGATCATGAAGGTGTGTGTACATTATTAAAAAAACATTAATATGTTATAAGTGTTATATTTGTTTATTCTTGTATTAATAAGATGAATTTCTTGAAACACTTATTGTCAAATAATAATGTATCTTATATACTCTTTATACCGCTAGAATCAAGATCGCTTAATTTTTAAAACCTTATATTTTTTTCCTCATTTAATGTGGTATACTTACACTTGTTATGTACAAATGCTAATTGAATTATAAAAATAAGTAAAAAAGGTTAAGTTCAATATTTTGTTAATAAGTAAAAAAGATGCGATATTAAGTTAAACGGTGGCCAGTGGGCATCCTATGTGCATATGTAAAAAAAATATTTATAATAAATTTAATAAGTAGAATAAAAATACATCCAAAATGCATTTTCATGCACCATTTTTTATAGTTAAAAATCATAAATGAAAAGGTATATTTTCAGTTTTTATGAAGAAATAAACGTAGACGTGCGATTACCAAAATTATGAAGAGGGAATTACATATATTCCTCTCTCCACACTTAAAATTATATATTTTCTTAAAACACAAGTTTTTAAAGCATACGTACAATGTTCTTTAAACATTATTTGAGAAAATATGTAATTTTACAAGTTTAGAGAGAAATATATGCAATTGACCCAAATTATAAAGGTTCAGGATATGCGGACACCCAGCTATTGTTATTTGAACACCTTCAATACGGCCCGTATTGAGCAATTTTTTTATTAGGCTATAGTATTTTTTTAAGTTTATTTTTTACTTTTATATATACTTTTAAAAAGTAAATCCAATTTTTTTTTTGTTTTTATAAAATAATTATTTATAAGTTTTATAAATTAATTCATATGATCATATTATAAATACATCTATTAGTTATTAGGGCACTCTCTTTTTTATCACTTTGTATACACACACACATATATATGTGTGTGTATATATATATATATAGAGAGAGAGAGATAAAGAGAAAGAAATAGATAGGAAGAATAACACAAACAAGTAACGTTTTTTTTTATAATTTACTCAAAATCACTTATAAATATTTCATATAGTATAAGGTTTACACTTACAAATTTATAAAGAATGGGATGTGAATCCTACAACTAAAGTCTTTATTTATATACCTTATAAATAAGTATTTTATAAAAGCAAAAATTAAACTCAAAAAATAATATTAATTACTAAATCATAAATGAATAAGAAATGTTTAAAGAAATCAAAAAATAAAAAAATTTCAGAATGTTACTTACGATCATAAGACTCGTTAAAACCCTGTCGTTACGAGCCGTAACGGACAGAACAAGACGTAAAAATCAGGAATTAACTGAGATATCTTAGAGATTAATACAAGTCGTATTGATTAATACAGGCCGTAATTAAAGGCGTTCGTATATCAATCAGGGTTTACATTCAACACGCCCTATTATCAAATAAGGAAACTGATTTATGGAATATGAATAGACTTTGACTATTTATGTAGTACACAAACATAGGGTGGTACACCATATCAATGGAGAGGGTTAGGGCTGCAAACGAACTGAACGTTCAGCGAACAGTTCGTGAACTGTTCGGCGGGAAGTTCGTTTATGTTCGTTCGTTTAGTAAATGAACGAACACGAACAAGAAAATTTCGTTCGTTTAGTTAAACGAACGAACACAAGCCGTGTTCGTTCGTTTATGTTCGTGAACGTTCGATAATGTGTTCGTTTATGTTCGTTAATGTCCGTTCGTGAACGTTCGTTAATGTGTTCGTTTATGTTGGTTAATATGTTCGATTATGTTCTTAATTTTTGTGTTAGCTATTTTTATGACAAGTATGTCAAGTGTTTTTGGATATTTATGTTACATGTTTATTTATTTTTTATAAATTTTGTGATGAATATGCTGATTTTATTTCTAAAATAAATATATGATCATTTGTATTCGTTTGTGTTCGTCATGTTCATGAACATTTGTTTGTTTTTGTTTGATTTTGTTTGTGTTCGATTGTGTTCGGTAAGTGTTCGTGAACAGTTCATGAACATGTTCATTTCCTTAATGAACGAACACGAACAAGAAAACTCGTTCGGTAAGTGTTCGTGAACAGTTCATGAACATGTTTATTTCTTAATGAATGAACACGATCAAAGTCTTGTTCGTGTTCGTTCGTTCGTTTGCAGTCCTAGAGAGGATTGTACACTTGTACTGGGTCGGCGGTTGCTTCCGTCCATGAAACCACCCAATCACAACCCTTTCTTTTCTTTTTTATTTTTCTCTAAACTTTTTAGACAACTGTTAGCGGGACCTACACCTGCCCTATCGGATGATTAATAGAATGCAGAATAAAAAATCAGCTTATTGCAATCCATATGGCAAGTGGTATCCTCTTGATTAACAGTTTAGTTCTGTAGATGATTTTAAAAAACAAAAATCTAATGTTTTTAGAAATAAGAAAGCTAATTATATTTTGGAATCTATTTTCTCAACTTCACTTTCAAAATAAGAGAAAATCAATAAAGTATCATCATCTAGATACAAATTATGTTTATCTTATCTTATCTTATAATACTTTTTATCTTATTTTATTTTATCTTACTACTCTAATAAAATGATAAATAGGGTGACACGTGTAGCATCACATTAATTAATAAATTTTTTTCCGCTTCTCTCACATTAAATAACTACATTAATTATTAATAATATTATTTATTTATTTTTATATTATAATTAGTTTTTTTAATAAATTAAAAAATAAATTTTTTATTAATGTTATTTCTATAAAAATAGTTTTTATAAAATAAAATCAAACCATTTTTACGTCTATTTTTATACTATCTTTTTCCCATCAAAGGTCAATGTGTTAGGTGATTTTCATGTTAAAAAGTTACTTTTCCTGGTCTACGTCTCACCCAAGTCTTTCTTTGTGCAAGCATTTGATTACTTTTCTTTGTGCATCATATTTAAAGTTTTGCAAGTATTTGATTGTTTTGCTTTCTACACTACATGGTCACCGGAGTTGTGCAAGCATATGATTCTTTTGGAGTATACATTGCATGGTCACTAGAGTATAATTGACATAACTAGTTAGGATCTAAAGGTACGTTGTTATAAGCCTCAAGCTCAACACTTTTTCTAAAGGCGTCATTTATGTTGGGTTAGTGGGTTGATAAGTTGCGAGTTGGAATAACAAATCTAAACATGATCCATGTTTTGGTCATGTCAAAAAAATTCAACCCCAACTTGAACCCATATAAATAAAACTAAATAAAAAAGAAAAGTAGGGCTTAAGACAAGAATAACATAAAGTAGAAGTAAAAATATTGAATCACACATGAAACGTAAAACATAAAAAACAATAACTAAGTCAATCTAATACTCGCACGTTATGACGGGGCCGTTAATGGGAAAAAGATAGTATAAAAATAGACGTAAAAATGTTAAACCTCACCGCACCGCACACGCACGTCGCAGCGTGTTAACTCGTAAAATTTAAACCAATATGTAAAATAGAAAATTTTAAAAGATGTAAAGTATCGAGACCAAAGTTGAAAATGAAAAAGTGTTAGGGGTTAAATTGTAAAAGATGTAAAAATATAAGATTAAAAATAAAGGAACTTAAAGATTTAAAAAAACCAAATGGGGTGCTATGTCACACCGCTATCAGCGACAACCCTCTCCGGAAAGTATAGGGATCAAAGTTGAAAGTAAAAAAAAGTTAGGGTTAAATTATAATAGACGTAAAATATTAGGGTTAAAAGTAGAAAAATAAGATTAAAAAACCATATGGGGTACAACCAAGTATGTCAAAATTACAACTAACAATGCAAAACAATGTAGATGCAAATTAGTATATTGTTAATTGTAAATTGAAAAAAGACCTAAAAATATTTTACTATTGTAAATTAAAAAAAAAACTCTGTAAGATTTTTTAAAACATATATTATTAAAGTGGGTTAATGGATCAACCCGAACTCAACCTATTTTTAAACAGTTGTATTGCAAAACACAAAAATTGTTTTTCTTCTTGTTGAGTTTGGGTTGGTGTCATGAATTGTTACCCCTAACTTTTTCCAAAAAAGATGGAAAACAGAAAGTTTCAAACGATAACATGGAATCATACTATCTTTTCTGACTTATATCTCAATTTTCCTTATACCATAAAATCCTTTAATCTCGTACACAATTTCGGGTTAATCTTCTTCATAGAAGTTTTTCAGTCTTATTATTTCCTTTAGATGTTATATCATATTGATGCTCAACCTGAGTGTCACAGACCTCGTCGGTAGCTCCATACGTGTTACTATGGCAAAATGAAAGTTCCGGATTTGTAGTTTTGTTCATATTACTAGCCAAGGCATCGCCTTTCTAACTCCTAGCATCACATATGTTGCCTAGTGATCACAACTACTAGGTTGAGACTGATTAACCATCTTTTCATCATCAGGACAAACTTTCTTTTGTTTTTATTTACAAAAAACAAGTTAAAAACATCAAAACTATATAACTATGGAGTTTTTGAAAACTTGTTTAATGTGAGAGTATAAAATATTTTTGTTTTCTAGAGAGTATAAAATACTTTTGTTTTCTAAATCTCACATTTGTTATTTATTTGTGATTTAAGTATCATATAAAAACACATTTTATGGCTTGACTATAAAATATTTATTAACATATTTAAATCTATACTTAACACCAAGACAACTAAATTTATAAGGTGACTAAGAGAAGGCTTAGGTCCAAACAAAAATTTATAAGGAGTTTTACCACTTAACACCTACATTCAGTCCACATAGACATATGTATCCCCTTGTAACAGAAGAGATCTAGCGACATTAAGCAAATGCTAACATTTCCATTCAAAAAGCCCATTCGATCGGCTAAGGAGTGTAAAAATATGTGGTCGTTTGATGTAAACACCATGTTTGTCAAGAAATTTCATAAAAATTTATTAACAAACTCAATACCATTATCAATTCTACAAATCTTGATCCATTTATTAGAGTGGGTTTTAATTTAATAGAAAAATACTTCCTATTACAAAACACTTGATTTTTTAACTTTAAAGAGATGAAACCACACTACATGAGAATGTTAATCAACCATTGTTAAGGAGTATTTATATCCTTTTGACTAATCCAGTCTATGTTTGTTTAGAAATATGCATATTTCATATGGGTGTGACACATGCTATTTTTCTAAAGACTGTTCAGTTTTAACAACATGTAAAACTTATACAAAAGGATGGCCAAGTCTACTATGTCACAATTTATCAAATGTCTCATGTTATCTAACTAATTGGTCTGCTATCCGTAATCTCGACATTGATCCACCCATCACTATTTTTTGCCTTGATTCTAAGTATTTCCTAAGATGAAGTTATGACTTGCTTGAGTAACGATTGATGCCTTAGTGAGTATGTGGTCTACTTCTATGTTAACATACTAAAGTCTTTTACTCCTCACTTTTGATTTTACCATCATCTTGCCCGTGGCTTTCTTTTTAGCCATTCACGGTATTACCTTACTCTATTCATTATGCTTCATATTTTTAGCTATTTCAAACAACTATTTCCTAACTCTACCCTTAGGTGTTTTTGCACATTCTTTACGCCTTCTCCTCCCTTAGACATACATACGCTTGCTATGGACTTTACCTTTTTTTGGGTGTTCGCTTTCATGTAGCGATGGTATTGAGTGGTTACAATTGCATGCTACCAATCACGTTGCCAAGTATGCCTCTTTTTCATCCTCTTGCTAGTCTTTCTCTCGGGTCACCATATCATGCATATTGGTTGTCTTAGGAAACATTAATCTTAGTGCTTACCATTACATATAAAACAACTACATTTCATGGAAAAATCTTCTTATCTATATGTTGCTATGGTTGCATCCAGTCCTTCTTGTCATATGGTCTCACTTGTCTACCTATCTCATCGTCACCTTTAATCATGGAATTATATGCCCCCTCATAACTAAGTTTGACTAAACTGTTGGCTACGAGAATACTTGAAATAAGACCCTCGAGCGTTGCATCACTTTAATTTTAGTTTGGCAAATGATTGTTGGCTATACAAAATGCTAAAAAAGGAGTCGTGATAAAAATAAATACCGACTCTCAAAAACAATAGTTGTAAAAATTCCTTGACAAAATCTTTTTTTTCCTTTAGCTTAGGGAATTAGCTCTTTTGTCTTTAACATGTTTAACATAGAATTGCTTCTGAGTTCTTGAACAAAATCTATCCATGAACAATGCATGGATCTCTTTTGATGTATCTGTACCTAGGTGGCCACAATGGGATCATTATGTCCTTTAAATGCACTATAGTGATCTTGATTATTATCGTACCGTCAATGATGCTCACATTGTCTGAGTATTCCTCAACTTTCCACATAAAGGCATCGGTATCTCTTACATCCCATTTATCCATGAATGGTGATGCTTTTCAAAGTCTGCCCTTTGAAGCAAAATGTTAGAGTTATCACTTGGTTTAACTCTAGATCTTTTATATTTGTTCATCTCACCTTCTCTTCTAACAAAACCATTTATAACAATCTCTTTTATTTCACAGCTTAAAGATCTCCACCTTGGTTATCGCTTTTACTTGTTAGAAATATGTTTACAAGTCCATCATATTATTATAAAAAATTCATTGAAATATACTATCTTTATTATACCTAGTCTACTTTTAATATCTATCACACTTATACTCATAATTTTAAACAGTCGATCTGTTAAACAAAGGATTATATTTTACTATTAATATTATTGATGGTTTAGGTTACCTCAATACAAACTTTTGAGTTAATTACATGGTTGGTTCCTGTGGTATGTCCATGTCGTACGATTGGTTCTAACTTTTGAAAATTACATCTTTGGTCCTAACTTTTTGTCAAATTATAACATGGTTGGTCCTTGAAGTGGATGGTGTCACACCCTCAAAATCCATTGGTGGGGTTCTACCGCAAGGCGAGTGACAAACCAGGATCTCAGACACAGTCGTATCAAAGGACACTAGATGCGATTTAAAATAAGCCTATGATGATAACTCAGAGTAAAACATAGTTTTCAATGTAATCAATGCGGAAGCGTAAACGTTTGAAAAACCATGAGTAATAAATGCGAAAAACAAAACATCCAAAGAAAAGTGGTAAATGTAAATGAACTTGCTTTCAAATGATAAAGATGATGCATGAGATTCAGATATGCAACCCTAGCCTTAGGCATTCTAGCAACCTAAGAAGACATTTTAAAGTGTGTCAACACAATGTTGGTGAGTTCACAGGTGTATATCATAAATATGTTTGAGCTTTTTCTTGGTAAAAGTAAACAAATGTATATCATAGGTAGCCAGCCTATATATCAAGTTACTTAGCATTTCGAACGGAAGCTAACTGTTTGTGAGTTGTTTTTCCTTCCACCATGTCTTATCATAGAGCAATGGAAATTATCTAGGTCAATTAAACACGCGTTCGACCTCCAGTCGAGTTAACGTAACTAACGCATGTGGGGTTTGTCAAACCCATTAGTACTACTCAAAATTACCTCGCTAGTTCAATATTAACTGTTTGAGTGTGTAAGGATTTGCGTGATATTGTTTTCACTACAGTAACAGGAGATATACCAATTATACTAAAACTCGATTAATAGAAATAGTTTGCATGCTTCTCCCCCAAAAAGGAAAGTAAGTAAAAGTGGGGCTGTGAATACTCACCTTAGATGCGTAGTAAAAACATGAAGTGTAAAAGCCAAAAGCTAATCATTACCTAACAAATATAGGTCCATGAGTGTGTGTACATAATGGTCTATGAACCCTGTTGTATCTAAACAACATAACTTAGCGTCTTTTAGAAATGTTTGACAAGTTTAACAAAGTTGACTTTTTTACCAAAGTTAACTTTTGTTGACCAAAGTTGACTTTTGTTGACCAAAGTTGACCGGACTGACCCGACAACCTGTTGGTGACTCAAATAAGTAAAAACATGTTTAGTTATGCTCAAGTAGCTCAAATAATGATTCACATAAAGTTTCATCTATGACATCATTACACATTTGCAATCTGTTTAAGATTATGAGCATATCACAGCAACCATCTTAATTATATATGTAACACATCTAACAATTATCCATAACATGTTAATATGACCAAGAAACTTCATCAAGCCCAAAGTTTCCTAATTTAAAACGTAAGAACACAAGTTGCACAAATTTCATCCAAACCTCCTAATATGTTCCTACGATCATTTAAACATCAATCATATCACCAGATCATGTTCTACACATATCATATTCAACATTCATCACATCAAGTCACAAAAGTTTTCATAAATAGCAAGCATGTTCATACGATGCGTTTTTCACCATTCGATTATTCCCATCCATTCTTATGCCCTAACATCATATAACAATTATCACATCTCATCAAACATTCATAAATCATCATCTATAAACTAACTTACTAAAAAAGTTCCCTATAATAGAAAGCACTTGAAAACCGAGCCAAAATCAAAAGCTCAAACATGAATTTTCATCTACTAACATCAACTAACATCCTAGAATCATCAATTTAATCCAATTTCATCAAAATCATACGATTTCTACAAAAGCCCTAATTAAAGTTTCCTTAATAAGTAATCCTTGGTTTTTGATCAAAACGTCATAATTTCACAAAACCAATCCGTACGAACATCATTATATTAAATACTAACACATAATCCATCATCAATTTCAATCAATTTCATATTTTGCTTGTTTGGATCATCTAGGGTTCATGTTCATCATAAAGACCAAAGAACATGAGATAAAACATAAAAACTGTTGGACCAAAAGAACCAATGAGCCTGATCAGAAAAACTTTAAGTCCCACGGACATTACAACAACTGAAGTAGTCTGCAACAGCTGAAGACATCAACTGATAACAAGGTCTGAAGACAAGAAGTCTGAAGACAAAGTCTGAAGTGAAAGAGCTGAAGACAAAGTCTGAAGTGAAAGAGCTGAAGACAAAGTCTGAAGTGAAAGAGCTGAAGACAAAGTCTGAAGCTAAAGAGCTGAAGACAAAGACTGAAGACCAAGTTTCAGATGTTGTCACAACAGCTGAAGAAGACCTCTTCAGTAGTTGTGATGGTTTCCTTTCAGTAGTTTTATGTTTCTTGTAATCAGTACTTGTAGTTTCAGTAGTTTTAGTTTCATCTTGTACTTAGCATACTCTGAGATGTTCTCAGTTGTTGTGAACATTCTCAGTAGTTTGCTTACTTTCAGTTGTTTGTAATAATTCTGTTAGATGTCACTATCAAGTGACATCAGCAGACGTCACATTCCTTTATATAAGGAATGTTGACCTAATTGTAAGGTGCGCGAGCAGCTATAGCAAACTTAGAAAAGCTTAGCAGCCGCCATACCAAGCATGTGTGCATGAATGATATTATCCATTTTGCAGAAAACCCTCTTTCTCTATAACCGTGTACTGTTCCATTGAATATCTATTGTGTTCTTGCTATATTTGTCTAATTCTTGTTCTAATTCCGCTGCGATTCAACTCTAATTGATCAAACTTAGATCACTGATCCTGACAAATGGTATCAGAGCAGGTTAATCATTGATCGGTTTAACAATTGATCATTGAAACTGCTATTTCGATATCTAAAGTTTGATCGAATTAGCATATTTGCAAGAATTGGTTATAGAGATTGGTCTTCTGCTGCTTCTGGTTAGTCAATTTGAGTTTCTTCTTGGTTCATATTGAGTTTGTTGTGTTTTTGTGCTAAATCTTTTGAAACTTGATTGAATTGGTTTGAATCTGAGAATGACTACTCCTTCTAATGACCCTCACAATACTGGCTCCTCAACCAAGCCTCCGATGCTGGTTAGGAGTGAGTATAACATATGGCAACGAAGAATGCTCCATCACCTGTCTGTTAACAGTTCAGGTTGTTGGACATCTGTGGTTCACGGTCCACACAAGCCTATGGTGAACAATCCGGAGACCAACCAAATGGTTCCGAAGAAGAAGGAGCAATACTCAGATGAAGATCGTAAACTGTTTGAGATTGATGCTAAAGCCCATGGAATTCTGGCCATGGCACTGCCTAATGAAATCTATTCTGGGCTTATGCATCATGAAACTGCTCATGACCTCTGGAATGCTTTGAAGGAACAATTCGGAGGAACTGATGAGGTCTTAGCAAACAACAGAGAAATCCTCGCCCAACAATATGAGACATTCTCTCATAGGAAGGGTGAGACACTGACTCAACAGTTTGAGCGTTTCTCCTGCTTGATCTCTGAGCTGAAAATGGTCAAGCATGAGTATACTAACAGCCAGATGAACAACAGATTCCTCAGATCACTGCCTGAGAGATGGGACACATACACCATTGTCCTACGCTCCAGTGCAAATCTGGATAGCCTATCTCTCACCCAACTCCATGGGAAACTGCTTACATTTGAAAGAGAGATAGAGCAGAAAAGGAAACTGGCATCATCAGGAAAGCTCACTGATGACTTTGTACCAGGGAACACTGCCTTGGTCGGTCATGAGTCAGAATATGCTGGATCAGAAAGCCATTATGATGAGCATATAGATTTCTCTTCAAACAGTTCTGATCATGCATTTGTTGGTGTTGACAGTCATTCTGGGTGTAATAGTGATAATTTATGCTTTATCATGGATGATTTGATGGGTATTGCTGATGATGATTTAGAAGAGATGGATATTTTGAGCCAAATGGCCTTGATCAATATCAGATCTCAAAAGTTCTACAAGAGAACTGGTAGGAAATTTCCAGGACTCTCTGGCAAAACCAAAGTTGGTTTTGACAAGAGTAAGTTGAGGTGTCACAAATGCCACAGGCTTGGGCACTTTGCAAGAGAGTGTAGATCAACTGGATCTAACTCCTCTGCACCCTTTGTGACCTTTCCAAGCAATAGTTCACAAAACAAAGGGCAACATCCTGCTAGTTCTGGTCATCACTCACAACCTCAATCTCCTGCATATTTTGTCCCTCAGGGTCCAATGCCATATCCATATCCCTGCTATTACATGCCACAGCCAAATCCAGTTCAAGTTCCTATAGCACAACAACCTCAAGCCCTACCTGAGCCTCAACCATCTCCATCACAATCTCAACCTCATCACAGCTTCTTCACACCAGGAGTTGTTGACTGGAGCAGCTCACCAGATGATCTTTCTGGTTTCAATGAGCAATTATTTGCTGGTGCTGGTCAACATGGTGGTGAACATCCTTTTGGGAATCTTGCTCTCATGGCCCTGGAGTCTACTGAGGGTTCCTGCTCCGATGCATCATCTTCACAGGTAACCCAGGTATCTTCTGAGGCTAAAGCCAAGTTATGTTCTGAATCATGCATAGCTGCCTTTGTCTCTATTAGAGAGGCAAATGTAGCTTTAATCAATCAAAATCTTGAGCTTGAGAAAACTATTTCCAAAAGAAAAGCTGAGTATGAGTCTGTTCTTAATGACAAAGATGATGAGATTTACAAGCTTAAATGCCAACTTAATGATGAAAAGGCTAAGGTAGAGGTCATACTTGAGAACCACAGAAGTCTCAAAGAGACACTTGCAGCTACCCAAGTTGAGTGTGACCGCTGGGTAACATCCTGCAAGGGATTTGAAATGCTTCTCAGCAAGCAAACAGCTTCAAATGTGAAGTTTGGAATAGGTTACAATCATACTGCACCACCTACTGATTTTACTTCAAAATCAATAGTAAAATCTGAAGGTGAAAGTAATTTCCAAACCACATCATCATGTGATTCATCCTCAAATGATAATACAAAATTAGAGGATGAAGTCAGTGTTAAGATCTCAGCAAATCAATTGCCTGATGGTTTAAATGCTGATAAACACATGAAGCTGAGCAATTCAGATGTTGTCCCTCAAAGTACTCCAAGTACTGAAGGGCAAGTCACAACATCTGAAAAGCATTTCAAATCTGCTGAAATAAAAGGATTAACAACTGCTGAGGAATCTATCATACGGTCTTTCAGGACGGATAGAGAACAGCTGAAGAACAAGTCTTCAGTTGTTACCGATCCTTCAGTACTTAACACAAGTACTGAAAGGAGGAAAGTACTGAAGATCACACCTTCAGTAGTTTCCACTTCAGCAGTTGATCAATCCAAGATGAAGAATAAGCCATGTGAAATATGTGGTAAATTCAATCATCTATCTGATGAATGCTGGTACAAAAAGGGTTCCAAACTCAACAGAGATAAGCTCATTAAAGAAGAGATTAATAAAATGAAAAATGAGTTTGAGACCAAGTTTGTACCACAGTCATCTCAAACTGATAAACCCAAGGCCTCGCCAAAATCCAAAAAGAAGGATGGGGTTTATCAGAAAACAGCTGATAGTGTTCCTCATGATAAACATCAGACTAAGTCTGTGAATTTCAAGAAGGAGGAAATGGTGGGTCACAGGAACTCATCAAAAACAAGTACTGATGTGTCAAATGAGCTGAAGGCTTTAGCAACAAATCAGACACAACTTGTTATGATGGTTCAGCATTTGTTGGGGAGAGTTAACCAACTAGATGCACCTGTGATCAAACCACTGAAAAGGAAATCCAAGCCCAAATCTAAGAAATCCATTTCAGCACCATCTCCACCTTCATCAGCTGTTAATCATGAGAAACAAGTTATGGTTAAATCTGTTGATGAAAACAGACCCAAAACCAAAAAGGTTTGGGTCTCTAAAGCTAACTAGTTTCTTATGATAAATGCAGGGTTCTTCAGCATGCCAAAGAAGCATCTGGTATGTAGACAGTGGAGGATCTATGCATATGACTGGGAGCAGTTCTCTTCTTAATGACTACTCTCAAGGAAAGAAGGGATTTGTCTCATTTGGAAATGATGCTAAGGTTACATCATCGGGAAAGGATTTGTGTCAAATGGAGAAATCAGATTTGATGATGTTAACCATGTGGAGAATCTCAAGTATAATCTACTGAGTGTCAGTCAGATGTGTGATAAAGGGCATGTTGCACTTTTCACAAGCCAGAACTGCCGGATTCTGTCTTCCAAAGTTCTGAGGCTGATTGACAAGGTATTGGATGAACATACTCTCCTGAAGGCCAACAGGATAGGAAGAGTATATGCCTTGGATTTGTCAAAGAAGATTGATTAAAAGGTCATCCTTGCCTGTTCTCCAAGGCCTCTCCTCAGGAATCTAAACTGTGGCATAGAAGGCTGGGTCATGTTAATCTCAAAAACATGAATCAGCTGATCCACAATAGTTTAGTGAGAGGTCTACCAATAAAGGAGTTCCACTGTGATGAAACCTGCACTGCTTGTTTAAAAGGAAAACAACACAAAGTTTCATTCCCTCCTATAGAAGAACCAAAGTCCACTGCCTGCTTGCAATTACTGCACATGGATCTCTTTGGTCCTGTGAGAGTAATGAGCATGGCAAAGAAGAAATACTGTCTGGTAATTGTGGATGATTACTCCAGATTTGTATGGACCTTCTTCTTGCATTCAAAGGATGAGGCTGCTCAGACAATTATTAACTTTGTGTTGTATGTTGAGAAGCAGTATTCCCTATCAGTCAAGTGTATAAGAAGTGATAATGGAACTGAATTTAGAAACCATACACTTGATGATTTCTACCTTTCAAAAGGAATCAAGAGGCAGTATAGCATCCCAAGGACTCCAGAACAAAATGGAGTAGTGGAGAGAAAGAACAGGACCCTAATTGAAGCTGCAAGGTCCATGTTGGCTGACTCTGGTTTGCCACTGACCTTTTGGGCTGAAGCTGTCAACACAGCATGCTATGTGCAAAATAGAGCTTTAGTGAATCAGAGGTTGATGAAGACTCCTTATGAAGTTCTACATCATTTGGCTCCTCTAATTTCATTCTTCAGAGCATTTGGGTGTCCTTGTTACATTCTCAACACAAAGGATCAACTCCAAAAGTTTGATTCTAAGGTGGATGCAGGGTATTTTGTTGGGTATTCATCCACTTGCAAGGCTTACAGAGTGTTCAACTGCAGAACAAAGATGGTTGAAGAAACCTTGCATGTGAAGTTCAATGAATCCCCTAAGGACAAAATTCCACAAAACCCTGTGGAGTTGTTTGATCTGGACATACTGCAATATGTTCCTTATCAGCCTCCAGCTGTTGCAGATCATGTGAATTCATCACCTTCTGCAGCTAGTCATCCATCTGGTGGTACTGATGTTGATGATGATCCCAGTACTCACCTATTCAAGTTTAGTGATCAACTGCCTGAGTCTACTAAACTTGATGTTCCTGTAGCTTCAGTAGCACCATCCACAACAAATGCTGATGAGATTTTTGAATCCTCTACTTCATTTGACTTGCCATCTAATACTTGGTTTCAAGAATCTGGATCAACATCTGTTGCTGCTGAGCGTGCTACAAACACTTGCACAGATCTCATAGTGTACCAAGAGCTGAAGAATCACCCAATGTCTCAAATCATTGGTGATATCAATGCTGGTGTCTCAACTAGAAGTCAATTGTCCAACTTCTGCTTCTATGCTCTCTTCATCAGTCAGCAAGAGCCAAAGAACTATCATATTGCATTAAGAGACAATGGATGGGTTGATGCCATGCAGCTTGAGCTTCTTCAGTTCAAAAAGCAGCAAGTGTGGGAACTGGTTCCTCTACCCCCAGGTAAGTGTGCAATAGGCACTAAATGGGTGTTTAGGAATAAAACAGATGAAAATGGGCAAATTGTCAAGAACAAGGCCAGACTGGTTGTCCAGGGGTTTTCACAAGAAGAAGGTATTGATTATGATGAAACCTTTGCCCCTGTAGCCAGACTGGAGGCAATTAGATTGTTCTTAGCCTATGCTGCATTCCACAATCTTAAAGTTTTTCAAATGGATGTCAAAAGTGCATTTTTATATGGTAAAATAAAAGAAGAGGTTTATGTGTGTCAACCACCAGGTTTTGAGGATAATAAACATCCTGATTGGGTGTATAAACTTGATAAGGCTCTTTATGGGTTGAAACAAGCTCCTAGAGCCTGGTATGAAACACTGTCAAATTTTCTTCTTCAGAATAATTTCACTAGAGGCTCCATAGATAAAACTTTGTTCATTAAGAAAGTGGGTCAGCATAAGCTCCTTGTTCAAATTTATGTTGATGATATTATTTTTGCATCCTCTGATCCACAGTTGTGTGATGCATTTACAAAGTTGATGCAACAAAAATTCGAAATGAGTGCCATGGGAGAATTACAGTTCTTTCTAGGTTTGCAAATCAAACAAAAGGCTGATGGAACTTTCATTCATCAGTCAAAATACACAAAGAGTCTTTTGGAAAAGTTTGATTTACAAAACTGTAAGCCCTGTTCTACTCCCATGTGCAGCACCACACAACTGGATGCAGATCAGAAAGGTAAAGCTGTTGATGAAACACTTTACAGATGTATGATTGGGTCCTTGATGTACTTAACAGCTTCTAGACCAGATATTATGTTTGCAACTTGTGTTTGTGCTAGATTTCAGGCTGCTCCTAAAGAGTCTCATTTGATTGCAGTCAAGAGGATCTTTAGATATCTGCAAGGTACTCAATCTCTAGGTCTTTGGTATTCCACTGGGCACTCTTGCAAATTAGTTGCTTTTTCTGATAGTGACTATGCAGGGTGTAAATTAACTAGAAAATCAACTTCTGGTGGATGTCAATTCCTAGGCAACTGTTTGGTTTCTTGGCAGAGTAAGAAACAAACATCTGTTGCTACATCCACTGCTGAAGCCGAGTACATTGCTGCTGCAAGTTGTACATCTCAGGTACTCTGGCTTCAGAATCAATTATTGGATTATGGCATTACAGAGACTAAGACTCCATTACTAATGGATAGTGCTTCAGCTCTTTGTATTGTCAAGAATCCAGTCCAGCACTCTAGGACCAAACATATTGAGATCAGACACCATTTTATTAGGGATTGTTTTGAAAAAGGTCTGATTGATCCAAAGTTTGTTCCTAGTGCTGATGAGCTTGCAGACATATTTACTAAGCCTTTGGACAGTTCAACTTTCCAAAACCTAGTGTTAAGGCTTGGTATGCTGCAGCTAGAATAAGTGACAACTACTGATGATCTCAGTCAACAAGTACTGATGAGCATTCGTATACTATTGTCACAAATAAGTACTGATAAGTTCTTTTATCCTCAGTAGTTTTCATAACTACTGAAGACTAAATTACTTAAAAGTACTGAAGTACTCTATCTGTTGAAAAGAACTGATGTGGTTACAACTACTGATGTAGTTACAACTACTGATGTCAGTATAACAGATAAGTACTGATGACCAATGAAACGTCTGAAAATCAGACAAAAAGTCTGATAAGTGTTGAGGTCAGAATGAAACAGCTGATGAGCTAAGAATTGACGACAACAGCTGATGAGAAACTTTTCTCTTCAGTTGTTTCTACAACTGCTGTTTCACTTCATACAACTGAAGCCAAAACCATGTCTTCAGTAGTTTTACAACTACTGATGACTAACACCAAATCTTCAGTTGTTTACAACACCTGAAGCCAAAACCATGTCTTCAGTAGTTTCACAACTACTGATGACTAATACCAAGTCTTCAGTTGTTACTTCTGAAAGTTAAAACCAGGTCTTCAGTTGTTTTCAAACAACTGATGACAGCACCAACACTTTCAGTCGTTTTATATCAGCCTTTTCTTACCCTATAAATACCTAAACCTAATTTCAAACGTTTCATTAGCCGTTTCATATCCTTCACTCTCTCAACAATGGCGACCATGAAACTCAAACCCAGACACAACTGTGTTGCCTACCTCTCGAAATCGGCCTTTTGGAACAAATTTGATAATGCCATCGATCTTATGGTAGATTCCCAGTACCGAACCGCTTTTCTTCTGAATCCTACCATATACCCCGATTCCCTAAGCCAATTCTGGACCAACGTCTCTGTGCAAACTGGTGAGAATGATCGCCAAATCACTCTCCAGTCGTTGGTTAACCAGAAACAGGTGGTCATCACTCCAGACATCATTCGACAAACCCTAAATCTACATGATGCCACCTGTGTCACAGAATACCCGAAAGGCACAACTGATATGTCTTTCATCAATAACGGGTATGAAGGAGACTTAAGTGCTACCACCATTCTGAAGAAGCACTTCCATGATGCTGAACGTCTTATATTCCACATGGTGAATGTCTGCCTTGCACCAAAAACCTCCTCATGGGATCAGATGTCCTCCCGATGGCAACAGGTATTATACTCTATCTTTGAACGACAAAATCTAAATTTTTCTGAGATAGTTTTTATGGAACTAAAGGATCTGGCTTTGAAACCTGTGGCAAACAGATGGATATTATATCCCAGGTTTCTCATGGCCATAATTTTAAATCAGCTAAAATCAGACGGCCTTGTTGGCCTTGGAGTCCCTGCTCCGGCTGTATTGCCTGAAGTATACTCCAGGCACAACTCTGACCCTACACTGAAAGGGGCTGCCCGGCTGCTAAAACCCAAGCAGCGGGAACCCACAGCCTCCACTTCCAGATCCAAAGTCCCCACCAAACCCAACACCAAAAAGCCCAAAAAGGCTACTCAGGGAGATGAGTCCCCTGAGGATGCCCCTGTAACACCAATACAGGAAACACTTACTGGTTCTAACCCCCCAGTAGTGTCAAAGACTCCACCAGCCCTAGCCGCTCAGGCATCCTCTCAACAGGATCCTGATGCAACCATAATTGGGGATACCACAATGCTGGAACCTATCTCAATTGAGAAGGTTACCATTGAAGAGCACCAGTCACCCCGGGTGCAATCTGCTTCAAACCTATCTCCAAATGCAACCGCCCCTCAAAGCCCAACCATTATAGTTGCACAAGTGCTGAGTCAGCTGCATTCCTCTCCTCCTCCCCAGAAACCAATTACAATGGGGAGAACCTCAACAGCTGAGGAAGAGGACCAAAATGCTGCTGATAACCCACAGCACAGGGGTTATAATGTTCAATCTCCCCGTGTAGAGGAGGAGGTTAGAACATCTGGTGAGGCTGCCACTTCTACTGATTCAGCAAATGAACAGGATGCAGTTGGTAACATCTCTAAGACCTCACCAGAGGCAACTGCCGATGAAGGACTCAGTCCTGAGGCAGGAAGTCCCCAGAACCAAGAACAAGGGGCACATGCTACAACTGATCTACACTCAGGGCATGTACATCCTGATTCAATCAGGAGGTCAGGTGATTCAGCAAAGACTGATGATGACCTGGGCTTTTTCTACGATGTCTTAGCCCATAACACAATCCTTGAGGCTGAGGTGAGCAGACTCAAAGAACTGCTTGCCAAAATGTCTCAGGATCAAAGTCCATCTGCCCCAATAAACCCACAGATGGCACCTTCATCTGAAGGTTCACCAAACACTCAGCCACTACACTCAACTGAGCCACTGCTTTTGGCACCACCTCTCAGGGACAGAACCCCTCTGAGCAGATGGTTGCTACTTTTCAACATTCCTTACCTCTCATCACTCCCATCATCAATGAGATTGTGGATAAAGCCATTGATGAGAGGATCTCCTCAAATCTACAAACACTTGTTGATGATGCTGTGCAAAAGAAGCTTTCTGCCATTCAAACCCCTGAACCCAATGCACCCAAAAAGGGGGAGTCTAAGGCAGTGAAAGAAAGAAAGAGAAAGAGAGTGGAAGATGAGAAACAACAAGAGAAAGAAAAGGAGTTAGAAAAGGAAAAACAGCTGATCACATACAAGAGAAAGAAAAGTGCTGAAACTCAAAAGCCTGATGAAGAGAAATCATTGGAAGATCTGGTTAAAGAAGCTGATGAAGCTCACAGCAGATCAATGGACAAAATAATAGACCAACTCTTCAGACAGGGTTTTGATACAGCTACATTAGACACTGAGATCAGAAGGCTGGAGATTAAAGAGATACAAGAGAGATGGGCCAGTTACAGTGTGATGGAAAGGGAGAGGTTGGAGATAATGATCAGGTTTATTGCAAAATACTTGGGAAGATCATTAATTGAGATTAAATCATGGACCAGAGACAGTATTCTGGCAATAACCACCAGAATCTGTGCTTCTGAAGCATTCAATAAGGGTTGATTATCGAAGCCTTAGATGAAGCAGGTGCTGGGAAGAGATCTGATATGGCCAAGCTTTCCAAAGCCAAACTTACCACAAAAATGCTAGATCAGCCTTCCCAAACTCCCACTCAAAAACAACCAACCCCACAACTCTCCAAACCAATCCCTAAACCTAAACTTAAACCAACTCAACCTTCAAAACCAACTCCCTTACCCCAAAAACCACCTCAAACCACATCCAAGGATGCACCCAGAAGGAGGAGAAGGGTGTTGAGGATGGAAGAAGAAGAAGAAGATGATGATGAAGAAGACAGTCTGCCAATCTCTGCTGTTCTAAAAATACCTGAGCCCAGAAGTCAACAAATGATCACACCAGACTTTCAGAGGCAAATGGTGAAAGTTAAGATTGAAGAAGAAGAACAGCAGAAACAGCACGATGAGCAACTTTTGAAGATGGTTGACAAAGAGTTTCCTCAGTCATCATCTATACAAGCCATGAAGAAACACGCTCAAAGGCTGTATGCTCTCAGGTATACCTTTCAATATCAAAAGGAGAGAGTAAGGATTTGGCCAGACCCCAGGGTTAGTTCTAGAATTCATAAGAAATCCATACCAAGTAGATACAATGGCCAAGTGAGAAAGACCATAGATGCTGTTATTATGTTGGCCATTGTAGTCTCACCCTGGGAGATACTTGAAGACTTCAAGAGAGCCTACAAGTCAAAGATGACCCCTCAAACTCTAATGGAGAACAAAATGGTCAAGAAGGGGTTGTTATACAAGAGGCTTGAAGAGATCAAGAAAAATGAACTCCAGTTGTTATTAGAAGGGACTCACCCAGATGAATTTGCTTACAGAGAGATAACAACTGTTGAGTTGAAAAATGGAAAGACGGTAAAGTACCTATCAGAGTACTATGGCCCAGAGTTCTTCTTCGAAGGAGAAGCAGAAGAACTCACTAAGGAGGAACAAGTTGTTCTCCTTGAGGCCTACGTCAGAGAGTCTTATAGACTCATCAATGGGAAGTAGGTTTCATGGTTGGGATAACAGCTCTGTGTCCAGTTCCCCAAGACAGAGTTCCCTTCCATCCTTTGACATTCACATCTACTGAAACCTGTTCCCTGGCCTGTGCTTATCCGATATCTCTGAAGCTGATCAAGAGAGTATTTCTGCCAAGAATAAGTGGGACCTCAATAAGCTTAAAGGTTTTGGCTGCATTGGTTCAGGGGGAGTTTGTTGGACCAAAAGAACCAATGAGCCTGATCAGAAAAACCTTTAAGTCCCACGGACATTACAACAACTGAAGTAGTCTGCAACAGCTGAAGACATCAACTGATAACAAGGTCTGAAGACAAAGTCTGAAGTGAAAGAGCTGAAGACAAAGTCTGAAGTGAAAGAGCTGAAGACAAAGTCTGAAGTGAAAGAGCTGAAGACAAAGTCTGAAGCTAAAGAACTGAAGACAAAGACTGAAGACCAAGTTTCAGATGTTGTCACAACAGCTGAAGAAGACCTCTTCAGTAGTTGTGATGGTTTCCTTTCAGTAGTTTTATGTTTCTTGTAATCAGTACTTGTAGTTTCAGTAGTTTTAGTTTCATCTTGTACTTAGCATACTCTGAGATGTTCTCAGTTGTTGTGAACATTCTCAGTAGTTTGCTTACTTTCAGTTGTTTGTAATAATTCTGTTAGATGTCACTATCAAGTGACATCAGCAGACGTCACATTCCTTTATATAAGGAATGTTGACCTAATTGTAAGGTGCGACGAGCAGCTATAGCAAACTTAGAAAAGCTTAGCAGCCGCCATACCAAAGCATGTGTGCATGAATGATATTATCCATTTTGCAGAAAACCCTCGTTCTCTATAACCGTGTACTGTTCCATTGAATATCTATTGTGTTCTTGCAATATTTGTCTAATTCTTGTTCTAATTCCGCTGCGATTCAACTCTAATTGATCAAACTTAAGATCACTGATCCTGACAAAAACTTACTTGAAATGCTTAGATGATGATCACTAGTACGTGTTTGATGCAAATAACAATGGAAATCACCACTAATATGTAAGAACAAGATCAAACAAGGTTTGCTTAATATGTGTGTGTATGTGTGTGATTTGTTGAGAAAAAACTGAAGGGGAAGGGGATGGCCAAATGGTGATAAGAGATATACCAATAATACTAAAACCATATTAATAGAAATAGTTTGCATGCTTCTCCCCCAAAAAGGAAAGTAAGTAAAAGTGGGGCAGTAAATCCAATATGAATTGCACCTTTCCAAGGTGACACTTTTAGAAGTACCTCGTTATCGATTTGATATTCAATGGGTTTTTAGCGTTAGCCCACGTAAATCCTTTGTCAGTCACATGCTAATACCCTTGGGTTACGAATTTGTACAATCTTATTAGTCGTCTGGTGTATAAGCTCAGGACAAGTAAGTTGACTTTCCTTTAACTTCTGCCCAATAGATAGGTGAACCGCACTTACTTCCATAGAGTGTCTCAAATAATATGGCCTTGATCGTCGTGTGGTAACTGTTATCGTAGGAAACCTTAATCAACGGTGCGTGGGTTTCCAAACTACTACCTAAATCAATAACACATGCTCGCATCATGTCTTCTATAGTCTGAGTCGTACGCTCATTCTGACTATCAGTTTGCGGATGATACGTTGTGCTCCTATCAAACCATGTTCCCAATGACCTTTGTAATGACCCTCAAAAATAAGGAATGTATCACGATCGGAAATGATGAAAAACTGGCACCTCGTGCCGAGAGACTTTTTCTCTTAGATAGGTGCGAGTTAACTTTTCAATTCAATCAGTCTCTTTGATATCCAGGAAAGGTGTAAATTTTTTCACGTGATCTACTATTACCCAAATGGTATCGCATCCGCTAAGAATTCGAGGTAACTTCACAATGAAATCCATTGGAATCTACTCCTACTTCCATTCTAGAATTTGTGGCTGTTGGAGTAAACAAGACGGTCCTTGATATTCCACCTTAACTTTAGAACAAGTTAAACACTTGCTTACATACATGGTAATATCTCCTTTCACATTCTTCCACTAATAAAGAACTTTCAAATCATGGTACATCTTACCTGAAATAACGAATTCCTTCGAATTTTATCACTAATTGCTTTTCCATATCTCACATGGACTCTGCATTCAGATTCTTATCCTTTAAAGCCTCAATTTGAGCATTACGGATTTGATCAGGTACTATAGCGTGAATTGTAAGCTTTAATACTCGCACTCTCTTTGGTTTAGGTGTTTACTTTCGACTTAGGGCACCGGTTACCACATTAGCCTTACCCAGATGGCACTTCATCACATTATAATAGTCGTTCAACACGTCGACCCGATGATGTTGTCTCATGTTCAGCTCCTTCTGTTCAAAGATATACTAAAGGCTCTTATGATCGGTGTAATGATGCATTTGGTACCGTACAAGTAATACCTCTATATCTTATGTGAAAATCAACGACTCTCAACTTTTAGTTTTGTGTCATGTAGTTCTTCTTATGAACTTTAAACTTACAGGAAGTGTTTTTTGATAACCATCTCGTATTGCGTCAACACACAACCGAGATCTTTAGTGGAAGCACCGCAATATACCACGAAATCATTTGCTTTCCTTTGGTAGGGATAGTATCGGTATAGTACAAAGTGTTTATTTCATAACCTGAAATGTGGACTCTCGCTTGTCACCCCAATCGTATGTGGTGCCTTTATGAGTTAACGCCATAAAAGTTTGTGCGATATTTGAAAACCTTACGATGACTCGCCTGTAATAGCCAGCTAACCAAAGAAACTATCATACCTAAGTCAGAGGCTTAGGCGTAGCCCGTTTCTTAGTGGCTTTTATTCTTGCCAGGTTGTAGGCTTTCCCTTCTCGTTGTCCACATGACCCAAAAGTTGAACTTCACCCAGAAGTCACACTTCAAAACCTTGGCATAAAGTTATCCTTTTTTTAGTAGTCCTAAAATCATGATCCTCAAGCTCCCCTTGTTCTTTGTATATGTTAGAATTTCATTGGCAAAAATGTTGATAAATTTGTCCAGATGGGGTTTACGCACTCGGTTCATGAGATCCATGAAAACCATAGCTGCTTTGGTAAACCCACTTGGTATAACCGTAAACTCATAGTGACAATACCAAGTTTTGAATGCCTCCTTAGATATGTCATCTCCTCGGACCCTCAGATGATGATATTCAGACCTCAGGTCTATCTTGAGATACAAACTCGACCCTTTAGGCTAGTGAAGCAAATCGTGCATAGAAGAGGATAATGGTTCTTAATTGTCAGTTTGATAAGCTCATAGTAATCAATACCCGTATGGAAAGTCCTATAACTTTTCTTGATAAATAGGACTGGAGCTACCCATGGCAATGAGCTTGGTTGGATGAATCCTTTATCCGATAGCTCCTGTAGTTACTTAGATAGTTCTGGTAGTTCATTCGAAACTACTCTGTAAGGTGCTCTAGCAATAGGTGCGACTCCATGTGTCAAATTGATCTGAAACTCGATCTGTCTTTGCTGGAAGACTAGGTAAATCTTCTGGGAAAACCTTGAGAAGGTAAATAATGATAAGGATCTATTCAATCCTCTTTTCCTCAGTTGCTTTCTTGGTGATCATAGCTAAAATGGTAGTAAGACCCTTGCGTAAGTACGTCTGGGCCTTCATACAAGATATGGTGCCTAAGACTACAAAACTCTTCTCGCCCTGAATAGATAAGACTTCACCACTACGAAGGGGTATGCAAATGACCTTTCACGATAGTTAAATTCAACTTGGTTCTTGGATAACCAATCCATGCCAACAACCACATTGAACTATTATAAGGTCTATACTTAAAGTTGATGCAACAAAACAACCAAAGAGCTCTTAGCATGAATGCATGATGTATAGAGTAAAGTTACTTCGGAAGTTTTACACAACTCAAAGGAAATAAGTTAAGTGTAAAATCTTCTGAAGCCAAATGACCAAAATCTTTCAAAGCCAAAGATGAAGTCTTACGAAGCTTCAAAGACAAAGTCTTCCAAAGCTAAAGACTGATTTCTTCCAAAGACAGAGAAGACATGCTTTATCCGATCACCTTTTGACAAAGCTGAACAACTTTTTGCTGCCACTCTGAAGACTCACCAACTTATGAGTTGGTGAAAAGGTCCATGCTTTTGTCAACTATAGATTATGGTCATTGGTCTGCAACTTTCTACTTTTGTACCTTTTATCCTTTTTGTAATACATTAGGATGTGAGCTATGGCATGTCATAGTTGACTCTACATTGATCTTGTTGTCTAGATTAGTGTTTCCAGCTGGCCTTCAAAGTATGGCCGGCTGTAGGATGTAGTATAAAGTGTCTCAAGTACTTGTATGTTTGTATATGCTTTGTAACACTTGTAAAAGAACTTGAGAGAAATATACATCATTCTTGAAACCAATATCATCTTGTTATTGTTCTTGTTCTGTCACATATTTACTTGTGTTCTTAGTATCATCTATAGAAACCTGGTTCCCTATTTGATCTGTTAAGTGTTCTAACACTCTTCTCATTATGAAACTATTGCATTGACCCTCTTCAACGGTTGGTATCAGAGCATTCTAGGCTTTGATTGTAAGATCTCACCATCTTAAATCCTTCAGTTTCACAAAACACTTAACAACTCAAATGGCCGCTCTCACCAAGGCTGACATAGAAATCGGTACCATGACAAATCTCCACTAATCACACCTGATGACTTTGATACTTGGTGCCAAAGAATGGAAGGCTTTATCAAGTCTCAAGACAGCAGGATGTGGGGATCTATTGTCTCAGGACCTCATGCACCATCCACCACCTCAGCTGCTATTGGTGGTGGCATTATACCAAAGGAAGTGGCTGACTACTCAGAAGAAGACTGGAAGAAGATTGATGTAGATTAGAAGGCCATGACCGCTCTCCAAACTGCTCTTATTAACTCTATCTACAGAGGCTTCAAGAAGTGCAAGATTGCTAAACAACTATAGGATGCACTGAAGCTTATGTATGAGGGGTCAAATAAAGCAAAAGAAAACAAGAAAGACCTCTTGAAGCATCAGTTTGAGAACTTTACCTATAAAACAGGTGAAACCATGACTCAACAATACTTCAGGTATGTTGAGACTATGTATACTCTAATGGATGTTGGAGTAAATCTTGAGAATAGGGATATTATGAGGAAGTTCATGTCTTCTCTTCCTAGACAATGGACACACTATTGTGTGGTCATTAAGAGGACTGAAAACCTCAAGACCCTTACTCTCACTGAGTTGTATGGTATCCTTAATGGATACCAGATGGAGATGAACATGCAAAATCAATCTAGCAACTCTTCCAACAATCAGCAGAGTTCAACCCTTCATGTGGTTGAAAGGGATTGCAAAGAACCATAACATCATCCACTCTGCTACCCTGAAAACTCACAAAAGGGTCCTTTCATCACCTTTCTGGAGACACCAAAGGAGAGCTACATCCAAGGAAGCCCATTCCACAAGACAACCTCTTCACAAGCCTTTGTATCTGCTGATGAAAGCAGTGGCGACTTTCTCTTCACTCTTGTAGACCTGGACTATATCCATCCAGATGATCTAGAGTACATGGAAATAGTCTAGCAAATGGCTCTTCTCACTCATAGGGCCAAAAAGTTCTACAAGAGAACTGAGAGGAAGTTTCCCAGCAATGCATCCAGTGGAAAGTTTGGGCTGGATAAAAGCAAATTGAAGTGTTACAACTGTAACCAAATGGGACACTTTGCTAGGGAGTGCAAGGTACCAAGGACAAATAGTGGCCAGGCACAAACCAAGCCAAACTACACTGATGGAGCTCCAAAGACTGAGAAGCCCGAGCAGCAAGCTGCAGTTGCTATTGAAGAAGGAGGCTTTGATTGGAACTTTCAGGTTGAAGATCTCTCCCCAAACCAAGCACTAATGGCAGATCATGAAGAACCAAGGTATTTGAACATCTTTGCACCCCTAAATGTATTGCTAAAGTTAATAGATACATGTCCTATAACTTGGAAATGAGATCTGATCTTGAGTCTTTGAATATTTTAAAAGCTGATTTTAAAAGAGCTGAAAATGATTATAAACTTAAGATAAAAGATCTAGAGAAAACCATTTCAACTCTAAAACATAAGCACACAAACTACAAGAATCAAATTAAAGATCTCATTACCAAGTTAACTGAATGCCAGGCTGAGCTTGTGATTGGCAAAGCCCGGGCAGAAAAATGTGTTCTTGAAGAAGAGACCTTCAAGAACATCATATCCTCATCCTTGCATGCAAAAATTTTTTATCAGAATAAGCAGGGACTGGGATCTACTAAGATAGCTCCTCCACACACTCTACTATCTGTAAGATCTGTAAGGTGTGGAACTTGTCAACATGAGCTTCCACTTATAGACCCCATTCAAGAAAAGGATGAAGATGAAGAGGAGGTAGTGAAGGATGGATCTGAGATGAGTGAAGAAGATCATCCTAAGAAGGGTCACTATTCTCCTGAGGAGAGGAAGTAACTAGGTTTGAGCAAGTCCAAGAGAAAGAAATTGATTAGAGCAGCAAAGAGAAAGGCAAAGAAGGCTCAAGAGATCAAGGCCACCTTTAACTCTAAGCAGAAACAATTCTTTATCTCTATAGGATTTGAAGTGGTGAAGACTGAGAAAAAAACTATGAACTCTAGTACCAGGAGTTCTAGTTCATGCCCACCTCATTCCTATGAAGAATAGAAGGCTGATTAAATGTGCACCACTGCTGCACAGCCTGAACCATCCATTTCCAAAAGCAAGCATCACCCTGAGAAGCCTGGTGCATCATCTGAGAAGATGAATATGGGAGTGGAAAGTGATCAAGCTCAGCTTTCTACACAAAAAAAACTCTTAGAAGGAAGCCAAGTGAATGTGTCATGTGTGGTAGTACTTCTTATCTTGCTAAGGATTGTATCTACAATCCCAAAATTACTATCCACATGACTAAGAAGAAGACCTCTGAGAAGTAGAAGAAGAAAATAGCTTTGGAAGGAAAACCTTTTCCTTTTGGAGGCTCCAAAGTGAAGTTGAAGACAAGTGAAAACTTGCCTTTGGAAGAAATATTGGTCTTGAAAGAAAAGAATGCTTCCAAAGCACTGAAGTCTGCTGCAGTGAAGGCAAGATCTTTCAAATGTCCAGTCTCCAAAACTTCTAAAGTTATCAAAACTTTTGAAGTGTTGAAGGTCAAGTTTAATCTTCCAAAGATGATGTGGAAGATAAAGGAAGATCGTGTGGCTGAAAGCTCTTCATCAACAACAACTGATGATCCTCAAAGCTTGAATATAGGATCAATTACTTTTGCATTGTCTTCAGTTCACTTTGACAAGCCCAAGACCAATGAGGCTTGGGTTTCCAAATGTAATAACCATCTTCTTTTGTGCAGGAACAACTCAAGACCAAAATAAATGAATGGATCATTGATAATGGCCGTTCTAGGCACTTGACAGGCAATGACTCTTTGCTTCAAAACTTTGAAAGAATTGAAGGAGGGTTAGTTGCTTTTGGAGGAGATTCTGTCGGTTACACTACTGGAAGGGGCAGGGTCACAAATGGTAAGCTCAGCATTGAAAAGGTAAACTTTGTCAAGGAGCTTGGTTACAATCTTCTGAGTGTATCCCAATTTTGTGATCAGAGAGATAACATGCTCTTTATGAGCATGAGTTCATTGTTCTCAAGCCCGGGGTGGTCATTCCTCAAGAGCATATCATGCTCAGAGCCCCCAGGAAAGGGAACATGTACAAGATAGACTTTCAAGAAACATCCCCTTCAGGAGAAGTTTCTTGCTTTCTGTCTAAGGCCAATAGTGATGAGTCTTTCCTTTGGAATAAAAGAATGAGCCATGTAAACTTTAAAACATAAATAAACTAATTAAGAATGATTTGGTAACTGGAATGCCAAAGAAATAGTTTACAAGTGGTGATCATTGTGTTACATGCCTGAAAGGGAAACAACACAAGGTATCTCACAAACCAAAGGAAATGAACTCCATCACTACTCCCCTACACTTATTACATGTGGATCTCTTTGGCCCCACTAGTGTAATGAGTTTAGGAAGGACCCCTTATTGCTTGGTGATCACACATGACTTTACAAGATATACTTGGGTCTTCTTCCTTAGAACTTAGGATGAGACCCCTGAGATCTTGAAGAGATTCATTTTGAAAATTGAGAATCAATGTATCATAGAGTCAAGATCATAAGATGTGATCAAGGAACCGAATTTAAAAACTAAATCCTTGATACATTTTATAATTAAAAGGGTATTACAAGACAATATAGTGCTCCCAGGACTCTTCAGCAAAACGGTGTTGCTGATAGGAGAAACATGACACTTATTGAAGCTGCAAGAACCATGTTATCTGACTCTAAACTGCCCATCACCTTCTGGGCAGAGGCAGTCAACACCGCCTACTATGTGCAAAACAGAGTTTTAGTACTCAAGACTCATGGTAAGACTCCTTATGAACTGTGGCATAAAAGGAGACCTTTCATTGGTTTCCTCAGATCATTTGGATGTCCTTGTACCATCTTGAATACCAAAGATCAAATAACCAAATTTTCTAAGAAATCAGATGATGGACACTTTATTGGATACTCTTCCTAAGCCAAGGCTTATAGAGTATACAATCTCAAAAGCAGAGTAGTTGAGGAGTTAGCCAATGTGACCTTTAATGAGCACACACCTAGTGTGAAAGGTTCTGGTCCTGATTGGCTGTTTGATCTTGACTTAGTTACCAAGTGTTTTAACAAATCTAGTTAGAATGTTTCAGGATCTACAGGTATCTTATCATTAGGAGATTCTGATCCAAGATTTGTGCTAAGAAGACCAAGTGTACAAACTACTTCAGCTCTAGTGGTAACTAGCCCTGCAGTTGGAAATCCTTTCTGAACAACCATGACAAATACTTCTGCTGTCACATCTGAGGTGCCTATAAATTCCAGTACAGAGGCACAGAACGTAGATGAAGGAGTTTCAAATGTAGGAGGAGATGGAGGTGGTGATAGTGATCAGGAGTTTCTTGATGTTGATAACCACTCCATTGAAGACAACATCAATGATGTAACACACGTAGGATCAAGTGCACTTGATAAGTGTGTTAATGTGATGGATGATTCTCAAGTACCAGATCTAAATTTCACAAATTTAGATCTGTCCAAACAACTTGCTGTGATTCCTTAACTAAGAATCCAAAAGTCCCATCCCACCACAAACATCATTGGAGATGTTGGGACTAGGGTGAGAACAAGAGGACAAACCCATGATAAAAATGTTTGTCTTCACTCTTGTTTCTTGTCCCAGATAGATCCTAAGAAGGTTGAAGAGGCTTTAAAAGATGGAAGTTAGGTTGAAGAAATACAAGAGGAGCTGCTTCAATTTAAAAGATAGATGGTTTGGAATCTATGTCCTTTTCTTCAAGGGAAAACTACGATAGGTACCAATCGGGTTTTTAGGAACAAGAAGATGATAGAGGACTTGTCATCAAGAACAAGGCCAGACTAGTTGTTCAAGGATACACACAAGAAGAAGGGATTGACTACATGGATGTTTTTTCTTCTGTAGCAAGACTTAGAAGCTGTTAGGATATTTCTACCTTTCGCTACATCCAAAGATTTCAAGGTCTACCAGCTTGATGTCAAGTGTGCATTTTTATATGGGGTGATTGATGAAGAGGTGTATGTCAAGCAACCACCTGGCTTTGCATACCTAGATCATCCTGATTATGTCTGCAAGTTTGACAAAGCTCCATATGGGCTGCATCAGGCTCCAAGGAAGTGGTATGAGACACTATCATAGTATCTCTGTAAGCACAGATACAAGAGAGGTACTATTGATGGAACACTCTTCATCAAAGGAACACGAAATGACTTGATGTTGGTTCAAGTTTATATAGATGACATCATCTTTGGGTTAACTAATCTGAAGCTCTATAGAGACTTTGAGAAGCTAATGAAGAATAGATTTGAAAGAGTGCCATCGAGGAACTCAATTTCTTTCTTGGAATTCAAGTGAAGCAAGTTGACAATGGTATCTTCATAAATTAGTCAAAGTATGTACAAGACATACTTACCAGGTTTCACATAACTGAGTGCAAGGTTGCTAAGACACCCATAGCCATAAACCACTCTCTTGGACCAGATCTTGAGGGGAGTGTATTGATGAACATCTATACAGTGCTATGATTAGGTCTCTTATGTACCTCACAGCCAGTAGGCTTGATATCATGTTTGCTACATGTATTTGTGCAAGATATTAAGCCATCCCTAAGATGTCACACCTGGTTGCTTTCAAGAGAATTCTCAGATATCTCAAGGGTGCTCCTAAATTGGGCTTTTGGTATCCAAAGAATTCTGACTTCAATCTGTATGCTTATACAGATAGTGACTATGGTGGTTGCAACATGACGGCAAAGTCAACATCTGGGGGATGTCAATTTCTTGGTGGAAGGATAGTCTCATGGCAATGCAAGAAACAATCCTATGTATCTGCATCAACTGCTGAAGCTGAATACATTACTGCTGCAAGCTATTATGCTCAAGTGCTTTGGATTCAAAATAAGATGTTAGACTATGGATTCAACTTCAAGGAGACTCCCATCCATATAGACAAAAATAGTGTTATCTCTATCACAGAGAATCCAGTTCAGCACTCAAAGACAAAGCACATCAATATCACGTATCATTTAATTAGAGATAATTTGAAAAGAGATTGATAAAACTAGTCAAAGTTAACACAAATGAATAATATGTTGATCTGTTCACAAAAGCTTTTGATGAACAGAGATTTAAGTATCTTGTATCAGCTATTGGGATGATTAACTTTGAGTAGATTTTTTTCTTAAACTAAACTCAAGATTATTTTTTAATAATATGTGTGTCTTAAGTTGTCTATTTCATTACCATATAAGCCCAGTTTACTTAGGAAGAAACTTTTCAAAATGATATTCCTTAGAATTTTGAGAATTTTGGATGTATTTTCCTTCGAAAGACATCAGGTTTTCTTCAAAAGAAAGTTATGTCTTCAAAGCAAATATCTACATTTGAGAAATTAACCTTCGGAAGAAATTCTGATATATCTTCTGAAGCTTATTTTTCTCACCAAGTACTAAATGCATTGAAGGACTATTTTCTTTCGAAAGCAATTAAGTCTAGGAAGACTTATTCTCTTATTGAAAAAGATTTTGATATTTGATATCTCGAAACAAAATCTATCAAGGAAGTAAAAATATTTTAAGTATTTTTCTTCTGAAGCAAAATTCTTAAAAAACTAAGGAATATCTTCCAAAGCCAGATTTGATTTGAAAGTTTTTCTAAAACCTTTCGAAGACAAATTACCTTCGAAAGACTTAGACTTCCAAGAAAACTAACTTTTGGACACCTTTTCTGAGGTGGGACTGACATCCGGATTTCAAAGTTTATCTGTTTATATTAACTTATGAACACCCATGCAGGAAGAAGTGGACACTAGAGCTCCCACTTTACCTGAAGAGCAAGCCACTCCTATTTCTTCAAGGATCAGTGCTGAGGTTCCTCATGCTTAGCCTGATGAGCTCACCACACCAACACCAGCCTTAAGCCTTCACTCAGAGTCTCAAAACTCTAGTGAACAACATTTCAAGGAAAGCTACCATCCTCAGCCTCTAGATTTCAATCAACCCATACCCAACCTTGAATTCTATGATGATGAAGACATGGGATTCAATGAGTATGATAAGTCTCTCTTCTCCACCCCTGCTCAAAGAGAGATGAGTACTCCTGACTCACCCATGTCTAGCCTACATCATCCACCACAACTGAGGTGGATCTCCCGGAACCAGTTCAGGAGGTCCATATGGAAGAGGCTCTCACTTCTACAACTGATTACATCTTTAAGACCTCAACCATGGCAAACCAGCCCATTGACACTTTAACTAATGCTGTCATGGTGCAGGGGAAATCCAGCAGCCAAGAACTTAATGCTGGTGATGAGGAAGAAGACTTAGGTCCTATTCCCTCATCCCCTAGTGACTCTTCTAATGAAGATGAGGGGAGTCTGAAACTAAAGGTGCAACAACTGACTAAAACCTGCATCTATTTAGTCTCAAAGGTCAATCATCTGGAATCTCAGGTGACTTCCTTACAAAAGAGGGTCAATGACCAGCAACTTGAGATCACCGATCTCAAGGGCAAATTAGCTGAGAGACCACTAAGGAGGACTCAACCAGGGTCATAAGAACCTGTGGATGTAATGGACCTAACCTCTAGCTCACCTATGCAAGAAGGTGATGCTACCAAAAAGGGGGAGAAAATCCTAGCAATCATACAACATGGGAGTTCTTCTCAGAGTGTGGACATAAAGGACTGATCACCCTCACCTGTTGTTGTCCATACTCAGCAACCTCCTCAAGTTCACATTAATATGGACTCACTCATACAAAGTCTGTTTGAGGAGGGTATATCAAGGACTATGCCTACTCCATCTTACCATGCTGAGAACCCAATAGTGGGATGGAGATATGATGATCAAAGAAGAGCCTTAATAATCTTTAGGTCTCAGGGGCAACAAGCTTCCACACCCTGAGATTCTATGAGCACCTATCTAGTTGACCTTCTACTTCCCAACCCAAGTCAAAATAGGCAAGCTGTAAGGTTGGCTAATAGGATTCAGCAAAGGGTGCTTGAAGAGTTCAAGCTGAAGACAAGACTATATAGACAGAGGCTAGTTGAGGTGGAACCCAAGATTAGCTTCAAAAGAGAAACCTTGACTGAAGGCCCAGCAATTGAACCTGTGAACCTTGAGATGACAGGAATTGCTTCCACACCCATTACCCTCAGTGAGGCACCAGCTGGTGAAGGTGTCTCACAGCCTCTTTTTGGCGAGAGCTCAAGTGAAGAACCAAGCAATGAAGGCCAAAGCTCTCACCAACCTGAGTCACAAAGGCTTGTAAGTGACAAAGGTAAAGGTAAGTTGACTCCTGAGGAGATTGAGGAGGAGGAGAAAGAAAGAGGAAGAGGAAGCTAAGGGGAGAGAGTTCAAATAAATCCTCAGGCTTCATGGAAGCTGCAATCAGGGCTGCCCCCAGGCCAAACACTCAAGATGATAAGTTAAGGGCAGCTATATTAAACTACTTAGGGACCAGAAACTACAACATTGATAAACTCATCTCTTTTCCCTTAGAAGAGTTGAATGAACTGGCTGACACTGAGTTGTCAAAGGAGAAGAAGGAGGCAGAGGATGTAGAACTGCTCCTCAAAATCAAGGAAGAAAAGAGGATGAAAAGACTCTATAAGCATGCTCCTACCCTCTCCCCAGTTTAAGAAAGCCCTGAGATAGAGGCTGTGGCAACTGAGCAACAACCTCATGTAGACAAAGAAGCTGACAGACAAAATATAATTAACTACCTGAGTGCCACAAGACTCTATCAGGCATATGCACTTCTTCCCTTGTCATATGAATAAATAGAGTTTGAGTACCTCAGACAGCTCAAGCAATAAGTAATGAAAGAACAAAAAGCTGCTAAAGGAAGATGAGGAAAGAAACTGCAAAGTCAAGAGCCATCATCCAAAAAAGTCAAAAGAAGTCTACTGATAGGCAGAGGATGATGAGTTTCTTGAAGTTGTATGGATTCTTCGGAAGGAGGCTTGGCCCATTGTCTCTATCCACCATGGATGAGCACATTAGGGTGATCAAGCAGAATATTAAAAAGGGTGAGCTCATTAACTTGCATTCTCCACCAAGTCAACCAGCACCTAAAGTTGAGATCAAGGTTGAACCACAAGAGACAACACAACCTAGACCTAGTGCTAGACCACAATTAACTTCATCTTCTGATCCATAATAGGGTCCTGGTCCCTTTCCTTTTGAACTTGTAAGGGAAGAGGACCCAACTAAGAAAGACATACAAGAACAGCCTGGTGCTGAAGGCCAGTCTTCTTAATTGAAATCTGGAAAGAGGAAGAAAAGGATGGCCATTAGAATGGATAAGAAGAAGAAGAAAAAGTCCTAGGCATCCATCTCTACACCTCAGGATGGGTCAGAACATCCTGAGGGTGATCAAGAAGAGGCTGCTCTCCAACTCCTATTCAAGAAAAGCCTCTTGCTGTTGGGAGACCCATCTTGTCCTGGACCTTTGCTGCTAATCCAGATAGATGGTATGTCATTAGAGATCAAGGAGGTCAAGATGTCTTCTTCTGGCAAGCAATACTTGATCTTCCTCTGCATGATCTCTATGACATGAGGAGATACTATGAGAGTTTGAGGGATCCTGACTAAATGATGAAGAAAGGAATGGTCTTGATCCTGATGAGGATTGTTAATTGATAAGTAATCTCTTGTGCTTGGTAGCATCAGCCTAGGGGGAGTTTGTAAGGTCTACACTTAAAGGCTGATGCAACCAAAGCAACCAAAGAGCTCTCAGCATGCATGCATGATGTACAGAGTAAAGTTACTTCGAAAGTTTTACACAACTCAAAGAAATAAGTTAAGTGTAAAATCTTCTGAAGCCAAATGACCAAAATCTTCTGAAGACAAAGATGAAGTCTTCCAAAGCTTTAGAGACAAAGTCTTCCGAAGCCAAAGACTGGTTTCTTCCGAAGACAGAGAAGACATGCTTTCTCTGATCACCTTTTGACAAAGCTGAACAACTTTTCGTTGCAACTCTGAAGACTCACCAACTTATATGAGTTTGTGAAAAGGTCCATGTTTCATCAATTGTAGATTACGGTCATTGGTCTGTAACTTTCTACTTTTGTACCTTTTATCCTTTTTGTAGTGCATTAGGATATGAGCTATGGCAGATCATAGTCACAAGTCAGAACGCAATCTACCTTTTGACTCTACATTGTTCTTGTTGTCTACATTAGTGTTCCCAACTGGCCTTCAAAGTATGGTCAGCTGTAGGATATAGTATAAAGTGTCTCATGTATTTGTATCTTATGTAATGCTTTGTAACACTTATAAAAGAACTTGAGTGCAATATACATCATTCTTGAAAAGTATTATCATCTTGTTATTATTCTTGTTCTATCTCATATTTACTTGTGTTCTTTTGGTTTTTAAATTCTATTCCCTGATCACATCTTATGATTTTGACCTTATGATCATATTGATTCTCAATTTTCAGAATGAAATTCTTCAAGATCTCAGGAGTCTCATCCTTAGTTCTAAGGAAGAAGACCCAAGTGAATCTTGTGAAGATATATGATCACTAAACAATAAGAGGTTATTCCTAGACTCATTACATTAGTGGGGCCAAACAGATCCATATGTAACAAGTGTAGGGGAGTAGTGATGGAGTTGGTTTCCTTTGGCTTGTGAGACACTTTGTGCTGCTTCCCTTTCAGGCATGCAACACAATGGTCATCACTTGTAAACTCTTTCTTTGGCATTCCAGTTACCAAATCATTTTTAATTAATTTATTCATGTTTTTAAAGTTTACATGGCACATTCTTTTATGCCAGAGGAAAGACTCATCACTATTTGCTTTAGATAGAAAGCAAGACACTTCTCCGAAGGGAGTTGTTTCTTACAGATCCATCTTGTACATGTTTCCCTTCCGGGGGGCTTTAAGCAGAATATACTCCTGAGGAATAACCACCCCAGGCTTGAGAACAATGCACTCATGCTCAGTGAAGAGCATGTGATGTTTTTGGTCACAAAATTAGGACACACTCAAAAGATTGTATCCAAGCTCCTTGAGAAAATTTACCTTCTCAATGCTGAGCTTACCATTTGAGACCATGCCCCTTTCAGTGATGTAACCTCCTATATCTCCTCCAACAACAACTGGCCCTCCATCAAACTTCTCAAAGTTTTGAAGTAAGGACTCATTGCCTATCATGTGCCTGGAGCAGCCACTATCAATGATCCACACATTTCTGTTTGCCTTTGGCTGTCCCTGCACAAAAGAGATGATTTAGTTACATTTGGAAACCCAAGCCTCATTGGTCTTGGGCTTATAAAATTCAGATAAAGGCAATGAAACAGTAAGTGATCCTATGTTCAGGCTTTGAGGATCATTTGCTGTTGCTGAAGAGGAGCTTTTAGTCTCAAGGTCTTCCTTCATCTTCCACACCACCTTTGGAAGATTGGGCTTGACCTTCAATACTTCAGAAGCTTTTGTAGCTTCGAAAGCTTTGGAGACAGATCCTTCAGAAGATCTTGCTTTCACTGCCGCAAGCTTCAGTACTTCGAAAGCATTCCTTTCTTTCGAGATCAAATTTTCTTCTGAAGGCAATTTCTTACTTGCCTTCTTCTTCATTTTGGAGCTTCCGAAGGAAACAAATTTTCCTTCCAAAGCTGTTTGTTTCTTCTTCTTCTCAGAAGTTTTCTTCTTGATCATGTGGATAGTAATCTTAGGATTGTATTGACAATCCTTAGCCAGATGTGAAGTACTACCACACATAACACAATCCAAATCTTTCCTTCTGAGAGCCTTCTTTCCCATAGAAGACTAAGCTTGAAGAATTTCCTATTCATCTTCACCTTTTCAGATGATGCAACAGGCTTCTTAGGGTGAAGCTTTCTCTTTGAAATGGATGGTTCAGGCTGTGTAGCAGTGACGCATAGCTGATCAATCTTCTTGTTGTTGCTGGAGTGAGTTGAAGCTGAAGCAGAACTCTTGGAACAGGAGTTCTTGGTAGAATCTTTAGCTTTCACCATCTCAAACCCTGCAGAGATAAATACTTGTTTCTGCTTGGGGTCAAAAGTGACCTTGATGTCTTGAGCTTTCCTTGATCTTTTTTTTTGCTCTTCTGATCAAGTTCTTTCTCTTAGACTTACTCAAACCAAATCCTTTCTCCTCCTCAAGAGTATGGTGACCCATTTTAGATTGACTCTTTTCACTCACTTCAGAGTCATCCCTCACTATCTCCTCTTCATCCTCTTCATCACTGGGGTCTATGGATGGCAGCTCATCTTGACCAGTTCCACACCTTGGAGATCTAACTGATAGTAGAGTGTGTGGAGGAGGTATCTCACTAGATCCCAGTCCCTGCTTATTTTGATAACACACTTTTGCATGCAGAGATGAGGATATTATGTTCTTGAAGGTCTCTTCTTCAAGAACATATTTTTCTGCCCTGGCTTTGCTGATCACAAGCTCAACCTAGCATTCAGTCAACTTTGTAATGAGATCCTTAATTTGAGTCCTGTAGTTTGTTTGCTCATGTTTAAGAGTTGAAACTACTTTCTCTAGATCTTCTATCTTAAGTTTATAGTCATTTTCAGCTCTTTTAAAATCAACTTTTGAAATATTTAAAGACTCAATGTCAGATGTCATTTTCAAGTTGTAGGACCTGTATCTATTTACTTTAGCAATACATTCAGGAGAGCAAAGATGTTCAAGTACCTTGGCTTTATCATGGTCAGCTATGAGTGCTTGATTTGGAGATGCATCTTCTGCTTGAAAGCTCCAGTCAAAGCCTCCTTCTTCAACAGCAATTGTAGCTTGCTGTCTTGGCTTCTCATTCTAGTGCCCTCCTTCAGTGTAGTTTGACTTGGATGAAACTTGGCCACCATTTGACTTGGGTGCCTTGCATTCTCTAGCAAAGTGTCCTATTTGGTTACAGTTGTAACACTTGACTTTGCTCTTGTCCAACCCAAACTTGCCACTGGCTACATTGCTAGGAAACCTTCTCCCATTCCTTTTGTAGAACTTTTGGGCTCTGTGAGTGAGAAGACCCATCTGCTGGACTATCTCCATGTACTCCAGATCATCTGGATGGATACAGTCCAGGTCTTCAAGAGTAAAAAGAAAGTTGCCTGAACTTTCATCAGTAGAGACAAAAGCTTAAGAAGAACTTGTCTCTTGGAATGGACTTCCTTGGATGTAGTTCTCTCTGGGTGTCTCTGGGAAGGTGATGAAATGACTCTTTTATGAGGTTTCAGGGTAGTAGATGAGATGATGTTGTGGTTCTTACTATCCCTTTCAACCACATGAAGGGCTGAACTCTGGTAAGTGTTGGAGTTACCAGATGAATTTTGCATGTTCATCTCCATCTGGTATCCACTGAGTATCCCATACAACTCAGTGAGAGTAAGGGTCTTGAGGTTTTCAGTCCTCTTAATGACCACACAGTAGTGTGTCCATTGTCTGAGAAGAGAGGACATGAACTTCCTTGAAATATCCCTGTTCTCATTAGTTACCCCAACATCAGCCAGAGTATCCACAATCTCAACATACCTGAAGTACTGTTGAGTCATGGTTTCACCTGTCTTGAAGGTGAAGTTTTCAAACTGCTGCTTCAGGAGATCCTTCATGTTCTCCTTGGCTTCATTTGAACCCTCATACATCAGTTTCAAGGCATCCCATAGCTGTTTAGCGGTCTTGCACTTCTTGAAACCTCTGTAGATGGAGTTTGGAAGAGCAGTTTGGAGGGCTATCATGGCTTTCTGATCAATGTCAATTCTTTTCCAGTCTTCATCAGAAAAGTCAGCCCTCTCCTTTGGTATCATGCCACCACCAGCAGCAGCTAAAGAGGTGCATGGTACATGAGGTCCATTGACAATAGACTCCTACATCCTGGAATCTTGAGACTTGATAAAGCCTTCCATTCTTTGACACCAAGTGTTAAAATCCTTAGGAGTGATCAGTGGGGACTTTGTCATAGTTCCAGTTTCCATATCAGCCTTGGAGATAGCTGCCATTTGAAGTATTAAGTGATGTGTGTAACTAAGAGAATTTGAAGATAGTGATATCTTACAATCAAGAGCCTGGAATGCTCTGATACCAAATGCAGGACCGTTAAAGGGTACTTAAGCTTGCACTTAGTTAGCACACTTAGGAGGATCTTAAGATCACTTAACAATTCAAATAGGGAACTATAAACTTTTACTGAAGATACAAGACAAACACAAGTAAAACTATTTAAGAACAAGAACAAGAACACAAGATTAAGTTTTTCAAGGAAGTTGTATATTACTCTCTAGTTCTATTACAAGTGTTGTACAAGTATATTTTTAAGTGCAAGAACCGGAGACTATTTATACTACATCCTACAACCATCAATATGCAAAAAGACAGTTAGAAGTGACTAATCTAGACAACAAGATCAATCTAAAGTCAAAAGGCAGATTGCCTTTTGACTAGCGACTATGACATGCCATAGCTCACTGACTTTTCCTATTACAAAAAGCCAAAAGGAACAAAAGGAGAAACTTGCAGGCGAAGACATTATCTACTTTATCATAAAGCATAGAAGTTTCACCAACTAGTGATAGCAGGTGAACCACCAAAGCATGCAGCGGAAAGTAGGTTGCTTTATGATAAAGTTGATGGAAAAGGAATCTTTTCTCTCTCTTCAGAAGAAATCAGTCTTGTCTTGTAAACAGCTTCGGAAGACTTCATCTTTTACTACGAAAGATTTGAGTCTTTGGTTTCGGAAGACTTTACACTTAGAATATTTTCCAAGTTAAGTGTAAAGCTTTCGCAGCAGTTTCTTCTGAACTTTGGCTTTAGAAGATTTTACATTTGGCATATTTCTGAGTGTGTAAAAGCTTCCAAAGCTAGTTCACCTTTGTTTCGAAGTGCATGTTGGAAGACTTGGTTGTTTTGATAGCCTTTGGTTGCATCAGCCTTTTAACTTTAGAGGTTCCTACAAGTATGTTTTTGTGTTACTTTATTTTATTAATTTCTAACCAGTATGTTAAACACTTGTTATTACCACTGCATCTATGTGTTAGTTCATTTTATTAATTCCTACCCATTATGCTTTTTTAGTTAGTAATATTAATTGTTGGCAAGATAAAGTTGAGTTAGTCTTTTACTTTATCTATATAAAGATATTAATGTAAAATAATATTTATATGTTGTTCACATATGTATATATGTTTGTGTTTAGGCTCAACTTAATTATGTTTGTGCGTACGTGTACGTAGATCCGACAACAAATACGTGACTAGATGCAAGTTAAATAAATGAGAAGAAACATGCGCCAGGAGATGCAACCACAAATGCGAGAGGAGAAAATGCGGGAGGAGATTTGACAACAAATGACCTCTTTTTCTAAACAATTTAGTAATAATTCCGGTGATTATTCACCTTAGTGTTTAGTTTAATTTAGTTATTGTATTGTTCTTGGATTATGTAAACAATATTTCTTTGGCTTTATATAATTGGATTTCGATTATGGTTGAATGTTTAATTTGAATTTTATTAATTATAAATAGGTTAAAAAACTGGATTATTTCATATTATAATATTAATTGTTTGTTAATAGCATGTTTTGTTGCAAAGTAAAATAATATAAGTTGTCACAACTTTATTTCAAAATAAAAAGTAAATAATAAATAATATTTAAATATATTTGTCACAAATTTGTTGTAAATATTTGACAGAAAATTGATGGTATCCTATCACAGAAGAGTTGTCGCATATCTGTTACAACCTTATGTCGGAAAGTTGTCGCAAAGTTCTGTCAGAATATTGTTGGTATCTTGTCGCAAAGTGCTTGTCGTAAACTTGTTGCAAAAGTTGTTAGTAAGTTGTCACAAACTATTTGCAACAAGAGTTTTTACGACAACTTAATTTCCGATGCAAACTTGTCGCAAAACACGTTTTGCGATAAATTTGCAACAACCTTGTTTGTCACATTTTTTATTTTTTTCTAGTAGTGTACCCCTTAGAAGCCAACAGTGGACTTTCTCATTGTTTTGAAGATGTCGGGCTTCATCTGTCCCATTTTCAGAGTATTACCTGTTCCCCTTAACTATGAGCCTAGCTCACAGTTAAAAATGTGTTGAACATATTTAGAGAACAAATAGTACTCTAAGGAGTCCAAGTTAGCAAGCAAGTTTGTATAGAAAAACTGTGAGTACCTGAACTTGACCTCTTGAACCATCCCATGGACTAAGTAAGATAAGTCCTTAGGAATTTGGTCCCAACCTCCATGTTTGTTGGACAGAGAGTGGATGACCACATGAAGGAGGTACTTCCATTGAGAGGAAACCTTACCTTTCTTGAAGGTTCTAACAGAGTAGTCCCCTTCATAACCCATCTACCAGAATGAGTTGTTGACATCATATTTTGGGAAGGACAACTTACCTTCTTCATCATTCAGCCTCAGATGAGAGTTGATGATAGCTTGAGTGATGAAAATTATCTTCCCCTGCACTATGGCAGACAGTGCCTTCTCACCATCCAAGATGACCTCTTGGCAAGTCCTCCAAAACTCCAGGAGTTGATCTTCATATAATGAAGGGCCTATTGTGAGAGCAGTGAGGTAGTTTGATTGAGATAAGAAGCGGAAAACATTTGAGAAACCTGGATTTTTCTTAGATGATAACAGAGCAACTTGATTGTGTTGTCTGTGTAGTTGCGTGGAAAAAACTGGTTGGTTTTAGGGATGGGGGTTGGCCATTTTCGGTAGCTTAGAAGTGAAGAAAGGTAAGAACAAAGTCGTATTATGGGTGAATTTAGGGGTTTGAACTTTTGCAGATGAAGAGAAAGGAGAAAGAGGGGGAACCATTGAAGGTATATTTATATGGTAGGATTTGAGACAAAGTTAATGCAAAAGGATAAACTTTGAAATCCGGATGTCGGTCCCACCTCTGAAAAAGTGCCCAAAAAGGTAGTTTTCTTGGAAGTCTAAAATCTTTCGAAGGTAATTTGTCCTTCGGAAGATATTCCTTAGCTTGATAAAAATTTGCTTCGGAAGAAAAATACTTAGAGTATTTTTGCTTCAGAGATATATTTGGTTTCGGAAGATATTAAACTTCAGAAGATTTATTCGAAGGATGAATAAAGCTTCCGAGACTTAATTGCTTTCGGAAAAAAATTGTCCTACAAAACATGTAAGTACTTAGAATCATATTTAAGCTTCGGAAGATATATCAAAATTTCTTCCGAAGGTAAATTTTTTAGTAAATAGTTATTAGTTTTGAATACATAACTTTCTTCCGAAGTCAATGTAATGTCTTCCGAAAGAAAATATATCTTAAATTTTTAAAATTCTAAGGAATATCATTTTGAAAAATTTCTTCCAAAGTAAATTGGGCTTATATAGGTGATGATATAGACAACTTAAGACACACATATTTGAATATTACTCTTGAATTTAGTTTAAGAAAATTCTACTCAAAGTTAATCATCCCAATAGTTGATACAAGATACTTAAATCTCTGTTCATCAAAAGATTTTGTGAACAGATCAACATATTGTTTATTTGTGTTAACTTTGACTAGTTTTATCAGCCTTTTTTCAAAATTATCTCTAGTCAAATGATACTTGATGTTTATATGCTTTGTTTTTTAGTGTTATATATGATTCTTTGTAATAGAGATAGCAATGTTGTTGTCTATATGGATGAGAGTCTCTTTGAAGTTGAATCCATAGTCCAGCATCTGATTCTGAATCCAAAGCACTTGAGCACAATAGCTTCCAATAGCAACGTATTCAGCTTCAGTAGTTGATGACGACACACAGGATTGTTTCTTGTATTGCCATAAGACTATCCTTCCACCAAGAAATTGACATCCCCCTGATGTAGACTTTGTAGTCATGTTACAGCCACTAGTCACTATATGTATAGGCATACAAATTGAAATCAGAATTTTTGGATACTAAAGGCCCAGTTTGGGAGCACCTTTGAGATATCTGAGAATCCTTTTGACAATAACCAGGTGTGACATCTTGGGGTTGGCTTGATATCATGCACAAATACATGTAGCAAACATGATATCATGCCTGTTGGCTGTGAGGTACATAAGAGACCCAATCATAGCCCTGTAGATATGTTCATCAATACACTCCCCCTCAAGATCAGGTCCTAGAGAGTGGTTTCTAGCAATGGGTGTCTTAGCAACCTTGCACTCAGTCAGATGAAACCTGGAAAGCATGTTGTGCACATACTTTGACTGGTTTATGAAGATGTCATTGTCAACCTGCTTCACTTGAATTCCTAGAAAGAAATTGAGTTCTCCCATGGCACTCATTTTAAGTCTATTCTTCATCAGCTTTTTAAAGTCTTTGAAGAGCTTCAGATTATATGACCCAAAGATGATGTCATTTACATAAACTTGAATCAGCATCAAGTCATTTCCTATTCCTTTAATGAATAGTGTTCCATCAATAGTACCCCTCTTGTTGCCATGTTGATAAAGGTATTGTGATAGTGTCTCATACCACTTCCTTGGAGCTTCACGCAGCCCATAGAGAGCTTTCTCAAGCTTGCAGACATAATCAGTATGATCTGGATCTAGAAAGCCAGGTGGTTGTTTGACATACACTTCCTCATCAATCATCGATATAAGAAGGCACACTTGACATCAAGTTGGTAGACCTTGTAATCCTTGGATGCACCAAAAGCAAGGAATATCCTAACAGCTTCAAGTCTTGCTATAGGAGCAAAAACATCTGTGTAGTCAATCCCCTCTTCTTTTATGTACCCTTGAACAACTAGTCTTGCCTTATTCTTGATGACAAGTCCTTTATCATCTTTCTTATTCCTAAAACCCACGTGGTACCTATTGCGGTCTTCTATTGAGGAAGAGGACATAGGTTCAAAACCTTTTGCCTTTTAAATTGAATCAGCTCCTCCTACATTACTTTAACCTAACTTCCATCCTTCAGAGCCTCATCAATATTCTTAGGCTCAATCTAGGACAAGAAAAAAGAGTGAAGACAAACATTTTTATCATGGGTTTGTCCATTTGTTCCTACCCCTATCTCAACATCTCCAATAATGTTTGTGGTGGGATGTGACTTGTGGTTTCTCAATTAAGGAATCACAACAAGTTGGTTGGAGAGATCAAAATTGATGAAATTCAGATCTAGTGATTGAGTATCAGCCACCACATCGGCACACTTATCAAGAGAATCTTGATCCAATGAGTGTGTGATATCATCGATGTTGTCTTCTATGGAGTGGTTTTCAGCATCAAGAAATTCTTGATCACTATCACCAACTCCATCTCCTCCTACATTGGAAACTCCTTCATTTGAGTTTTATGCCTCTATGCAGGAATTTGTAGGCACCTCAGATGTATCAGCTGAAGAGTTTGTCATTATTGTGCTGACAGGATTTCCAACTGCAGGGTTTGCTACCGCTAGAGCTGAAGTAGTTTTATGACTTGGTCTTCTCAGCTCAACTCTTGGATCAGAATCTCCTGTTAATAAGCTACCTTTAGATCCTGAAACATCTTCACAAGATTTGTTAAAATAGTTGGTAACTAAATCCAGATCAAATAGCCAATCGGGACCAGAACATTTCACACTAGGTGTGTGCTCATTGAAGGTCATATTGGCTAACTCCTAAACTACTCTAGTTCTGAGATTGCATACTCTATAAGCCTTAGCTCGGGAAGAGTATCCAATAAAGTATCCATCATCTGATTTCTCAGAAAATTTGGCTATCTGATCTTTGGTATTCAAGATGGTGCAAGGACATTCAAATTGTAAGGCCTCGTTCCTAGAGACCTCACAGTTGGACAATCACAACATTTTTCATATAAGATAAATACATATCATAAAAACATCGCAGCGGATCTAGTTATCAAAAACCATTCGTGCATTAATATTTGATGTTGTTAGATAAGACTTCATTGTATTTTAACAGTTACAAAAGAATCTTTCAATTGTATTACAAAACAACAAAAATCATCATGTACGAATGGATGCTAGTCTTTGCCCGCCAAGTAGCCTCACCCGCGTGCCATCCTCAGCAACATCCTTACCTACCAACTAACATGCATATAAAAGTCAGCGTTGCTGAGTGAGTTCTAGTTTAATAATATAGAAAATTACACTTTGTAACTTCATTTGGTGATCATTCATCAATATACATAATCATTCATAAAGTGATTCATTATCTTTCTTTCTTTATTATCTTTCTCTTTCATTAACTAGGATTGCACAAACCAAGAACCTACATTGTTGACCCCTGTCGGCAAACGTTTATCATGGTAGCTAACCCATCGACAGTTAATCCACACTGCTAGGCACGAAGCCTGCTCATGAACTAGGATCCCATTCATTCATTGGTCAATCCCCAGGATTGACCCCAGATGTGCATCCTCATGGGCTATACAGCCGCACATCAGTTGAGATAAAGACAACAAGGTTGTGCACCTCCATTCATTGTGCTTGCAAGGCTTTTCATTCATCATAAGGGCCCTGGGTAACATTCAATAAGTTTCACTAATCCTCTTTTATTATTTTGTGTCCACTTATTATGAATAATACTTATTAAGATGCGCATTACATAATCACATATCATGAAAATATTATTGACATAGAAAAAGCAACACATAAGAAGGAACCAAGCATAATCTTTCCTCATACAGAAGTTCTCCAGACTTAAATTCTATTCCCAAAATTTCTAGAAAATCTCAAGTCCTTAGAGAAATGCGGATAAACAAAAGCAGATGAACAAATGTGGATGAACAAATGCGGATGAAGACATAACAAATGCGCATGAAGACATAACAAATGCGCATGAAGACATAACAAATGCGCATGAAGACATTAACAAATGCGCATGAAGACTTTAACAAATGCGCATGAAGACTTTAACAAATGCGCATGAAGACTTCAACAAATGCACATGAAGACTTGAACAAATGCGCATGAAGACTTTAACAAATGCGCATGAAGACTTTAACAAATGCGCATGAAGACATTAACAAATGCGTATGAAGACTTCAACAAATGCGCATGAAGACTTCAACAAATGCGCAAGACCAAAAGACTTAACTGTTAAATGTAGATGAACATAGAAACTAACTTGCAATGCAAATTATGCCATTACCAGTTCCCAGTCATCATTCTAACATGAATGCAGCTTAGATCTATCAGTCTAACACTTAGAACATCATAAACATCAAACAATCAACAAGAGAATCACATAACATAACTATATCATCATAATAGTCCGCACCATACATGAAAAATCATAACTTGTTTCAAAAACATCAGTCATATATGCAAACCAGCCCCCAAATAAGCAGAAAACATTTAAAAGAGGGGATCTAGAACTCACCTCTACTACTTTCGAGTAAAACTCCACCAAACCCGGGAGCAACCTGGAATTTAAACGCCTAAACACACCAAAACACCAAAACCAAACACAAAAGATCACATAAGAATCAGTCCCGAAGCTAAAAACTACGCTGAAACCGAACAAAACACACGAAAACTCACCTTCAAGCTGAATCTTCTTCTTCTTCTTCGATAGAACACTTCTCTTTTCTTCTTTTCCTTTTTGCAGCCCAGAGAGAGTGGGTGGAAAGGTGATAGTGGGTGGCCATGCTTCTTTTAAACACAAAATAATAATGTTTGTCCTTTTGTACACTTTAGCCCCTCCTCTTTTGCAACTTCTCCTTTTGTCTTTATTTTTTTTCTTAATAAATTTTCGGGTGTTACAAGTCCACCCCCCTTATAGAGGTTTCGTCCCTGAAACCTGTCACTCTTCGAACAGTTGTGGGTAATGTTGTCTCATCTCCTCCTTAGTCTCCCAGGTAGACTCAGATCCTTTCATGTGCCTCCACTGTACTCATACCAGTGGAACCACTTTATTCCATAATCTCTTCACCTTTCGGTCAATGATTGCCACTGGTTGCTCAACATAATTGAGTCGTTCATCCACTTCAATGTCTTCCGGTGGTACAATCATATCTCCATCAGCTAGGCATTTTCTCAGATGAGATACATGGAATGTTGGTGAATTCCACCTAACTCATCGGGTAGCTCCAACCAATAGGCCACCTCTCCTACTCGTGCAATGATTCAGAAAGGTCCTATATATATCGGGCTTAGCTTACCCCTCTTTCTAAAATGAATGATCCCCTTCCAAGGTGAAACCTTCAGCATCACTTTATCACCCACCTGGAATTCGATCGGCCTATGCCTCTTGTCAGCATATGACTTTTGCCTATCTTTCGCCGCCTTCATAAATGCCTTGATCCTTTCTAGCTTTTTCGATGTGGCTTCAATGATCTCGATGCTTCCTAATTCTTTCTGCTCGATGTCACCCCAACACACCGGGGTTCTGCATCTCCTCCCATAAAACATTTCGAATGGTGGCATGCCTATACTGGCATGATAACTATTGTTGTAGGAGAACTCTGCCAATGGTAGGTGTTCATCCTAACTTCCACCAAAGTCAATAATGCATGCCTGGATCTTATCCTCCAAGGTCTGAATGGTCCGTTCTGATTGACCGTCTGTCTGAGGGTGATAAGCTGTGCTTATGTGTAACCTCGTCCCCATGGCATCATGAAATCTCTTCCAGAACTTGGACGTGAACCGGGTGTCCCTATCAAAAACAATAGACACCGGCATGCCATGACGAGTTATGATCTCCTTGATGAACGGCTCCGCCAACCTTTCCGACGAGTAAGTCTCTTGGATCGGCAAAAAGTGTGCACTCTTCGTCAGGCGGTCTACGATCACCCAAATGGTATCACATCCTCTCACAGTGCAAGGCAAATTTGTGATGAAATCCATGGTGATGTGCTCCTACTTCCATTTGGGTATATCGAAAGGTTGGATTTTCCCATATGGTTTCTGATGTTCCGCCTTCACTTGCAAACAAGTCAGGCACTTACTCACGTACTCCACCACGTCACGCTTCATCCCTGGCCACCAATAATCCTTCTTCAGATCATGATACATTTTTGTAGCACCGGGATGGATGGAATACCGTGTTTTGTGGGCCTCATCCATGATCCTTCCCCTCAGCTCCCCATAACAAGGAATCCACATCCACCCAAAACGGGTTTTAATGCCAAGGGTGTTTTCCCCTAAATCCATCACCTACCCCTTCATTCGTTCGGAGTCGATCCTATCATCCTTTAAAGCCTCATCTTTGAATTCCCTGATTTGACCAATAACGTCCGGCGTCACAACCAGCTGGCAAGCATTCACCCGAATCGGTTCCGGTCTCTCCTTTCGACTAAGGGCATCAGTTACCACATTTGCCTTACCTGGATGATAGTGGATTTCATAGTCGTAATCCTTTATCAACTCTAACCATCTTCTTTGTCTCATGTTAAGATCCTTTTGCTCGAAGAAGTACTTCAAACTTTTGTGATCAATGAAGATGGTGCACCTAGTCCCGTACAGGTAGTGCCTCCAAATCTTCAATGCAAAAACCATAGCCGCCAACTCCAGGTCATGAGTGGGATAGTTAGCCTCATGGATTTTCAATTGTCAGGATGCATAGGCTATAACCCTTCCCCGTTGCATCAGCACACAACCCAATCCCGAATAAGAAGCATCGGAATAGACCACCAAGTCTTTATTCCCTTCAGGTAACATCAAGACAGGAGCTTGAGTCAACCTTGTCTTCAACTCTTCGAAAGCATTCTCCTGCACTTGACCCCATACGAACTTCACATCCTTACGGGTCAATTTGGTCAATGGTGAAGCTATCTTAGAGAAGTCTTGGATGAACCGTCTGTAGTAGCCCTCTCAACCCAAGAAACTGCGGATCTCGGATGGCGTCTTTGGGGTCTTTCATTGCATAACCGCCTCCACCTTTTCCGGGTCCACCATAATCCCTTCAAAATTAACCACATGACCCAAAAACTAAACTTCCCACAACCAGAACACGTATTTAGAGAACTTAGCAAACAGCTTCTCCCTTTTAAGCGTCTCCAATACCTCGCGAATGTGACCGGCATGCTCTTCTTCACTCTTTTAATAAATCAGGATGTCATCAATAAACACAATCACTGATTTATCCAACATCGGCCGACACACCCGATTCATCAAATCCATAAAAGCAGCTGGCGCGTTGGTTTGACCGAACGACATAACAAGGAATTCGTAATGCCTATATCGAGTTCGAAACACGGTCTTTGGGATATCCTGTTCTTTGACCTTTAGCTGATGATAACCAGATCGGAGGTCTATCCTTGAGAACCAGCTGGCGCCTTGGAGTTGATCAAACAAGTCGTCAATCCTCGGTAGTAGGTACCTGTTCTTCATCGTTAACTTGTTCAACTCACGGTAGTCGATGCACATCCTCATGCTACCATCCTTCTTCTTTACAAACAAGACCGGAGCACCCCAGGGAGAGATACTCAGTCGGATGAACCACTTATCTAACAACTCTTGCAACTGAGTCATCAATTCCTTCATCTTGGAGGGAGCGAGACGATATAGCGCCTTTGCAACAGGTTGGGCACCAGGTATCAGATCAAACTAGAACTCGATCTCATGGTCAGGTGGTACCCCTGGTAGGTCTTTGGGAAACACATCAGGGAAATCGCATACTACCGGCACTCCTGACAGTTGAGTCACGGTAGCATGCACATCCTTCACATAGGCCAAGTTAGCACCACACCCGCGTCTCATAAACTTCTTAGCCATGACCATCGAGATTACTCGCGGTGTAATGCACTCCTTGTCTCCTTGTATCATAACCAAACTGCCATCGGGCGCAGTCAGGCAAATCGTCTTCTTTTGGCACACGATGTACGCTTTGTAGACTGCCAACCAATCCATCCCTAACACCACATCAAAACCTCCTAGGGCCATCATGTATAATCTAGCAAGAAGCTTATGACCGTCCAACTCTACGAGGCAATCGTCTATCACATCAATCACTTTGGTAGACTTCCTTATCGTTGTCTCTACATAGAAGGGCACGTCTATCTTCTTATTGTTGCCATGCATTTCACGACAAAAGGTAGTAGATACAAAACTTCTACTAGCATCCGAATCGAAGAGCACAGAAGCATACAGTTGGTTTACCAGAAACATACCTGAAACTACTTCAGGGTCAACTCTAGCTTCTTCCCGGGTCATGTTGAATGCCCTTCCCTTGGCTTTGGTGTTCTCACTCCTCCTTTTCTTGCCCATAGTCTGAGTCCCTGAGCTCCCTGCTCCTCTCTTCTTGCAATCTCAGCCCGAGTGGCCTACCTCCCAATACTGATAACATCGTAGTACCCCGCACTCTCTAGCATAGTGGCCTTCGCCTCCACACTTAAAACACCAGTTCATCCCCACTCTACATTCACCCAAGTAAACCTTCCCACACTTCTTACATTCCCTCCTGTTACCCCCTTTACCCGATCCTGGGCGACGATCGTCAATCCTCATCTTCTTTTCCCCGATCCTATAATGGTCACCCCTAAATCGCTTCCCATTACCATTCTTGTTCCAACTCTTTTCAATCTTCCTCTGAATTGGCACCGGATCCCTCTCATCATAAAACCTTCCTGCCAAATCTACTGCAGACATGAAAGTGCTTAGTCTAGCATCTATCATGTTCCTCCTGATATCCACGGGCAGACCCTGCATGTATCTCTTGATCTTCTTGGACTCTGGGGTTACTAGATCCAGCACGAGTCTTGCAAGCTCATTTAACTTAGAGGTATACTCTTGATGAGTCATGTTTCCAGCCTCCAAATGCAAGAACTCCTTCTCAATTTTGTCCAACTCTCGATGTGGACAATACTCCTCAAGTACCAGTTCCTTCAAATCCTACCACCTCATCCTTGCAACAGACCATTTCCCCTCGGCTTGGACAATGTTGTCCCACCTGCAAAATGCCGAGTCAACAAAAGAATGGGAGGCAAACTTCACCTTTTGATCCTCCTGGCACTCACTAATGTCTAGGACTGCCTCCATCTCTCGAACCCAATGATGAGCAGCAATAGCATTGCCGTTACCATCAAAGGTTGGGGGTTTGCACCTCTGAAACTCTCCGTAGGTGCACCCCTTAGAGGTCTCCTTCTCCCCTTCGCTATCATCATCATGGATTACCACCTTGGGACTACATGGCCATTCATCAGCTTTCTCCTTCTCCCTGGAACCTTTGGTCTTTTCACCATCCTTTACTACCCTCAATACCTCATTCACCATTGAAGCTAACACGTTTTGCATGACGTTGTAGACTTCGTCAGCAATAGCTTCCGTTATCGTAGACTTGAGGGTGGCTGATCCTTCACCCTCTTGGTGGATATGAATATTCGTGTCCTCATGAACTGTCTCGAGAGTCTTAGCTTTGCTTCGGGTGACACGTGGCCCAGTAGTACGCCTGCCACGAGCACCGCCTTGGGTTGCCTTCCAGGTTTCCTACCCGCCATAAGATCTACCTCATATAAGATTCAAGCACTAACAAGGTCATTTAAGGTAATAGTTCAGATTATGTCAAGTATAGTAAGTCCCTAATTACAGTGGCCAGTTGTGATTAGCCACTTACTTTACTCTTCATCCCCCAAGCATTCCCTATCCAAACCATATTCGTGTCCAAATCTACTAAGCACATAAATCAAGTAGCACATGCACGTAATACTAGTTACTTATGAAAGATTACCTGATGGCACGTAGCTACTTGGGCTGGCATCCTTCCATTCGTTCCTATTCTCAGTTTAAGTTTAGGTTTTGAAAATATTTACCCATTTCTCTTAAACTTTGGCTCTGATACCAACTTGTAAGGCCCCGTTCCCGAAGAGCTCACAGTTGGACAATCACAGCATTTTTCATATAAGACAAATACATTTCATAAAAATATCGCAGCGGATTAAGTTATCAAAAAGCATTCATGCATTAATATTTGATGTTGCTAAATAATACTTCATTGTATTTTTAACAGTTACAAAAGAATCTTTCAATTGTATTACAAAACAACAAAAATCATCATGCACGAATGGATGCCAGTCTTTGCCCGCCAAGTAGTCTCACCCGTGTGCCATCTTCAGCAACATCCTTACCTTCCAACTGATATGCATATAAAAGTCAGCATTGCTGAGTGAGTTCTAGTTTAATAATATAGAAAATTACACTTTGTAACTTCATTTGGTGATCATTCATCAATATACATAATCAATCATAAAGTGATTCATTATCTTTCTTTCTTTTATTATCTTTCTCTTTCATTAACTAGGATTGCACAAAGCAAGAGCCTACATTGTTGGTTGGCAACAGATGCCAAACCCCAGTCGGCAAACGTTTATCATGGTAGCTAACCCATCGACAGTTGATCCACACTGCTAGGCACGAAGCCTGCTCATGAACTAGGATCCCATTCATTCATTGGTCAATCCCCAGGATTGACCCCAAATGTGCATCCTCATGGGCTATACAGCCACACATCAGTTGAGCTAACGACAACAAGGTCGTGCACCTCCATTCATTATGCTTGCAAGGCTTTTCATTCATCATAAGGGCCCGCGGTAACATTCATTAAGTTTCACTGTTCCTCTTTTATTCTTTCGTGTCCATTTATTATGGATAATACTTATTAAAATGCGTATTACATAATCACATATCATGAAAATATTATTGACATAGAAAAAGCAGCACATAAGAAGGAACCAAGCATAATCTTTCCTTATACAGAAGTTCTCCATACTTAAATTCTATTCCCAAAATTTCCAGAAAATCCCAAGTCCTTAGACAAATGCAGATGAACAAATACGGATGAACAAATGCGGATGATCACTTAGCAAATGCGCATGAAGACATAACAAATGCACATGAAGACATAACAAATGCGCATGAAGACATTAACAAATGCGCATGAAGACGTTAACAAATACGCATGAAGACTTTAACAAATATGCATGAAGACTTCAACAAATGCACATGAAGACTTTAACAAATGCGGATGAAGACTTTAACAAATACGCATGAAGACTTTAACAAATACGCATGAAGACTTCAACAAATGCGCATGAAGACTTCAACAAATGCGCATGACCAAAAGACTTAACTGTTAAATGCGGATTAACATAAAAATTAACCTGCAATTCAACTTATGCCATTACCAGTGCCCAGTCATCATTCTAACATGAATGCAGCATAGATCTATCAGACTAACACTTAGAACATCATAAACATCATACGATCAATAAGAGAATCACATAACATAACTATATCATCATAATAGTCCGCACCATACATGAAAAATCATAACTTGTTTCGAAAACATTAGTCAAATATGCAAACCAGCCCCCAAATAGCAGAAAACATTTAAAAGAGGGGATCTATAACTCACCTCTATTGCTTTCGAGTAAAACTCCACCAAACCCAAGAGCAACCTGGAGTTCAAACGCCTAAACACACCAAAACACCAAAACCGAACACAAAAGATCACATGAGAATCGGTCCCGAAGCTGAAAACTTAGCTGAAACCGAACAAAACACATGAAAACTCACCTTCAAGCCGAATCTTCTTCTTCTTCTTCTTCTTCGGTTGAACACTTCTCTTTTCTTCTTTTCCTTTTTGTAGCTGAGAGAGAGTGGGTGGAAAGGTGATAGTGGGTGGCCATGCTTCTTTTAAACATAAAATAATAATGTTTGTCCGTTTATACACTTTAGCCCCTCCACTTTTGCAACTTCTCATTTTGTCTTTATTCTTTTTCTTTATAAATTTTCGGGTGTTACACAAATGATCTAAGGAAACCAATAAAAGGTCTTCTTTGATGCCATAGCTCATAAGAAGTCTTGACTACTAAAACTCTATTCTGCACATAGCAAGCAGTGTTGACTGCCTCTGACCAAAAGGTGATGGGCAGTTTAGAGTCAGATAACATGGTTCTTGCAGCTTCAATAAATGTCCTGTTTCTCCTCTTTGCAACACCATTTTGCTGAGGAGTCCTGGGAGCACTATATTGCCTTGTAATACCTTTCTCATCACCAAATGTATCAAGGATTTGGTTCTTGAGTTTAGTTCCTTGATCACATCTTAATATTTTGACCTTGTGATTACATTGATTCTCAATTTTTAGAATGAAGCTCTTTAACATCTTAGGGGTCTCATCCTTAGTTCAAAGAAAGAAGGCCTAAGTGTATCTTATGAAGCCATCTATGATCACCAAACAATATGAGGTCCTTCCTAAACTCATTACACTAGTGGGGCCAAAAAGATCCATATGTAATAAGTGTAGGGAAGTGGTGATGGAGTTCCTTTTCTTTGGTTTGTGAGACACTTTGTGTTGCTTTCCTTTCAGACATGCAACACCATGGTCATCACATGTAAACTCTTTCTTTGGCATTCCAGTTACCAAATTATTCTTAATTAATTTATTCATGTTTTTAAAGTTTACATGACACATTCTTTTATGCCAGAGGAATGACTCATCACTATTGGCTTTAGATAGAAAGCAAGAAACTTTTCCTGATAGGGATGTTTCCTGTAAATCCATCTTGTACATGTTCTCTTTTGTGGGGGCTCTAAGCAAAGTATGCTCCTGAGGAATGACCATCACAGGCTTGAGAACAATGCACTCATGCTCAGTAAAGAACATGTTATGACTCTGGTTACAAAATTAGGATACACTCAAGAGATTGTACCCAAGCTCCTTAACATAGTTTACCTTCTCAATGCTGAGTGTACCATTTGTGACTCTACCCCTTCCAATCATGTAACCACCTAATTCTCCTCCAAAAGCAACTGGCCCTCCATCAATTCTTCCAATGTTCTAAAGCAAAGAGACATTGTCTGTCATATGCCTAGAATGGCTACTATCAATGATCCATACATTTCCTTTGGTTTTCAGTTGTTCCTGTATAGAAAGAGATGGTTAGTTACATTTGGAAACCCAAGCCTTGTTGGTCTTAGGCTTGTCAAAGTGAACTAAAGATAATTCAATAATAATTGATCCTATATGAAGGCTCTAAGAATCATTTGCTGTTGTTGATGAAGAACTTTCAGTCATATGGCCTTCCTTCATCTTCCACACCATCTTTGGAAGACCAGACTTAGCCTTCAATATTTCAAAAGTTTTGATGACTTCGATGTTTTGGAGACCAGACCTTTAGAAGTTTTTGCATCCACTGCAGCAGACTTCAGTACTTCGGAAGCATTCCTTTATTCCAAGACCAAATTTTCTTTCGAAGATAAGTTTTCACTTATCTTATTTTTCACTTTAGAGCTTTCGAAAGGAAGAGATTTTCCTTCTAAATCTATCTTCTTCTTCTTCTTCTCAGAAGTTTTCTTCTTGGTCATATGGATAGTACTTTTAGGATTGTAGATGCAATCCTTGGCAAAGTGAGAAGTACTACCACACATGATACATTCAGTTGGCATACTTCTGAGAGTCTTCTTCTTAGTAGGAGGCTGAGCCACTTCCTTCTTCATCTTCACAGATGATACAGCAGGCTTCTTAGGCTAAGGGTTGCTCTTGGAACTAGATGGTTCAAGCTATGCAGTAGTGGTGCTTATTTGATTAGCCTTCTTCTCTTGACCAGGATGATTTGGACATGAACTAGAACTCCTGGTACTAGAGTCCATGGTTGAGTCTTCAGTCTTCACTACTTCAAAACTAGCAGAGATAAAAACTTGCTTTTGCTTGGAGTTGAAGGTGTTCTTGATCTCTTGGGCTTTCTTTGATTTTCTTTTGCCTGCCATGATTAAGTTCTTCCTCGCAGACTTGGTCATCCTTGGTTCTTTCTTCTCTCCAAGAGAATAGTGACTCTTCTTAGGATGATCTTCTTCACTCACTTTAGATCCATCCTTCACTATGACCTCTCCATCTTCATCCTCTTCTTGGATGCGGTCTATGAGAGGCAGCTGATCTTGACAAGTTCCACACCTAGGAGGTCTTACAGATAATAATGTGTATGGAGGAGCTATCTCACTTGAACCTAATCCCTACCTATTTTGATAAAAAAAAAAATCTTTGCATGCATGGATAAGATATGATGTTCTTGAAGGTTTTCTCTTCAAGAACACATTTTTCTATTTTGGCTTTGCTGATCACAAGCTCAGCTGGCATTAAGTTAACTTGATAATTAGATCCTTGATTTGAGTCATGTAATTTGTATGCTCATGCTTAACAGTTGAAACTATTTTCTCTAAATCTTTTATTTTAAGTTTATATTCATTTTCAGCTCTTTTAAAATTAGCTTATAAAATGTTCAAGGACTCAAGGTCAAATCTTACTTCCAGGTTATAGGACCTATACATGTTTACTTTAGCAATGTATTCACGAGTACAACGATGTTCTAATACCTTGGCTTCTTCATGGTCAGCTATCAGTGCTTGGTTAGGAGTAATGTCTTTTACCTAAAAGCTCCAGTCAAAGCCTCCTTCTTCAATAGCAACAGCACCTTGTTGTTTCGGTTGGCTTGGCTTCACAGATCTGGGAGCAGCCTCAGTGTAGTTTGGCCTGGATTATGCTTGGCCACCATTAGTCCTTGGTGCCTTGCACTCCCTAGCAAAGTGTCCTATCTGGTTACAGTACTAACACTTCCCTTTGTTTTTATCCAGTCCAAACTTTCCACTAGATACATTGCTGGGAAACTTTCGTCTGATTCTATCATAAAACTTCTTGGCTCTGTGAGTGAGAAGAGCCATTTGCTGGACTATCTCCATATACTCCAAGTCATCTAGATGGATACAATCCAAGTCTTCAAGAGTGAAGGGAAAGTTATCACAACTTTCATCAGCAAACATATAGGCTTGAGTGGAGCTTGTCCCTTGGAATGGGCTTCCTTGGATGTAGCTCTCCATTGGTGTCTCAGGGAAGGTGATGAAAGGACCTTTTTTATGAGTTGTCAGGTGATGAGGTTCCACTTGTGCGGGTGTAATGAAAACACCGAAGGGGTTCGGAGTCTACGTGGGAGACCAAAGAAGAGATGAGACAGCATTACCCATAGTTATTCGAAGAGTGACAAGTTTCGGGGACGAAACCTCTTTAAGGGGGGTAGACTTGTAAAACCTGAAAACTCGGTCAAAATAAAAAGAAAAGAAAAGTATTTTGAAGAAAATAAAAAGAAGGCAAAGTTAAGGGTGCTTTGTTTAAATAGTACCAAAAAAATTCAAAAAATGCACTTCATATGGGCATGGCCGCCCATATCATCCTGCTGTTGCTGTTGTTCGACCGAAAAGAAGAAGAAAGAATTCGAATTTTTGCTTTCTCTCGGTTTGTTGGAGAAGAAGAGGCTGAAAATCTTCAAGGTAAGTGTGTCTTGTGCTATTTGGCTCGGTTTTTGTTGGGTTTTCAACTTTAAAACCGATTTATATGTGTTATATGTGTTTTGGTGCTTGTTTTTGCTTGTTTAGGTGCTTGAACTCGTGTGCAAGTAGGTTTGGAGGAGTTTTACTTGTTTGCTGCACTAGGTGAGTTCTAGACCCCGATTTACATGTGTTTTAAACTAACTTTGGGGCTGAAAATGCATTTTAAAGGATTTTCAAACTTGTACTTATGTACCCGTATGTTGTCTATGTTTATGCTTATGTTTATGTGTTGTGGATGCTTAGAATGTTAAGTTTCTGCTTAGAACAGGTGCAAATGCAGATCTGGTTTAGTTTTGATTCTGAAAAATGTATAACAGGTGGTCATGCGCCCAAACAGGGCCCATGCGCCTGAGGATTTTGACTTAGAAAAGCCTAAGTATAGGCCATGCGCCCAAACAGGGCCCATGCGCCTGGAAAATTTGCCTTAGAAAAATTATATGGGGCTCATGCGCCCCAATAGTGCCCATGCGCCCAAAGTTTTTGCCTGAAATTGCTAAGTATAAATCTCATGCGCCTGAATAGTTCATGCGCCCAGAATGTAAGCTAAAATGCCTAAGTGTAGAGTTTATTCGCCTGAATAGTGTTAATGCGCCTAAGCAGGGCTCATGCGCCTGCATAGTGCCCATGCACCTAAACACTTAGAAAATTTTCTGGAATTTTAGGAAATTAGAATTTTAGGGTTTGACCCTGGTTTGACTTGATGCTATTATCTGATTATTTTATTTATGTTTTGGGTTGTTCTTGTGTTCCTATTTATTATATTATTATGTGACTTTACGTGGTGTGATTTAACCGTATAACGTAAAGTATTATCATTAAAGAAAGTGGAAAGATTAATGATAATGAGAAGTGAAACATAAAGAACGGAAGAAAGTCTTGCAAGCAAATTCACATGAGGTTCACAACCACTAGGTTGTTAGCTCAACTGTGTGCGGTTTAGCTAACCCGTTGGATGCACACAGGGTCAATCTTTGAGATTGAGGGGACCCTTGTTGCTGCCCCGGTACTGGAGTCGGCTTCGTGCATCAGTATGGGGTCTATGTGTAGACCTCGGCCCAGTACTAGTTTTGTGCGCAATATCGGGGCATAGCACATTGGTCCAGATTAAGTGAAAGATTAAAATAAAAGTTCGGATGAACGATAATGTAAATGGTAAAAAGAAGATAATGGATGTTATCTTAACTGTACGTACGATGTGTGATCACGTACGAATGAAAAGTATATTATTTTAAAGGGTATTTTCGAATACAATCCTCTTATGGTATTTTAACATTTTAAAACTAGAGCTCACTCAGCAACGCTGACTTTTATGCATTTTCAGTTGGCATGTAATTTTGCTGAGGATGGCCCTCGGGGAGGCTACTCGTCGGGGCTAGACTGCCATCCGTTCACGCATACTAATACTGTTGTTTTGTAATGCAATTAATATGATCTTTTGTAACTATTAACAATTAACAATGTATTGCTTATCAACAGTATTTATTAATGAAGTGAATGGCTTTAGATATTAATTCCGCTGCACTGGTTTAAGAACTATGAAATGTTTTATATATACCGTGCTATGATTGACCAACTATGAGGTCTCCGGGAACGGGGCCTTACAAGTTGGTATCAGAGCCAAAGTTTAAGAGAAATGGGTAAATATTTTCAAAAACCTAAACTTAAACAGAGAATGGGACGAATGGAGGGATGCCAGCCCAAGTAGCTATGTGCCATCAGGTATTTCTTTTCTTAATGATAACCGACATTATGTGCATGTGCTATTTGATTTATGTGCCTTTAGTAGATTTGAATACTAATGTAGTCAGGATAGGAAATGCTCGGGGGATGAAGAGTAAAGTAAGTGGCTAATCATAACGGGCCACTGTAATTAGGGACTTACTATACTTAACATAAACTGAGCTATTACCTTGAGTGACCGTGTTGATGTTTGAATCTTATAGTGTTTATAGGATGGCTGGTAGAAGATCATCTAAGGCTTCTCGAGGTGGAACACGGGGTGGTCGTGCTGGTAGGCCTCAGGCAGTGAAGAACAAGACGAGGACTGCAGAGACGGCTCCTGGTGAGCTTGGGCTTCATCACCCGAAGGGCGGTGATGAGAGTGCAAATCTGAGGGCCTCAGTGAAAGAGGCAGTGGTGGCGGAGGTTCACCAAGTCATGCAGACGATCTTACCGTCTGTAGTGACTGAAGTTATCCGGGCTGTTAGAGAAGACGAAAGGAAAGAGAAGGAGGAGGAAAGGAGGACGACTGCTGGTAGGAGGGGTAATGTAAGGAATCATAATGATGAGGAAGAGATGAATGCTGAAAGGGGAGCCTCCAGTTATGAAGAAGAGGTGGTGGTGCGGGAAACCGCGAGGGGATGCAGCTACGGGGCATTCCAACGGTGTAAACCCCCTACTTTTGATGGTAATGGCAATGATGCAGCTGCCCACCGCTAGATAAGGGAGATGGAGGTGGTATTGAAGATCAGTGAGTGTCGGGAGGACCAGAAAGTGAAGTTCGCCACTCACTCGTTTGTTGACTCGGCACTATGTTGGTGGGATAATCTTGTCCAAGCCAAGGGTGATAGGGCCATCGAGAGAATGAGATGGGGAGAGCTGAAGAAGTTGGTGATTGAGGAATTCTGTCCTCACTGAGAACTCAACAAGATCGAAAGGGATTTCTTACAGCTTGAGGTGGGAACTATGACCCACCAGCAATACACAGCCAGGTTTAACGAAATGGCGAGGTTGGTGTCGGATCAGGTTACGCTGGTATCGAAGAAGATCAATGGGTACGTCCAGGGACTACCGGCCGACATCCATAGATACTTGATCGCTGCCCAACCGAGCACTTTTAAGTCGGCAGTGGATTTGGCGGGGATGTTGTATGATGAAAGGGAAGTAGCAGTGGTTGAGGTGAAGAAGGCAGATGGAGGTGATAAGAACTGGAGAGATAAGAACTGGAGAGGAAAGCGGTTTGGGCGTGGAGGTTACACCCTAAACAACAAGAGGAGGAGGATGGATGACTGGCGGGTGGTGTCATCAGGCCCAGGGTTGAGGAAGTGTGACCGATGTGGTAGGGAGCACACTGGTGATTGTATGAGGGGAATGACTGTGTGCTTTAAGTGTGGGAAGCCCGGTCACATAGCGAAAGATTATGGAGTGCTGAAATGCTTCAATTGTAGGGACTGGCCACAGGAACTATGAGTGCAAGAAGCCGAGGGCTGAGAGCTCTGGGGCCAAGAAGGGGACCGAAGAAGGAGGACAGAGGGCGAGTGCTAGAGCCTTCACGATGACCCGTGAAGAGGCCCGGGTAGACCCTGACGTCGTGTCAGGTATGTTTCTAGTAAACCAAACTTGTGCCTCTGTATTATTTGATTCTGGTGCTAGTAGGAGTTTCATTTATGTTTCTTTCTGTGCTAAGTTGCCTGTTAGTAGTAGAAGTATTGATGAACCTTTTGACGTAGAAACTACTATTGGTAACTCAACCAGAATTTTTGATATGATTGAGGATTGTGGCATAGAGTTAGAAGGCCTTAGGTTTGCTGCTAAACTATATGTGATGCCCCTAGGAGGATTCGATGTAGTATTAGGGATGGACTGGTTAGTAACCTATGAGGCAAACATCGTGTGTCGTAAGAAGATGATTCGATTAACTGCGCCCGATGGAAGTTCGGTGACAGTTCATGGTGACCGCGTTACGACGGTTCCTAAGGTGATTTCGATGGCGGTGGTAGAGAAGTGCATGAGGCGCGGTTGTAATGCTTACCTAGCATACATAAAGGATGTGGACGCGTCAATACCACAACTGTCTGAAGTGCCAGTAGTGCGTGACTTCCCAGACGTATTCCCAGAAGATTTACCTGGTGTGCCACCGGATCGCGAGATCGAGTTTCAGATCGATTTGATACCCGTTGCCAAGGCACCGTACTGATTAGCTCCGACTGAGATGAAGGAACTAATGGTTCAACTGCAGGAGTTGATGGACAAGGGATTCATCTGACCGAGCATCTCCCCCTGGGTACTCCGGTCTTGTTTGTAAAGAAGAAGGACGGTAGTATGAGAATGTGTATCGACTACTGAAAATTGAACAAGTTGACGGTGAAGAATCGATATCCCCTACCAAGAATAGATGACTTGTTTGACCAGTTCCAAGGTGCCAGTTGGTTCTCAAGGATAGACCTCCGATCTGGCTACCATCAATTGAAGGTAAAGGAGCAAGACATCCCTAAGACAGCTTTTCGCACGCGTTATGGAAACTACGATTTTCTCGTCATGTCCTTCGGTTTGACTAACGCGCCAGCTGCCTTTATGGATTTGATGAACCGAGTGTGTCGGCCCATGTTGGATAAATCAGTGATTGTGTTCATTGATGATATTCTGATTTATTAAAAGAGTGAAAAAGAACATGCCGACCACATACGCGAAGTGTTGGAGACACTTAGAAGGGAGAAGCTATACGCTAAATTCTCTAAGTGTGCTTTTTGTTTGCGCGAGGTTCAATTTCTGGGTCACGTGGTCAATGCTGAAGGAATCATGGTGGACCCGGCGAAGGTTGAGGCAGTGATACAATGGAAGTCTCCAAAGACGCCATCCGAGATTCGCAGTTTCTTGGGTATGGCGGGCTACTACAGAATGTTTATTCAAGACTTCTCCAAAATAGCCTCACCTTTGACCAAATTGACTCGTAAGGATGTGAAGTATGTGTGGGGACGGGAACAGAAGGATGCGTTTGAGGAGTTAAAGGCAAGATTAACTCAGGCTCCTGTCCTGACATTGCCTGAAGGAAGTGAAGACTTAGTGGTATACTCGGATGCTTCCTATTCGGGACTAGGTTGCGTGTTGATGCAACGTGGAAGGGTAATAGCCTATGCGTCTCGACAGCTGAAAACTCATGAAGTCAATTATCCCATGTATGATTTGGAGCTCGTAGCTGTGGTCTTTGCCTTAAAGATTTGGAGGCACTACCTGTACGGGGGGAAATGCACAATCTTCACGGACCACAAGAGCCTAAGGTATTTCTTTGAGCAAAAGGATCTCAACATGAGGCAGAGGAGGTGGTTGGAATTAATCAAGGACTATGATTGCGAGATCCATTACCACCCAGGCAAGGCCAACGTAGTGGCCGACGCCCTTAGCCAAAAAGGGAGACCCGAGCCGATCGGGTGAAGGCGTATCAGTTGGTGATGACCTCAGACGTGATGACACAGATCAAAGAATTTCAGAATGAGGCGCTGAAAGAAGATCGCCTCAACTCTGAACGAATGAAAGGTCTAGTCGCGGAGTTGGGAGAAAATACCCATGGAGTTAGAACCCACTTCGGGAGGATGTGGATTCCCCGATATGGAGATCTACGAGAGCGAATTATGGACGAAGCTCATAAGACTCGATACTCCATTCACCCCGGTGCTACCAAGATGTATCAAGACATGAAGAAAGATTACTGGTGGCCGGGTATGAAGCATGATGTAATGGAGTATGTGAGTAAGTGCCTTAGTTGTTTGCAAGTAAAGGCAGAACATCAGAAGCCATACGGGAAGATCCAGCCATTGGATATACCCGAGTGGAAGTGGGAGCACATCACCATGGACTTCATCACAAAGTTACCCCGTACTGCGAGGGGGTACGATACCATATGGGTGATAATTGATCGTTTGACAAAGAGTGCTCACTTCCTACCGATCCGCGAGACGTATTCCTCCAAGAGACTGGCGGATCTGTTCATCAAGTAGATTGTAGCTCGTCATGGTGTGCCGGTGTCTATTGTGTCGGACCGTGACACCCGGTTCACATCGAAGTTTTGAAAGAGATTCCATGATGCCATGGGGACAAGGCTACACATCAGTACGGCTTATCATCCTCAGACAGATGGTCAGTCTGAGAGGACAATTCAGACACTCGAAGATATGCTTCGAGCATGCGTGATAGACTTTGGAGGAAGTTGGGATGATCACCAACTGTTAGCAGAGTTCTCATACAACAACAGCTATCATGCCAGCATTGGTATGCCACCATACGAGATGCTATATGGTAGAAGGTGTAGAACGCCCGTGTGTTGGGGAGACATTAGGCAGAAAGAGTTGGGAAGTATCGAGGTGATCGAGGCTACGACTGAGAAGCTAGAAAAGATCAGAGCCTTTATGAAGGCGGCCAAAGATAGGCAGAAGTCGTATGCCGATAGAAGGCGTAGACCAATCGAGTTCAACGTTGGTGATAAAGTCATGTTGAAGGTCTCACCTTGGAAAGGAATCATCCGGTTCCAAAGAGGGGCAAGCTGAGCCCGAGATACATAGGGCCTTTTGAATCATTGCACGAGTAGGGGAGGTAGCCTATCGATTAGAATTGCCTGAGGAGTTAAGTGGAATTCATCCAACATTCCATGTATCTCATCTGAGAAAGTGCCTAGCTGACTAAGACATGATTATACCACTAGAAGATATCGAAGTGGATGAACGACTTAACTATGTAGAGCAACCAGTGGCAATCGTCAATCGAAAGGAGAAAAGGTTGAGGAATAAAGTAGTTCCACTTGAGTGGAGCTTGTCCCTTGGAATGGGCTTCCTTAGATGTAGCTCTCCATTGGTGTCTCAGGGAAGGTGATGAAAGGACCTTTTTTATGAGTTGTTAGGTGATGAGGTTCCACTTGTGCGGGTGCAGTGAAAACACCGAAGGGGTTCGGAGTCTACATGGGAGACCGAAGAAGAGATGAGACAGCATTACCCACAGTTATTCGAAGAGTGACAAGTTTTGGGGACGAAACTTCTTTAAGGGGGTAGACTTGTAACACCCGAAAACTCGGTCAAAATAAAAAGAAAAGAAAAGTATTTTGAAGAAAATAAAAAGAAGGCAAAGTTAATGGGTGCTTTGTTTAAATAGTACCAAAAAAAGTCAAAAAAATGCACTTCATATGGGCATGGCAGCCCATATCATCCTATTGTTGCTGTTGTTCGACCGAAAAGAAGAAGAAAGAATTCGAATTTTTGCTTTCTCTCGGTTTGTTGGAGAAGAAGAGGCTGAAAATCTTCAAGGTAAGTGTGTCTTGTGCTATTTGGCTCGGTTTTTGTTGGGTTTTCAACTTTAAAACCGATTTATATGTGTTATATGTGTTTTGGTGCTTGTTTTTGCTTGTTTAGGGGCTTGAACTCGTGTGCAAATAGGTTTGGAGGAGTTTTACATGTTTGCTGCACTAGGTGAGTTCTAGACCCCGATTTACATGTGTTTTAAACTAACTTTGGGGCTGAAAATGCATTTTAAAGGATTTTCAAACTTGTATTTGTGTACCCGTATGTTGTGTATGTTTATGCTAATGTTTATGCTTGTTTATGTGTTGTGGTTGCTTAGAATGTTAAGTTTCTGCTTAGAACAGGTGCAAATGCAGATATGGGTTAGTTTTGATTCTGAAAAATGTATAACAGGTGGTCATGCGCCCAAACAGGGCCCATGCGCCTGAGGATTTTGACTTAGAAAAGCCTAAGTATAGGCCATGCGCCCAAACAGGGCCCATGCGCCTGGAAAATTTGCCTTAGAAAAATTATGTGGGGCTCATGCGCCCCAATAGTGCCCATGCGCCCAAAGTTTTTGCCTGAAATTGCTAAGTATAAATCTCATGCGCCTGAACAGTTCATGCACACAGGGTCAATCTTTGAGATTGAGAGGACCCTTGTTGCTGCCCCGGTACTGGAGTCGGCTTCGTGCATCAGTATGGGGTCTATGTGTAGACATCGGCCCAGTACTAGTTTTGTGCGTAATATCGGGGGCATAGCACATTGGTCCAGATTAAGTGAAAGATTAAAATAAAAGTTCGGATGAACGATGATGTAAATGGTAAAAGAAGATAATGGATGTTATCTTAACTGTACGTACGATGTGTGATCACGTACGAATGAAAAGTATATTATTTTAAAGGGTATTTTCGTATACAAACCTCTTATGGTATTTTTAACGTTTTAAAACTAGAGCTCACTCAGCAATGCTGACTTTTATGCATTTTCAGTTGGCATGTAATTTTGCTGAGGATGGCCCTCAAGGAGGCTACTCGTCGGGGATAGACTGCCATCCGTTCACGCATACTAATACTGTTGTTTTGTAATGCAATTAATATGATCTTTTGTAACTATTAACAATTAACAATGTATTGCTTATCAACAGTATTTATTAATAAAGTGAATGGCTTTAGATATTAATTCCGCTGCACTGGTTTAAGAACTATGAAATGTTTTATATATACTGTGCTATGATTGACCAACTGTGAGGTCTCCGGGAACGGGGCCTTACAGTAGTACTATTGTGTCTAACAAGACCCACCCGTATGAATGGAGGTCAAACAGGTGCAATAGTATCCTAAACGACTAACACATTGGCACGACTCGGTAAGTCATGGGGAAGGCAAACAATCAAATCAATCAGCTTCGATTGCGAAAAACACTATCGTCATGCTTATCTTATAAATTTGCTATATGTTATATTACACATTACTTATGCTATTAAAGTATCTGTTTGTGTTTATTTACAAACTTTTGAACTCACCAACCCTGTGTTGACATTTAAGTATTTTTTTCTTAGCTCACTAGCTTACAAGTTCATTTAGGAGCACAACTTGCAAACATTTTCATGACATTAATTATTAAACTATATTCTTATATTTTAAACTATGGTTTTTGGGCATGCGTTTGCGCATTTACTTTCACACGTTATGGTTTTGAATATATAAACTTATGCTTTGGCAACGATTTGAATTTATAAACTCCGAGGTCTGTTTTGAAAATTAATCTAGAGGACGTTCAGAGTAACTATAATTTAGATGTTGGTTTGACATCGTGGGGTTTGAGTGAAAGAGAGAGATTGATTGTGATGCTAACGTTAGAGATGATTGAACTCGTAGCAATCGTCGTTGGTTACCTACCCACTAGTAAATCGTATTAACCACACCCATTAGACATCGAGGGGTTTGAGTGAAAGAGAGAGAATGATTGTGATGCTAACGTTAGAGATGATTGAACCGGTAGCAATTGTCGTTGCTTACCTACACTCTAGAAAATTGTATTAACCACACCCATTAGACATCGAGGGGTTTAAGTGAAAGAGAGAGATCGGAAACAGAGATGTGTGGGGGTCGTGAGGGTAGGCTCATCATGAATGCAGCCACCACTGTCACCAAGAGTTAAGCTTGTCGTGTTTTCCGATCATATCTAGACTAGAGAGGTGGTGGACTCATCAATTCAATCGGTGGTGATTAGGGCATGGTGATGATTTTAGTTGTTAGGTGTTGGTGATGTTGGTGGCAACGATGGTTAGATCACAATCATGGTGGTGGACTAGTGGTTGTTAGGTTTGGTAATGATGTAGGTTAGACGACGGTGATAATGGTGGTTGTTAGGTGTTGGTCATGATGGTGATTAACGATAGTGATGGTGGTTGTTGATACGCGTTGGTGATGATGGTGGGATTGGGCCGAGGGTGGTATGTTGACAGTTTAGAAAGATGACGGGAAAGGGGAGGGGGTGTGTTGGGTTTTAACGTAATTAACTCAAAACTTTTTTTTTATTATTTTGAATTATTGTTGGGTTATTGTCCTCAACTTCCTTTTCCGGTAACCAATACCTTCCCCCACAGAACAAATGTACATTCTTAAAATGGGTCTGCCATGTCCCCCTACCATCACTCTCTCTCTCTCCAATGGAATCACGCTGTTACCCATGACCATGATTCTTCCATCTCTTTCATATTTTCTCTTAAATCTTCATCGTCTCCTCCCTTCACCTCCGATTCATCTCCGCCATAAACATCTATCAAATCATCATTTTCAGCTTAAACTCTAATACAACACGATATACTCTTGTTACTTTACTTGAACTTCAATCTGATTGATCGTTGAAACTGTGGATATATAATAATTTACACAGATTTGATTCCTGTATAGTAACTGAGAAGATGTTGGATCTTAATCTGAACTTTGTTAACGAAGACGACACAACGGCGTTTCGAGATGTGGAGGAATCAGGCACCTCAAACTCATCCGTGGTGAATGCTGATGGCTGTATTTCTAGCAATGCCGACGCCGGCGACGGCGACGTGGAGGAAGACTCTAGCTGCCGCTGCCGCTGCCGCAGCCGCTGAGAGCTTCTCGTGCTTCAATTTTGATATATTGAAAGGTGGAGATACTCGGTGTAGCAGCACCTATTATGAGGATGATAGGAGCCAGAGTTTGAGTGAGTCAGAGTTCTTGACTCGGAGACTGTTTCCGGTGAGTCGAGGAGAGGGATCGGAGAGGTTGATTCAGGTGGATTCGTTGTTGTTGTGCCCTAACACCAATGAATTGCAGGAGATAGGAGTGGTGGAAGTACAACAAAAGAAGCCTAAGGTACAACAGAATCTGCTGGGGAAGAAGAGTAGGAGGGGGCCTAGGTCAAGAAGCTCACAGTACAGGGGAGTTACATTCTATCGAAGAACTGGTAGATGGGAGTCTCATATCTGGTTAGTTAGTTAATTAGTTATTTCATTTGTTTTTATTGTTCGTTTTGTTGATGGATTTGATATACTTGTTCTTGTAATCATGTGAGAACTTTTGTAATTTGATGCAGGGATTGTGGGAAACAAGTTTATTTAGGTAAGAACATGTATAAATTCATAGATCTTTTGTTCTTATAATTTTGGTAATTTATGATTATTGATTAGTTATAGTGTTAAATTGTGTATTTAGGGGGGTTTGATACTGCTCATTCTGCAGCTAGGTATGATAAACTGATTATAATCTTGCTATCTTTTTACATTCTTCTTTGATGTTGAGTGGATTTTTGAACATTTGATTGTTATATTCAGAGCTTATGATCGAGCTGCCATTAAATTCCGTGGTGTTGATGCTGATATCAATTTTAATGTCAGTGATTATGAGGAGGATATGCAGCAGGTATGAACAATGTTTAAACACATATTAGTTGGATTCTGTAATTGATGTTTTGATTGATGCAGACAGTGAACTTCTCCAAGGAAGAATTTGTGCACCTACTAAGAAGACAGACCACGGGTTATACAAGGGGGAGCTCGAAATACAGAGGAGTGACAGTGCACAAATGTGGCGAATGGGAAGCTCGGATGGGGCAATTTTTAGGCAAAAAGTAAGGTTCTATTAGCTATGATTATTCTAATTTTAAGTTCACGATAATGCATTGTTTGAGCTAATGGCTGCAATGAAACTTTTGTTGGGTTTACCTTCAAGATTACGCTAACTGATAGAATTAGTGTGTTTGGTTATATGGGTAAACAAGTAGCAGATACCAATCCGAAAGAATGCGTGACCTAATTTACATCATGGAGATTACAATGCTTGCATTGCAGGCATATATATCTTGGCCTCTTGGGCCATTTGACAGTGAAGCAGATGGTACAAGGTCCTAATGATCATGATTATACACTTCCAATTCCCACTTCTACTGAACTTTTTTAACCAAAATTCTCAATCTATAACCTTAATTGGTTGTTATTTAATATAATCTCTCTTTTTGATGAAAAGTAGGGCCTATGACAAGGATGCCATTGAGTGTAATAGAAGAGAAGCAGTGACCAACTTTGAGGCCAGTAATTTTAAAGGAAAAAATTTCCTACAATTGATCATGGTGATTCTCATCTATCATGATCATTGTTCTTGTTATTATTTCATGCATATAAATTGTTGTTGAGTGGCAAATTTGTGATGCAGGGAACAACCGCTATCTGAATTTATGTTTGGGAATTTCAACCCCTTCTATTGGATCGGATTCAAGTAGAAATGAGAACATAGAGCAAGCCCGTTTGGATTACGTACATGACACCTTGAGATTACAGGTAACAACTAATCCAAAATATATCCTTCAATTTAATGAATAAAGAGCTAGATCAAGAAACTTGTAGTTCAATCCTGTAGTTTGAGGTTGTTTTGGTAATTTACACTCAATGTTATGTTATTATAGCAGTTAGAGAACCCTATTTCTGCCCTAAAAGGACTACCCTTAACTTCAGGACACCCTCCATCATGGAGTCATGTATACCCTACCTTTGTTCCCAACAACGAGGTAACTTCATTAATAAGTTAATATAATTTTCCTTACGTTGACTCATTATGACATACAGTTTGACCCATTTAGTTATAAATTGGTCAATGTGTTAACATTTTATCTCTAATAGGTAAGATAAAAAAAAAATAGCAAAAAGGGAATGGCCCAGTGTATACCTGACCTCCAATAGCATTTTAAAAGAACAAGATAACATTAAAAAAAAAATTTGCAATAATCCAACCCATCTATATTTTTATATCTAACCGAGTGAATTTTTTAGGGAAGTGCAACAAATAGCAGGGCCATGGTGGGGTCGTCACAAGGACCACCCTACCCGGCATGGAAACTACATGCCCACAACCACATCCCAACAGCAGCAGCATCATCAGGATTCTCAACTCCGGCAGGCACTTCTGGCAGACACCAAACCATCTCAATGGCACCTCTCAACAATCCTTATTCTTCATTCACAGTTGCCACAAGCTACGCTCAATACTACCACCAGACAAAGCCGCCACCAGCACCTCCCCCGTAAATTTTCCCTCACAAGCTATTGTTTATATTTGCTGATTGTTTCATATAGTAATTGCTAAGGCCGACGTGTTAAGCAGCACAACGGCCTCATATTATGTGTTTTTGTGAGAGAATCAATATGTCTATTTCAAAAGAGATCGTATTTAAAAAAACATTATTAATCTTGAGTTTATTAAACTAGATAAAGTATTTTATCATATTTCTTATGCACAATAACATAAATCTTTAATTGTTTTAAAAATACAATTGCCTTGTTGAAAAGTATTATCACGACATTGGTGGAGAATAATATGCTCCTTTTTGACCCAATTGGTTTGATGGTCTGTTATGTCAAGTTGATAGTCACATTGGGTTAATGGACCATGGTCCCATTAAAATTAACTTGGCCTCCCTTGACTTTTCTCCATATTATTATCTTGTTGAAGCAAGATAAGTCTTGATGATCAAGTTGGGTCCTTCCTTGTCATAAATGGTATTAAAAGCCAATGGTGGTGTCATTCGGGAAATATTCAAATATAAAGTTTTTTAAAACTAAAAAGTGTAACAAGGATTATGATGTTGATACGTGTCCTTTTGATCAAAATTAGGTTGGGGCAAAAAATTGGTAATGTTTCATCTTCTCAAGTTTCATTTTTTTTTATTTAATATTCATTACTTTTACATAAGACCTTATTTTTTTAAAAAAAAATTACACCATAAAAACGAATATTTTTAATTTTTAAAACACGTATGGTGTTGATGTAAAAAAACAAAGTTTTTTTTTAACTTATTGTGTAAGTTCGTCAGGTCATTGTGTAATATTCTGAATTGATGAGGATGACATAATTATTTATGAGTAATACATAATGAACTTGAAACCTAAAAAGTTTACCTTTCTTATTACCATGTTATTCGAAAATTATCATTTTAAAGAACACAATGCATAACACAATGGTCAATATTAGACATAATGGGTAACATAATGATCAGCACTAGATTTCATGATTAGCAATAGACATAATGAGCTGTTTGATGAGAATTACACAATGACATGTCAGCATTACATAAAGAACTGAAAAACGTAAAAAAATTACATTTTTAGCATTATGTTATTTGAAAATCATCAGTTTAAATAACACAATGCATAACATAAAAGTCAACATTAGACATAATGTGTAACATAATTACCAACACTAGACTCGATGATTAGCAATAGACACAATTAGCTGTTTGACGAGGATTACACAATGACTTGATAAAGGTTACACGATGAACTGGAAAAAACATAAAAAAAATTACAGTTTCAATGTTGTGTTACATGAAAATCATCATTTTAAAAAACACAATGGTTAACATTAGACACAATGGGTAACACAATGACTAGTACTAGACTCGATAGCAATACACACAATGAGCTGTTTGACGATGATTACACAATGACCTGATCAAAATTACATAATAAACTGAAAAACGTAAAAAATTTACATTTTAGCATTATGTTATTTGGAAATCATCATTTTTAAATAATGCAATGCATAACAAAATGGTTAACATTAACCATAATGATCTGATTAATATTACACAACTACCTGATATTACACAATTAGTTGACAAATATTACACAATGAGTTGAAATAACGTAAAAAAAAAACTTTCTTTTTATGTATTAAAATTATAGGTGTTTTAAAGATTAAAAAATGCTTTGTTTTTATGGTGTAATTTTTTTTAAAAAATAATATTGTATGTAAAAGTTACGAGCGTTAAAAAAGATACAACTTGAAAATGTGGCTATGAATAAAATAACTTTGGCCTGTCATTTAAAGTTTTAATTATTTACTATTATGCAATGGATTTTCTTAGTCCTTGAATCTAAGATTTAATGAATTTTAATCCTTCTCATCCTTTTTAGTTTGTCCTCGTTTTTTACAATAACCCCACCTATGTCATTAAGGTTAGGCGGTTAAAGTCATAGTTGTGTTAACATGGTATGTTGAAACGGTGCTTTTATCGCACCCACTGATTCACTATGCATATATATTGATCCATATAGATTCAAAGCGTTGATGTGCATGATTCTATATCAAAGTTGTTTACTTAAAGTAGGAGTGTTGATCGGGTTTCAGGTTAATCGGTTTGGGTTATTCGGGTTTTTTAGCGTTGAATGTCTAGCGGAAACCAGGCCAGAATAACAATCGATTAATAGGTTTCGGGTTGTTTGGGTAATGGGTTGTTCAGGTCGGGTTTTGGGTATTTTATAATAGACTTAATTTAGTAGATTTTTATGAGTTTTCTTTAAAAATCTTATAAAATTAGTGAACTTAAATTATTTTACTTCTACAAGTTATAAAATGTGCTTTAATATATAATTGTATATAAACAATTTGCTCAATTTGGACAATCTAACAAGTGTATACAAACAATTTACTTAATTATAGTGTGGGTTGATCGGCTTATTTAGATTTCGGGTTAATTAGTTCGGGTTATTCGGTTTTTTGAGGTTTGAAAGTCTATATGAAACCCAACCCGAATAAGAATCGGTTTAGTTGGTTTTCAGGTTTTTCGGGTAACGGGTGGTTTGGGTCGGGTTTCTTCGGGTACGATGAGATCGGGTAAGACGGGTTAATCGGATAAAGATAAAATCAATGAGCCTAATTTAAAGTTCCATTATCAAGTGCCTGTTATTAATCCTTGTTCTAAAGATATACTCTAGTAGATTAGGTTTGTTTGAAGGCTTCTTGATTCCAACAAAGAGTATCAAAGCCATTTGGTTCTAATCATAAAATGTCGATTCTTAATCAAGAAGCAAACTCAATTCTCACAATAATAAAGAGAGCATGCAAGAGTAATTTGATTCCCACTGTGAAGATAGCGACACAAGATCAGATTAGATACGATCTTCGTATGATGAACATGGGACAAGATGTCCCTGTTGTTAAGTATCATAATCAGAGTAGGTTCCAGCGAAAGCAATCAAACACACAATCACAAAAAAAAAAATAGACAGGAGATAATTATAGTGGTTCGGTCAAGGTGATCCATATCCATTTTGTAACTAGGGTTTATATTATTATTATGCTCAAGAATACAGTCAAATCAATGGGTCTATTTATAATACTAGTTTAGAGTTGTAACTAAGACAATAACTTAAGCTCTAAGAATTAACTAAATACCTTAATTGCCCTAGGGTCGGCTGGCCCCTTTTTTGTCATCCAGCAACCTAGCAAAACAAGCTCGAGCCAAGAACAGCCCGACCAAAACCTTCACAACCCAACAATCACCCACTTGAACGCCATCCAAGTAACCAGATCCAGTAACTTTAGTATTCTTTGCAGGACCGATTATGGTTATGCAATAGTTTCACAGTTGGAGAATATCACAATTACTAGATCAAATAGGAAACCATACAAAAAAACAAAGAACAGACAAGTAAAGAACTCAAAAACACAAAGATTATTGCTCTCAAGTAATTTTACAAGTGTTATAATGTTTACTCCTAAGACTAGTTACATGAGATACTTTATACTACAACCTACAGTCGGCCATACCTTGACGGCCAACGGGATACTAATCTAGACAACAAGATCAATGTAGAGTCAAAAGACAGATTTTCTTTTGACAAGTGACTTTGACATGCCATATCACATATCCTAATATATTACAAAAAGGATAAAAGTACAAGAGTAGAAAGTTACATACACAAACACCATAATATACAGTTGACAAAAGTATGGAGATAATCACCAACTTGTATAAGTTGGTGAGTCTTCAAAGCTGGCAGCAGAAATTTGTTCAGATTTTGTTAAAAGTGTGTTAGGGACACATGTCTTCTAAGTCTTCGAAAGAAATCAGTCTTCAAGCTTCGGAAGACTTTTTCTTCAAGCTTCTGAAGACTTCACTTTTGGCTTCGGAAGATTTCTGTCTTTGGCTTCGAAAGATTTGACACTTGGTGAATTTTCTTTGTGCATGGTCAAATCTTCTGAAGTAACTTTCTTGTACTTCAGTTGCATGCTAAGAGATCTTTGGTTAGCATCAGCTCTAAGATAACTCTTACAAACTCCCTCTAGGCTAATGCTACCAAAACTTGAAGATTACTTATAAGTCTTAATCTTCTACTTGTGTATAGCCATCGTCAGAATCAGCGCCATTCCTTTCTTCATTAGTTGGTCTGGATTCTTCAGGCTCTCGTTGTATCTCCTGATGTCCAAGAGATCATGAGCAGGGAGGTCAAGTATGTTTTGCAAAAAGAATACTTGTGGACCTCCTTGATCTCTTGTGACATACTATTTGTCTGGGTTTGGAGAGTATACTCAAGATAAGATGGGTCTCTCAGCAGCAAAAGGTTCTACAACTAAGGGAGTTGGTTGGGCAGCCTCTTTTGGTTAACTCTCAGGATGTTCTGACTCATCTTGAAATGCAGAGGTGGATGCCTTAAACTTCTTCTTCTTTAAGTCTCTTATGATGGCCATTCGTTTCCTCTTTCTATACTTCAACTGAGAAGGTTGGTCTTGATCATATTGTCTTCCTTATTTATCGTTCTCAATTTGGTCCTTTCCCTTCACAGGTTTAGAAGAAGGTTCAGGACCTTGCTATGGGTCAGAAGATGAAGCTGACTGTGGATCAGCACTAGGTCTAGGTTGTGTTGTTTGTTGGGGTTCAACTTTGACCTCAGCTTCAGGTGCAGCTTGACTTGGTAGAGAATGAAAGTCTTTAAGCTCACTCCTCTTGATCTTCTGCTTGATCACCCTAATGTGCTCATCCATTGTGGATAAAGACATGGGACCAAGCCTCCTTCCGGAGAACCCATACAGCTTCAAGAAGCTCACCATCTTTTGTCTGTCCTTAGACTTTTTCTGGTTTGCTTTGATTGTGGCTCTTGATTTTATAGCTTCCTCCCTTATATTTCTCTTAGCAACTTTTCTATCTTTAAGAGCTTCTTGTTTCAGCTGCTTGAGATATTCAAACTCTCTGTACTCGTAAGATAGAGGGAGTAAAGCTATTGCTTGATAGAGACATGTGGCACTCAAGTAGGTAATCATGTTTTGTCTGTCTTGTTGTCTACCTACTTGAGCTTCTTCCTTAACAGCCATAGACTCTACTTCAGGCCTTTGTTGAACTGGGGAGAGGACTGGTGCTTTATACAATCTCCTTTTCTTTCTTTCTTCTTTAATCTTGAGGAGCAAAGCAGCATCCTCAGCCTCCTTTCTCTCTCTAGACACTTTAGTGTCTGCAAGTCCATTCAATTCTTCCAAGGGAAAAGAGATTAGCTCATCTATATTGTAGTTCCTAGTTGCCAAATAGTTCAATCTGGCTGCCCTTAACTCATCTTCTTGAGTGTTTGGCCTATGGGCAGCCTGATTGCAGCCTGCATGAAACTAGGAGCTTTTCTCATCCTCTCTTCCCTTCCCTTGCCTTCCTTTTCCTCTCCCTTTTCTCTTCCTCAATCTCCTCTAAAGTTAAGACTTTTTTTTCTTTATCAAGCACTGGCTTGTGTGACTCAGAGAGGAAAGAGCTTTGGCCTACTTGTTTTGTACTTGAGCTCTAGCTAGGGAGAGGCTGTGAGACACCTTCACCAACTGGTGTCTCACTAAGGGTAATGGGTGCTAAAGGAGTGTGAATCTCAAGTTTCACAGGTTCTACAGTTGGGCCTTCAACTAAGGTTTCTCCTTCGAAGCTAATCTTAGGGTCCAACTCAGTATCTTGTTGACTAACTGTTTTCCCTGCTAGCCTCTATCTCTATAAGCTGGTTCTTCTCTTGAACTCCTCAGACACCCTCATCTGTATCCTCTCAGCTAACCTGTCAGCTTGTCTGTTTTGGCTTGGATTGGCAAGTGGCAGGTCAACCAGAGGGAAGGTTTCATAGAATCTCAAGGTATGGAAGTTGAAGACGTCTCATTGACCCTGGAATTAGAGGTGTACAAACCGGTTTTTGGGGCCGAACCGGTTCGGTTTCAAACCGGTCCGGTTTCAACCGGTTTGAACCCCAAACCGGTTCGGTTCCTAAACCGGTTTCAGGGCTAGGATATTCAAACCTATCGAACCGGTCCGGGCCAGTTTGAAAACCGGTTAGGGCCCAAACCGGTTCGGGTTTTCATTTTTTTTAAATTTAAATTTTCCAAACGCCCAAAACAGTCCAAAGAAGAAACGCCCAAACAGATGCGTCCGAACCGTGCTCATGCACCCAAATAGTGCTCATGCGCCCAAACAGTGCTCATGCGCCCAAACAGTGCTAATGCGCCCACAGTGCTCATGCGCCCAAACAATTCTCATGTGCCCACACTTCTCATGTGCCCAAACAGTGTTCATGCGCCTGAACACTTGGCCAAATTTCAGAAGTTTTTCACACTTATCAAATTGTTCAAAACTTGTTCAATTGATCTAAAACATTATTTATTTTTATCAAAAATTACACATTTATATAAATTATTTATAAATATTAAAACATAAAACATAAAACATTAAATAAAAATATAATTATGATTTATGATACATGAAAAATTAAATATGATTATTTCTTTTTATCAAAGATTACACATTTATATAAATTATTTATAAATATTAAAACATAAAACATAAAACATTAAATAAAAATATAATTATGATTTATGATACATTAAAAAGTAAATATGATTATTTATTTTTATCAAAGATTACATAAAATGTAAAATAAAGATACTATTCAATGCATATAAACAATTCAAATGACGTAAACTTTATTCTTCGCCACCAGAACCCGATGTATTACGAAGGAACTTGTCATATGTCGCTTCATCATCGGTCATTCCGGGTGTCAATCCATCATCTACTTCGTCTTCATATAGTTCGGCTTCATATTCTAATTCTCCTTCAAGTGAGCATTTGTCTTGTATTCTTTCAGCTGCATCCAAATAATCCTTCAAACAAATACACATTTCAACTGCTTCGGGAGTGAGTAGGGTTCTTCGTATTGATATAATCCTGCCACTAACAGAAAAAACAGATTCCGAAGCTACAGTGGAAGCTTGGACCGTTAGTAAATCTCGGGCCATGGTGGATAGGATTGGAAATTGATTTTTCTTACCTTTCCACCAAGCCAACAAGTCAAAAATTTTAAAATCTTGTGGAGTCATGGTGGATAAAAAGTTTGTTCCACTATACCTCCCGATTTCACTACTCGGAGTGTTACCACGTTGACGTTTATTGCATTCATCTCTTAAAGTATTATACAAAGCAAACATTGGATCACTTGAACCTTCGTTATGTGCCGCATGCCGCATAGACTCATGTACGTTTGATGTTTCACCATATTTTGCTAAATAAACATCAAACATTTGGCCTAAATGTGTGTTAAAATTATTTTTTGCACTTTGAGCATAATATGGGTTTTCTTCTTCTAAATCCAAATTAAAAGTAATTTTATCAAGTAAAGTTTCAACCCCCGACGTATTTAAACAAGGGTTTAAGGCAGCGGCACATGTAATAACCGGAGGCATTTCTTTAAAATATTTTTTAATTTTTTCTTTCATTTGTGGTATCATATTCGAATAAGGTCTACCCCTACATGACAACTAATTTAATTTTGAAGTCATTAAGTAAATTTGATGAAGTACTAATGGACTCGTTGGATAATAAACTCCAGAAAAACAAGTAGTTGCGGTTTTAAAAACATTAAACATTTTGGTTATTTCTTCAATAATAACCCAACCCGATGGATGGTAAGTCGAAGCCTTTCCACGACTCACCAAAGCATTATGAAAGGCTATTAAACTTTCTTTTTGGTCAATAGCCTTTTCAAACATGTTACAAGTCGAATTCCATCTTGTAGGTACGTCCCAATTCGGACCTAAACATTTAGAATTTACATCTTTACAAAACTTGTGATACCTACTATATCTTTGGTTACTGCTAAAAATATCACGTAACATTCTTTTAAAACTATATTTTACTGTTTCAATAGTTTTTAAACCGTCTTGAACGGCTAAGTTTATGATGTGCGCAACACATCGACTATGAAAAAACACACCGTCACAAATTGGTTTATATTCTAATTTTAGATGTTCTATCGCAAGCGTATTATTTGACGCGTTATCAAAATATATAGAAAATATTTTGTTTTCTAATTTATACGTTTTAATAACTTTATCAATAAGATAAAAAATGTTTTGCCCAGTGTGAGGATAATCAAACAATTCAAACGCAATCATACGTTTCATCATTTGCCACGAACCGGATTCAACCCAATGGGTGGTGACACAAATGTACGAGTTCGGTGAACCGTGCGGAGTCGACCAAACGTCACTAGTTAAGTTAACACCGGTTTGTAAATTTTCAAAATAAGATATTAATTCATTTTTAGCTTTTTTCCACATTTTTAAGCAATCTCTTCTAAGTGTAGCACGACTTACATGTGTGTATCGTGGTGGGAGTGTTCGTTGAATTAGCCAGGTTAAACGTTCATTGTCGAAATGTTTGAATGACAAACTTTCTTGAATTACAAAATGCGTCATTTGCTCAGAACCACATCAACGTCATAAGCCCAAACATTCCCTTCGCTTGTCATCGAAGCTTGACCTTGAGACGGTTCACCTTTCAAAGCCTTACAATATTTATTCGCAATGTGGTTTTTCAAAGTTGTATTTGCATCTTTTTTAAAAAACTTATAACAATACTTGCAACGAACTTTGTTTGGACAGCTAGCCATTTGACATAAATCGTAATTACACAATATTTCGGGGTTCCTATTCGTAGAAAGGATTGCTACCACCAAGTTGCTTGAAGACGCATCACAACAAACGGATGATTGAGCACTTGATGAAGCCATTTTGAAATGAACGAGAGTATTGAGAGTTTTTTTTTGAATTGAACGAAAGTATTGAGCGTATTTGAGAATAGAGAGCGTTTTTTGAGAGTAGAGAGTGTTTTAACTTGTTGTCATTCAACCAAAACATCCAATACATATTTATACTAGCTTAATGGGGGTATAATGATAAAAAAACACAAAAAGGTCATAAACGGCTATATAGCCGTTTTATAACGGCTACTTTTTAAAAACCGGTTTGAAAACCGGTTTGGGAACCGATTTGAAAACTGGACCGGTTTGAAACCGGTTTCAACACATGAAACCTCAAACCTATTGAGGAACCGGTGGTTCAGACCGGGTCGGGACCGGTTTGGGCCAGAAACCGGTTCCGGTGTTTTTGCCCAAACCGGTTCCCGAACCGGTTTTTTTGCCTACCTCTACCTGGAATCTAGAAAACACCAAGGCTCTTCTATCTGTGTCATCCTCAAGTCCACCCCTCTTATATAGGTTTCGTCCCCGAAACCTGTCACTCGTTAAAGAGATCGGGGTAGTGTCGTCTCATTTCTTCCTCCGATTCCCAAGTGGCCTCAAAACCATTACGATGCTTCCACTGCACTTTTACTTGACTAATCGTTTTATTCCTTAACTGTTTCTCCTTCCGGTCTAAAATAGCCACTGGTTGCTCCACATAATTCAACCTTTCATCAACCTCAATGTCCGTGAGAGGGATAACAACATCACCTTCTGCCAAACACTTCCATAAGTGAGATACATGGAACGTAGGATAAATCCCATGTAGCTAATCAGGAAGTTTCAGCCTATATGTTACCTCACCAACTCTGGCAATGATTTTAAATGTCCCGATGTACCTTGGTCTCAATTTCCCTCTTTTTTGGAGATGGATGATTCCTTTCCATGGAGCTACTTTTAGCATCACCCTATCTCCTACTTGGAACTCAATCAGCCTTCTTCTCTTATCAGTGTAGGACTTCTGCTGATCCTTTGCTGCTTTCATAAAGGCCTTGATCTTTTCCAACTTTTCTATCGTGGGCCTCGATGATCTCGATACTTCCCAACTCCTTCTGCCCGATATCACCCCAACACACCAGGGTTCTGCACCGTCTCCCATACAACATTTCGAATGGTGGCATACCTATACTTGTATGATAGCTATTGTTGTAGGAGAACTCTGCCAACAGTAGGTGCTCATCCCAACTTCCACCAAAATCAATAATGCATGCCCGGAGCATGTCCTCCAAAGTGTAAATGGTTCTTTCTGGTTGACCGTCTCTCTGAGGGTGGTAAGCTGTGCTAATGTGTAACCTCGTCCCCATCGCATCATGGTATTTCTTCCAAAACTTGGATGTGAACCGGGTGTTGACTGCCTCTACCCAGAAGGTGATGGGCAGTTTAGAGTCAACAAGCATGGTTCTTGCAGTCTCAATAAGTGTCTTATTTCTCTTTTCAGCAACACTATTTTGTTAAAGAGCTCTAGGAGCACTGGTTGTCTTGAAATACCCTTTTCATCACAAAATTCATCAAGGATTTGGTTCTTGAATTTAGGTTCTTGATCACATCTTATGATCTTAACCTTGTGATCACATTGATTCTTAATTTTTAAAATGATCCTAATCTTAAGATTTCAGGGGTCTCATCCTTACTTTTAAGAAAGAAGAGCCAAGTATATCTTGTGAAGTCATCTGTAATCACAAGATAGTATGAAGTTCTTCCTAGACCTATTACACTATTAGGCCAAAAAGATCCATGTGTAATAAATGTAGGGGAGTAGTGATAGAGTTTATTTCCTTTGGTTTGTGTGACATTTTGCGTTGCCTTTCTTTCAAACATGCAACACAATGGTCATCATTTGTAAACTTTTTCTTTGACATTCCAGTTACCAAATCATCTTTAATTAGTTTATTCATGTTCTTAAAGTTTACATGAAGTATTTTTTTATGCCAAAGGAATGATCACCCCAGGCTTGAAAACAATGCACTCATGCTCAGTGAAGAGCTGTTATGTCTTTGGTCACAAAATTAAGATACACTCAAAAGATTATACTCAAGCTCCTTGACAAAGTTTACCTTCTCAATGCTGAGCTTACCATTTATGACCTTGCCCCTTCTAGTGATGTAACCTCCTAACTCACCTTCAAAGTCAACTGGCCCTTCATTAATTTTCTTAAAGTCTTGAAGCAAAGAGCCATTGCCAGTCATGTGCCTGGAACAACCACTATCAATTATCCATACATTTCTTTTGGTCTTTAGCTGTTCCTGTACATGAAAAGAGATGATTAGTTACATTTAAAAACCCAAGCCTTGCTGGTCTTGGGCTTATCAAGATGAACTGGAGATAGTTCAACAGTTATTGATCCTACATGCAAGTTTTAAGGATCATTTGCTGTTGTTGATGAAGAAACTTCAGTCACATGGTCTCCCTTCATCTTCTACTTCATCTTCTACTCCATCTTTGGAAAATTAGACTTGGCCATCAACACTTCAGAAGTTTTTTATGACTTTGGAAATTTTGGAGACTGAACCTTCGAAAGCTTTTGCATCCACTGCAATAGACTTCAGTGCTTCGGAAGCATTCCTTTTTTTCGAGACCAAATTTGCTTTAAAAGACAGTTTCACACCTATCTTAGTTTTGTTCACTTTGGAGCTTCCGAAGGAAAATGATTTTCTTCCAAAGCTATTTTCTTCTTCTTCTTCTCAGAATTATTTTTCTTGTTCATGTGAATGGTACTCTTGGGATTGTAAATGCAATCTTTAGCATAATGAGTTGTACTACCACATATGATACATTCAACAGGCTTACTTCTAAGAGTCTTGTCCTGAGGAGAAGCTTGATCTTGATCTCTTTCTAGCTCTTTCTTCATCTTCTTAGACGATGCAGCATGTTTCTGAAGGTGAAGCTAGCCTTTGGAGTTGGATGGTCAACTTGTGCAGCAATGGTGCATAATTGTTCAACCTTCTTCTCCTCACCAGGGTGGCTTGGACTTGAACTAGGACTCCTGGTACTAGAATCCTTGGTTAAGTCCTCAGTCTTCCTCACCTCAAACCCAACAGAGTTGAAAACTTGTTTTTGCTTGGGGTTAAAGGTGAGCATGATCTCCTACAACTTCTTGAATCTTCTTTTTGCAACCCTCTTCAAGTTCTTTTTTGCCGACTTAGTCATCCCTTGTCTCTTCTTTTCTCTAGAGATATAGTGACCCTTCTTTGAATGAACTTTTTCATTCACTTCTAGTTCATCCTTCACTATATCCTCCTCATCTTCATCTTCTTCTTGAACAGGATCAATGGAAGGCAGCTCATTTTTACAAGTTTTACACCTTGGAGATCTGATTGATAGTAATGTGTGTGTGAAGGACCTATTTCATTTGATCCCAGTCCCTGCCTGTTCTGATAACAAACTTTTGCATTCAAGGATGAAGATATGATGTTCTTGAAGGTTTCCTCTTCAAGAACACATTTTTCTAACTTGGCTTTGCTGATTATAAGCTCAGCCTGGCATTTAGTTAATTTGGCAACAAGATCTTTGATCTGAGTCTTGTAATTTGTGTGCTCATGTTTTAGAGTAGAAATTTTTTTCTCTAAGTATTCTATTTTAAATTTATAGTCATTTTCTACCCTTTTAAAATCAGCTTTTAAAATGTTCAATAACTCAAGATCAGATCTTACTTTCGTTGTAGGACCTATATATGTTTACTTTAGCAATGCATTCAGGAGTACAAAGATGTTCCAATATGTAAGGTTTATACTTAAAGCTGATGCAACCAAAGCATCCAAAGAGCTCTCAACATGCATGCATGAAGTACAGAGTAAAGTTATTTCAGAAGTTTTACACCACTCAAAGGAAATAAGCTAAGTGTAAAATCTTCTTAAGCCAAATGACAAAATCTTCCGAAGCTAAAGATGAAGTCTTCCAAAGCTTCAGAGACAAAGTCTTCCTAAGCCAAATACTGATTTATTTAGAAGACAGAGAAGACATGCTTTCTCTAATCACCTTTTGATAAAAGTTGAACAACTTTTCCCTGCCATTCTGAAGACTCACCAACTTATATGAGTTAGTGAAAAGGTCCATGTTTTTGTCAACTGTAGATTATGGTCATTGGTCTGTAACTTTTTACTTTTGTATCTTTTATCCTTTTTGTAATAGATTAGGATGTGAGCTATGGCATGTCATAGTCACTAGTCAAAAGGCAAACTGCCTTTTGACTCTACATTGATCTTGTTGTCTAGATTAGTGTATGCAGTTGGCCTTCAAAGTATGGCCGGCTGTTTAGGATGTGAGCTATAGCATTTCATAGTCACTAGTCAAAAGGCAATCTGCCTTTTGACTCTACATTGATCTTGTTGTCTAGATTAGTGTATGCAGCTGGCCTTCAAAGTATGGCCGGCTGATTAGGATGTGAGCTATAGCATGTCATAGTCACTAGTCAAAAGACAATCTGCCTTTTGACTCTACATTGACCTTGTTATCTAGATTAGTGTATCCTGCTGGCCTTCAAAGTATGGTTGGCTGTAGGATGTAGTATAAAGTGTCTCAAGTACTTGTATCTTTATGTATGCTTTGTAACACTTATAAAAGAACTTGAGAGCAATATACATCATTCTTGAAAACCATATTTGAGTGTTCTTGTTCTTGTTCTTGCTCTTTTACTTGTGTTCTTTGTATCATCTAACCGATTCCCTATTTGATCTGCTAAGTGTTTCATATCTCTCCACCTTGTGAAACTGTTGCATTGACCACCCTTTTTCGGTCCTGCACAATACTTAGCTTCATCATGATCTACCATCCGGGCTTGGTTTGGAGAGACATCTTCTACCTGAAAGCTCTAGTCAAAGCCTCCTTCTTCAACAACAACTACACCTTGCTGATTTGGTTGGTAGGGCTTCTTAGTTCTTGAAGCTGCATCAGTGTAGTTTGGCCTAGACTGTGTTTGGCCACCATTTGTTATTGGTGCCTTACACTCGCTAGCAAAGTGGCCCATTCGCTAGCAAAGTGTAGTTTGGCCTAGACTGTGTTTGGCCACCATATGTATAATATGTCATGGTCACTTAAACCCTTGCTTAATAAAATTAATATAGTCACATGCTAGTTATAAAATAATATACACATTTGTAAACATAAATTTCATAAACATGTTTAAAATCATTTTATAAACATTTATGGATATAGACATAGCATGCAAATAAAGTTTAAGAAACATATTCACCTTAACAAGTGAGTTAGATTCTCAACTTAAAACCTCCTAAAACCCTGACAACACTTCAACATATCCACCTTGTGCTTAGCGGGGTATTATACTAGCTTAAACGGGGTAAAATTGGGTACTCAAGTAACATGTGAAAAAAGACACATAATTTGTGTGTGAAAATTCAACTCAAAAGTGCTGCATTTTATAGTCTGCTCGTGGGCACCATCGTGGACCGCTAAGCATGGTGATGGCGGTTCGCCATCCAACTATGGTGGCTGAGAATATTATGGTCCAACCAAAAACTGACACATATAAACATGTGTCGATTTTAGAGCATCGTCATTAGGCACGCCCAACTCTAGGATGACACGTATCACCCTCTCGGTCCTTATTAGCATGCCAAATGTCAATACATGAGGGTTTTGCTTGGGGAACACGTAGGACCGTTATAGGGTAGTAAAGCAATCCGCTATGCTACTTGAATTCCTGAAACCCTAATTTTATTGCATGGCGGTCCACCAAGTGCCTGGTGCGACTAGGGTTAAAACTCTAATTCTTCAAAAATTTCATTTCCACCCCTAAACTTTCAATTCTTATTATTCTATTTAAAAATTTTCTAGGTGATACATAAGAGATACACCCACTATTTCGGTAACTGGACTGAACCGGCGGGTCGGACTAGTTGGATGAGAAACTGGTCATATAACTGGTCTAGTTGTGTGTATCTGGATTGTTTTCAGTTTAACTAACAGGTTACCAGTGGTACTGGTGAACTGGTTATCGAGTGGTCAGACTCGATTTTAGCACTTTTTTTTATTTTTTCCTTTCAAAATCTTATTATTTGATTAATTTAATTATTTATGATATATATTTTTGTTATTTAGGTGTTCATATTATATTAAAAATGTAATCCAATCTAAAACATACAGTATTTTTATTTTTTGGTTTTGAACTGGATATATATATATATATATATATATATATATATATATAATATTTATATTTTTTTAATATATATATACGTCATCCGGTTTGACCAGTCCAACTAGTGGACCACTAAGATGATCCATTCAATGTTCGATTCGGTTTTACAAAAACATTAGATATACTAAGGTGGATAACATAGAACCAAATAATATTATTGTTATGGAATGAGAGTTGGCAAGAAAATGAGAGGAAAGTGGTTGGCAACCGGGAAGCTTCGGTAACACAATTATCTTTGTCAAAACCCCCGGTTTTAGGGATCAGATATTCAATGATGAAGATGATTTCTCGGTTGATAAATGGGCACAAGAAATTTACCTTAGCTTAAAGACATAATTCAAATCGACAATTTACACATATGTGCGTAAATGTTTACAAGTGAAAGATAAGAGACGTGAAAGATTATGAAGAGTAATTTTATCATTTGCTTTTTTCTTCCATCTCAAATTCTATTAGAAATTACAAACAAAACACCATACTATTTTTCATTTATTTAAAGTTAACTTTTCAAATTCTAGTTCATTTACAAGTGAGAAAATAATTATATAAGTTACCGATTATTTTTTTATGCTAACAGTTTAGAATCACGTTAATATATCATTATTAAAAACTAAGGTTAACAAAGCATGTCACTTTGGTTGAGTTGGGTAATGGGTCAAACTGTATTTGATTAAAACAAATTGACGAGCAAAAGGGTTTTGGGTCAAAACGGACTACTTTAAGAAGTATCAATTTGGTTTAAATTAAAATGAGTCAGAACCAAGAGGCTAAAGTTGAAAATAATCATTTTAAATAAATATACCAAAACGGATACACATATTGTATTCTTTTTGGTGGCTATTGGCGACAAGTGGAGGTGGTCGTAGAGGCGGTGATGACAATGACGTAGGTTGGCGATGGTGGAGTCAGAGACAGTGTAGTTGGTGTGGTGATTGTGACAATGATGATAATGGTAGCAACAATGAGGGCAACAACGAGTGGTGGGGGCAGTGGCGTGATGGTTGATGATAATGGGGTGCTAGAGGCATCAACGAGGCGGTGCTGGCTATGTGCGGGACAGTGCGAAGATGGAATTGACATCGATGAGGACTTATTATTGGGGTTGGTGACTAACAATGGTTGCGGTAGTGTTGGTACATTTGAACTTGTTTTAAGATGTTTTATGATTGACTACTTTTGATTCCTTATATAATTTATAATGACCCACGTTAATTTGTTACATGATTTGAATTAACCCAAATAATCTCATGTAATTTTTCTAACTAAATCAATCAATTTCCCTAGAATAAGTTCGATAAGCATGGTAACTAACCATACGGTCCATGTCAACACTTTAAATGCTATAATCAACCATAACATATGATATGAATATTATAAGAATGAATTGAAAAAAGAAACAAAATGAAACGTTAATTGGTGAAAGGAAAAGAAATATTGATAGCCAATTAATCTATAAAATGTTAGACAACCATCACATAGATGGTTCCACACTTGGATCCTTGAATTTCTTCTATCAAACCTAGATTGATTCTTTCTTTCTGCATCTTGTAATGGTTAGCTTACGGGTGATTACTATAGTGTTAGAGATTAGGTGACGTGAATATGAGGTAAATATAACAGTTCAAACCTTACGTCTAACTACATCTAATGTTATATATTTTACAATTGACTTATACGTTTTAAACTGAGATGGTCTGACAAAGACCGGTCTCCTAACTCAGTTTCGTAGCCAATCGAAAGGTTTGGTGCCCAAACCAAACCTAGCATACGATTCCAATCACTTTCCAAGACCTCTATTTTCTAAAAAACACAACAATTAACAAACTGAAACACTTTGATTACGAAAACAGCCTAAAGATTACGACCCCTATTTTTTCAGCCCCCTTTCTACTCTGCACATTGCTCCATCTTTGCCGCTGCTCTGTTATTGCTCCACTTCAGGTTTTCGACCATCATTCTATCGATCTAAACACATTGTCTTACATACCCAATTGTCTTCTATGTGTTTCTCTATAACCCATTTTGCAATTTGGTTTTTTTCGTTTTGTTAAAGTTTTTCAGATTAGGGTTCTTATGCTTGCATTTACACAGTTACCGGGACTTTCACTTGACCAATTATGCTACATTTTACCCATTTTTTGTTAATTTAGTTGTGTTGTTATCATTGTCGGTTATTTTTCAAGTTACCCATCTTCTTGTTTATCGTAATACAGATATTATTGGGCGATTTTACTGTGTGGATTGAAGAAACCTAAATGGCAACATGTATACCAGCATCATTAATTCCTTTAGAACATCGGAATTCAATGGTGGTACTGACTGGTTTTGGTGGGAGAGTGAATTCCTTGAAGATGTTTAATGGGTTTTCAAATACTTGCTACAAGATTGCTTATAGCCCCCAAATTAGATGTATGGCAAATTCTCACAACATCAATCAGTTCAATAACAAAGATCAGTTTCTCAAGCTCCACCCTGAAGTTTCAGTGCTTAGAGGGGAGGGAAACGATACCAAGATTAATCCAAGTGTTACTGACATTTTGAGGGATTCACCGAGTTCTGGTGATTACAATGGGCCCAAGATTAAAGTAATTGGTGTTGGAGGTGGTGGGTCGAATGCTGTTAATCGTATGATTGAGAGTGCAATGAAGGGTGTGGAGTTTTGGATTGTGAATACTGATATTCAAGCCATGAGAATGTCCCCAGTTTTCCCTGCACAACGATTGCAAATTGGTCAAGAGTTGACCCGAGGGCTTGGTGCTGGTGGTAATCCTGATGTTGGTATGAATGCTGCAAAAGAAAGTAGAGAATCTATTGAAGAAGCTGTTTATGGTTCGGATATGGTTTTCGTGACTGTAAGTGTTTAGCTTCTTTGTATTCTGTAGATTTGTATGGTTATTGAATGTGTCATTAGAAAGGTCATACATTATTTTACATGAGATAGTAGTGATTAGTGATGCCATGCTTGACTCATGCAACACCTTAAAGGAGTAAATAATAATATTGTTGAATATTTTCAAAGTTACAAAGAGGTCATTTACAATGGGTGCTTAAATATCATAGTTTGAAGTTGATCCCAAATACCTAAAAGTTACTTTCTAAGATAGGATTTGATAGATGAAAATCATCAATTTTACTCGAGTTTCATTAAACTGGAATGAATTATAACCATAACCAAACCCAGTAAATCCCATCCATGGCAAGCTGTTGATGGGAGGAGAGTGAGATGCAGACAAACCTTACCTCTATCGCTGGGGATAGAGAGGTTGCTTCCAGTGAGACTTTCAACTCGGGTGAAGACAATTGGACAAAAATGGAATGAAATATAAACTAGAAAATCTTGAATTCGGAAAATTTAAATTTTTAGCCCTTGATGAAGCATTACTAGGTGTTTTTTTGTTGGGTTTGTTGCATCGGCTTCTGTCTGAGGCCTTCCTTATTGTGGAGGGTCGGGGGTGTTCGGATGTGTCGTAAATGATTATTACATCTTGAAGTGGCAATAGTCTTTATTGAGTGTTTGGTAAAATGTGATTATAATTATGATCTTCTGATCATGTTGGATCTAAATAATCATCAATAGTGAATTAATTATCTTTTTTGTGTATTGTGGAAGCTGATAGCTGCAAACAAAGTGAGTACTGACCTTTCTCTTGTTTGGATGTGTATTTAAACTGATTTTATAGTTATTTATGGTCATAATAAATAGACAAAAAAGCATGTAAGTGGCTGTAAGACAATTGATTACTGGGATAAATAGAAAATGACCTTACTTCCAAACACACCGTCCTTAAATGATTAAGAGACTGCAATTACAATTATTTTCGTTTCTTCTACAGGCAGGGATGGGTGGGGGAACAGGTACAGGTGGGGCCCCAGTAATCGCGGGGGTTGCAAAGTCAATGGGCATATTGACCGTTGGCATTGTGACAACTCCATTCTCGTTTGAGGGACGAAGAAGAGCAGTTCAAGCACAAGAGGGAATTGCATCTTTAAGGGAAAATGTTGACACTCTTATTGTAATTCCAAATGATAAGTTATTAACTGCAGTTTCTCCATCTACCCCTGTAACCGAAGCTTTTAATCTGGCTGATGATATTCTTAGACAAGGTGTTCGTGGTATCTCAGACATAATCACGGTATAAAATTCATAAAAAATAGTATTATGATTAATATACTCCTTTTAGTTTTATTTGTAAAGTAAATGAGTTTGTTAGCATAAACTTGCAGATACCAGGGTTGGTTAATGTTGATTTTGCCGATGTACGGGCAATTATGGCAAATGCTGGCTCCTCATTAATGGGGATAGGAACTGCTACCGGTTAGTAGGAAAAAATATTTTAGTGTTTTGCTTTTCATCATATTATTTCCTTTTCCATTAATGTTTGCTTATTAACAGGGAAGACAAGGGCACGCGATGCTGCACTGAATGCAATTCAATCACCCTTGCTAGATATTGGTATCGAGAGAGCTACGGGAATTGTGTGGAATATAACTGGTGGTAGTGATTTGACATTGTTTGAGGTCTCTCTCTCTCTCTAAACACACATCTGTGTCTAGATCTATGTATGTGTGTGTGGTGTGCATTGTTACACTTTTGTATGTCTTGCCCTACAATATAGATACTTTTTGTCCCTTTTAGAGTTTAGACTGGAATTGATGCTAGCTAACTACAAAAGATATTATATCCATAATAATCTAACTGTTAATATAGTTATTTAGGAGGTTTTATGTTCTAAAAAACACTTTTGGCAACTTTTGACATGATGGACCAATTTTGCCTGTTTTTAAGTTATTTTCTTTACCGTATGACCTGTTAGAGATTAAAAAAAAAAAAAAAACCGAATCAGCCCTATCACGTCCTGGGTCAAAATTTTAACCTTGACGTGCTGTGGTTACTTCAAGTTCATTGAAAAGGTTTGACTTATGTGGTGACAAAGTAGGAAAACTTCATTTACCAAAGTTAATGCGGTGTAATAATTGCTAATGGCTAATGGTATACTGTAATTCTTGATGGAACTTTAATGCCTTATCTTAAAATCGAAATGCTGAAATTACATTGATGATGTCTTAAATGTCATTTTGATAGGTGAATGCTGCAGCTGAAGTCATATATGATCTTGTGGATCCAAGTGCTAACTTGATCTTTGGAGCGGTCATTGATCCATCAATAATTGGTCAAGTAAGTTTATTCTTCTATTAACAAATATTTGAAATTTGTTATATATCAGCACCACCCACTTTTAACCCATTTAGGGTTATGCTGGGTAGCATTAAAAACTTAAATGAGGACACAAGTCAAATGGGTCAAAAGTCTCCCAAGGTGTGTTGTCAATGCATACAACATTACAACCTACGAACTATATTTAAAAAGTTGTATTAGTATTGTATTGATGTATTCTTTAGAAAGATAATATCGTTTTTTAGGGACACCAAGGTTGAACAATCTGTCCTTTTCTTCATGTTTTTCTTTCCAACTTTCACACAGGTTTCTTCCTTAAAAATGCTCAAAATTATTTTGAGTCAACCTAGTTCGTTTTGAGATACAAACCAAAAACTAATGTATTTTTTATCCCATTTCCCGACACCCATTACCCCTCTGTCCTGTCTTCTTTTGTCCTAAACTGCTCATCCTTACAAATCTTGGTGTTTTTCTTTTTCTGTCTTTTAGTTTGCAAAATTCATTGTTTGTTTGCAGCAAAAAAGCCAAATACGATGGTTAAAGCTGAACACACTAAGATCTTATACTACAACTTACTGACCTCATATAACCCTTTGTTTAAAATTATTTCATTTTGAATTAATTGGTAACAAACAAAAACTATCAACATGCTTTTCGTGGTTCAGGTTAGCATAACTCTTATAGCAACTGGATTTAAACGACAAGAAGAGAGTGACGAGCGGCCTCTCCAGGTATCACTTCAAGGACCAATTAGTGGCTGAATGCTGATTTGTAGAAATATTAGGGGGACAATTTGGGAATTTTTTACAAGTTTTGAGTCAACTGTATCATAAACTTGGTCAAAATGCAGGGTGGCCAGGCAGATGTGGTTGGAATGAACCGACGTCCTCCAGCCTTCACTGAAGGTGGCTCGGTAGAAATCCCAGAGTTTTTAAGGAAGAAAGGGCGTTCGCGCTATCCACGAGCTTAAGGTGGTCATTTACCTTTTCGCCCTTGAGATATACCATGTATGGCTGTGTAGGTTGAAGTTTGGTGTTTACCAAATTAAAGGTTTAGCTGCATGTTGCATTAATGGTAGATGGCAACTATATTTCTTGCTGCCAAGATTGTTTGAATTAGATGTTAGAGTTCTTACTTGTATAATAATCATAATTGGTTATTTGGTGTGCAAATGGAAACAGCCCTTGTATTTTACACTTTTATTGACTGTTACATGTAAAATCCTTTTATTTACTTTTAATTTATTGATAAAATATTAAAATATAATTAGTCATTGTTTGATGAATTATATTGATTTTGATGTATTCTCCTGCATTGATGACAAGAGAAAGAAGTGGTAGGGAGGAGTGCAAGATTTTTTCATAAAATATTGGAGACAAGAATCTTCACAAGTAACGATGGTTTAAAGACCATCTCATAATATCTCCCACTTGTCGTACCCATTTTAATAGGTTTAATTACTATGATATAAAGTTATACTATCCAAATGGTTTATCGTCTAGTGCAATAAAGGAGCAGGCAAGTTTTTTAAGTGGTTGATGGTTCATGTTTTATGATTTACAAAGCTTAGAGTTACTTTTAAAAAACATAAAGTGCTACTAATCTTAGGGTTCTAATATATCGCGAGGTTGTGCTAAATGTAACATTTATATTTTTAATCAATGTATCCACCTTGAATTTGAATGATTATAAGCCGCATACGAGGTATAGAAAGGTCCATGGCGTATATGAGCCCATTACACGCCTGTATGCATTACTAGAAAAAATTAATATCATTCAAATCGACAAGAGATGTACATTTAGCAATAGAAGGTACATTTAGTCAACCCTTGTACTGTGGTAATACGACATGGATGTATATCATGGCCGGTTTTGTCCATCCCACGAACAATCATGGATAGGTTGATGAGTTTCATAGTCAATATATACTTGTAATCTTAAATTTAAAAATGTAATTTAGTGTAAGAAGTAATTGTAAGAACAAATGAAGTGCATAACTTTGTTATTGAAAAGTTAATGTATAAAAGTTGAGGTGACATGACAAGAGAAATACTTTTTATTTGTGAAATACCAATAGAACAATAGATATTAGATATCTTGTTAGGCTTAAAGTTGAAAAGGTCGTTTTGAAGGAATGGTTGAATCCATTATGCAAGTACCATACTCGAATCCATCATTATCACTTTTAGTTGATAACATTAAAAAGCTGAATAGACGGTTTTTTTTCGATTGATTCTTTCACTTGTATCTTGTTCCCACTTTAACAAATATGTGATATTTCTATAAATCATGCGGTCGTAGATACTTTTAACTTCTCAAAGGGTGTACAAATATTTTCAAGTTAAACATCATCTACACTTATAAAATTCATAGGAAATAAAAAATGTGAAAAATGAAAACAATAAAAGTGTGGATATTAGTGAAGAAGCTGTAACAAAGATTTTGAGATGTAAACAATTTGTAGTTTTAACGGGGCTTTTAAGTGCGAAAATATAAATAGCTTTTGTGAGGACATATTTCTTCTTGCCAATTCATAATTTCATTTGTGAATACGTCATTGAACATTTATTTTGTTATATTAGCATTCACAATGGATTATTTATCTTTATCCATATAATTATATTAAAAATCACTATATTTTTTTCTCTCGTTTTCAATTAAATAATACTTTTTATACCTTATCATTACTCTTTTCTCTCTCATCCACTCATAACTACTTTCAAAAATATTAAAAAATTTATAGGGAATGAAAAATGATTTCCTAAATATACCAATGAACAGTAACATTTTCTCGCTCATTCACTCACAACCACTTAAAACCATTCCATATAATATAAGAAACACACTCACATATTTTTAGAGTGAAATTCACTTTGAATGCTCTAACGACTGTTTTGTGTGTATTGTTAATAATAACCCTTACCCCTGAAATGCCATCGACCAAAAAGCAAAATTCTTAACCATCACCAATCTCACTGTACTCCAAAGACGTCCACACAAGAAAATAACATATCCATCTGAGTAGGGAAATTTAAAAATGATTTTTATGTATAAATTGTAAGATTTTAGACACATCATTGTATTGTATAGTGTAGGAACACCATTCATGAAAATAAAAGAACTACAATTTTTATTTAATTACCAAGGATTACAAGATGAAATACACTTTATAGAAAAATAGACTACACGGAAAACAACATAAATTAAAGCAAACCAAAACATAAAACACGTGGCTAAGGATTTATATTCAATAGATGTCTCTTAAAACAAATTTCGAGCCATCCAAGTGAATTTTTTCTGTCTTCTAGGGTACAATAGCCTAAGCAGATTACATCGTCGGGATTAGACAAACATCTGACACTGTAGCTGAAACTAGAGCTTCAAGTGCATAGAAAGCCGAAATTCTTCTTGTTGTGGTGTTTGAAACATGATCATGTAGTGATTTGAATAGGGCACCCACGCCTTGTATTTATACTGTGAATTCTAGAGTTGTTACAGCCTAGTCAAGCTAAGAGTTATTATGTTACCCCTAAGTTAATGTTAGATTTTGATGGTGACTTAGTCTTGAAAGCTGGACAGATAAACAGTAGTTAAGCCTAGACTTGAAGCACTCGGCCAAGAGAATACTCGATAAAGGTGTACAAACCGGGTCTTTTTAAAAAACTGGTTTCGGTTTCAAACCTAAACCGGTTTGGTCAACTCCGGTCAAAACCGATTTGGCTTCAAACCGGTTCTGGTTTTAAATTGGTTTTAGGTTTGGAATCCCAACCCTATAGAAACTGGTTTGGGTCGGTTTGGAAACCGGTTTGGGCCCAAACCGGTTCAGGTTTTAATTTTTTTTAATAATCGTTACAAAGTATTAAAAATATAAACCATGAAATCATAAAAATAATGAGAGATAAATTAAATACACAATTAATTGTTTTTATAATCACAAGATGCATTTATATATTTTTATTTGTAAAAATTAAAACATAGAAACATTGGCAGTGAGTATCTAATTTTTATAAAAATTAAATAAACAATTTAAAATCAAAGTGAAATATATAAAATATAAAACATAGAAACAATTTAAACGACATAAAATTCTAATTTTTGTTTTTAAAAACTAAACATTTAACGTAGTCGTTCTCCGATCATTCGTTGCGTATTTTGATACTTTATTTTTCGCCCCCGAACCCGAGCTATTACGAAGGTAATCATCATATGCCGCTTCATCATCGGTCATTTTGGGTGTCAATCCATACTATATTTTGTCCTTGTATAATTCAACTTCATATTCAATTCTCCTTCAATTAAGCATTTGTCTTGTACTCTTTCACGACATCTAAATAATCCTTCAAGCAAATTGACATTTCAACCGCTTGGAGAGTGAGTCGAGTTCGTCTTATAGATATAATCCTGCCACTAATAGAAAAAGCAGATTCCAATGCTACCGTGGAAGATTGGATGGTTAGTAAATTTCGAGGCATGGTAGATTGGATGGGAAAATGATCATCCTTACCTTTCTACCAAGCTAAGAAGTCAAATTTTTATAATCTTATGGAGTCATGGTGGATAAAAAGTTCATTCCACCATACCTCCCGAGTTTACCACTCGGAGTGTTACCACGTTGACGTTTATTACATTCATCCCTTAAAGTATTATATAAAGCAAACATTGGATCACTTGAACTTTCAACATGTTTCGCATACCCAATTGACTCATAGATGTTTGATGTTTCACCATATTTTGTTAAATAAACTTCAAACATTGGTATAACGTGGTTGGAGAGTTCGTTTATTACATGTTTGATGTGCCGGTGAACCGTAAGAAATCGACCAAACATCACTAGTTAAGTTAACACCGGTTTGTAAATTTTCAAAATAAGATATTAATTCATTTTTAACTTTTTTCCATATTTATAAACAATCTCTTTGAAGAGTGGCACGAATTACATTGGTATAATATGGTTGGAGAGTTTGTTGAATGATGTAGAGGTTGAACCTATGAGGCTCGGGAAATCAATTCAAGATGAAGATCATGATCAAGTCATGCGAGAACCTAGAGTTATCGCGTGAAATCTGCTTCTCTTTCGACAACTACTAGTCGTGCGAGAACTCCAGTTTTCGCGCGAGAACTCCAGTTTTTGCGCGAGAACTTCTTTTTGTTATATATAGAAGTTTTGCTTTGTAATAGGTAGCACTTTGATAGAAATATTTTCGTTTTTCCTGATTTGTACTACTGCATTGTAATCAAATCAGAGATCAATGGATTTGGTAGTTTATTTACACGTTTGTTCTTCATTTCTATATTCAACTTCGTTACCGTGATGATTACATTCTGCATTCTCATCACGAGATCGATCTAATTGTATTGTGTTGGTCCTTACAATTGGTATCAGAGCTTTGTTGCTCTAGATCGATTTGTTGAAGTTTGAAGAAGTTTTTTAAAGAGCTTGTGAGCATTAAACTCACGGTTATTCTAAGTTTTTTCTGCTTATTTTTGCTGAGATTGATCATTTGAAGATGTTGAAGCTGATAAACTTTATGCTCGTTGATTTGATGACCTTTTGAGCTTAAAATGAGATTAATTGAATCAATTAGAGACAATTAGGATCTAATTTGAACTTAAATCACTAATTGAACACTTAATTAATCAAAGTTTAATCAATTGGGAGAAATTTTGAGGCTGAAACACTTAGAATCTACGAAAACAGTTCAAGCAAAAACTTGGTAATCCGTGCGAAAAGTTACTTTTCGTGCGAGAAGTTGAAGATTTCGCAAAAGTTGGTTCCAAGTTTGTTACAACAGAATCTACTCGCGCGACAACTTTCAGTTTTCGCAAGATTCAGTTACAAAAGTTTTCGCGCTAGAAGTTTGCTTTGTTCACGCAAGAACTTTGAAGATTTCGCGCGATAAGTTGATCATTCGCGCGAGAACTTTGGGTTTGAAGAATTTGTGAAGAATTTGATTTTCAAGTAGGAACAAAGGCTAATCTGAAGCATCTTACTGCCACTTTGAATCTCGACAATGAGATTGGTACGGGCACAAAGCCACCTCGGCTGCTCAGTGAAGATGATTACCCTGATTGGACGTTCAGATTTGAGAACCATGTCATGTATACTGAACCCCAGTTGATGAGATCAATTAAGCAAGGACCATGCATTCCAGTGTATACGAATGATAAGAATGAGTTGATCCCAAAACCTGAACATTTATGGGATGAAGAGGATATGAAGAAGAAGCAACTAGATGATAAAGCCTATGCTGCTATCACCATGGCACTCACGACTGAGATTGCACAGAAGTTCAAAAATTTTACAAAGGCTAAGGATTTATGGGACGCAATGGAGGAACAAATTATAGGGAATAAAGATATGAGAGAGAGCCGAAAAGATATGTTGAACCAGGAGTTTAACATGTTTAATCATATACTGGGTGAAACTTTGGAGGCTTAAATGTCTAGGTTTGTGAAACTAGTCACTAAAATGAAGAGTGCTGGAATTACTTTGGAGAATATAGCAGTTAACAAAAAGCTGTTAAATTCTCTACCTTATAGCTGGAACAGCAACTGCACAACCATCAAAAGAACCAAGGATCTATTCACTTTAACACTCAGTGATCTCATTTCCACTATCAAGTCTTATGATATGGATGATAAGCAGAGGGCTGCAAACTAGATCAACTCAATGGGAGCTGAAGCATCAGCATTGTATGCCAAAATGGCCAATAACCCAAACTATTATGTCAGCTATTCCCAACTGTGTCAACAACAGCAGTCAGCATCTTCTGCCCTTCCTACCATCAAAAACCAAGCCTTGCCCCAATCCTTGCCTCAACATCAAGCAACTCCTCAAACTCCTTATGTCCAAACTCCAAATCTATCCAAACCTTAAGTCTACCCACAGATTCAAGTTTCTCAACCTACACAACAAGCTTTTGTTGTTAACTCCCAACCAACCAAACAAACCATCCAAATAGCTGAAGAACATATGGCATTATTCACTACATTCATGAATAACTATGAAGCATTTTCAACTGGAAGACTTAGTGCACCTAACATCTTGGTGGATGACTTGAAACAAGTTAATCCTGATGATGTTGAAGAGAATGACATTAAATACCAGATGGCTATGGTAGTATACAGAGCTAAGAACTTTGCTAGGAGAACAGGAAGAAAAGTGTTTTGGATAAACAACTCCAGCAAGATAGGATTTGATAAGTCCAGTCTGAGGTTTTACAACTATGATAAGCCTGGACATTTTGCCAGAGAATGTACTAAACCCAAGTTAACCTAGAGTGATCATGGAAAGAAGATGGTGACAGTGGAGGTTGAAACAAAAAGTGATAAAGCAAGTTCTTCCAACAACAACAAAGCTCTAGTATCTCAGACCGAAGGTGAATATGACTGGTCTGGTAAAATGGAGATACTAGATATGCAGCTGTCTAATGCTTTGATAGCTGAAATTCAAACTGACGATGAACTAGTTGAGAAGAAAGAAGAAAAGAATGTGTTGACAGAGTTTGTGTTCTGAAGATATGCTTGAAGGAGTGTTTGGTCAAGAAGTAGAGATGAAAATTGAAGAAGTGGTTGGTGATGAAAATGTTGTTGAGTCTACTCCAGCAAAAGATGAAGAGGTCAAAGAGAAGACTGTTAAGATCACTCCAGTCCAAGTTGAAGAATTAGTTAAAGCTGTTGAGCTTGCTCCAGCATCTGCATGTGAAAAGGAGCAAAGTGCTACTGAGATCACTCCAGCAACAAAAGCAGATGAATCAAGAGTTTTAAAGGCCTTCATGGTGAATGTGGTCCATGAAGAGACAAAGAAGAAAGAAGAAACCGATAAGGTATATATTTATCTTTGTTCAGATATGTGTAAAGAAAAGGTACAAAGATACAGAGTTCACAACGAACGTTTGATATTAGAAGTTGAAAAAATTCAATATCAAGCTCGTAAGTATAAAACTGATGAGAAAATTTTTAAAGATAAAATTGAGGGTTTGAACAAATCTATTTACCAATCAAAACTAAATCTTCATGATAAAGAATGTAACATAAAAGATTTGACAAAACGCAATGATGAATTATCTTTAGAAATTAACAAACTCAATAGTGAACTCTCATCTACAAAATTAGCTGTTGATCAATTTGAACTTTCATCTAACATGGTTGAACGTATAATCAAGTCACAGATGACACAAAAGATTAATGGTGGAAAAAGTGGAGTGGGTTATGCTAACATTGCTACACCAATTAATCATGATTATACATCTTTGCCTTCATCAATTCCAACTCATGATGAAGAAACCTATAGCTTAGGTTTTAAACCAAAATCACACTTCACACCTTCAATCGATGTTTCATTGACTATTGACCCTGTCACAAAAACAAAAATTAATATTAATAATGACAATTTTTTTGCAGAAAGTATGAAGATAGATGGTTTAGTTGAAGAATGGGAGAGTGATGATGAATTAGATTCTATAGAAAATAAGATTTGTAATGAAAAACCATCTTGTAATTCATCATCAGAGTTTAATGAAATTTTGAAAGTTTCAGTTGATTCTAAAGTTTGTCCAAAATTGTCAAATAAGGATAAGAAACGAGAATCAAAAATAAAATTTAAAAACAAAGAAAATAAACGAGTCACAATATCTATGTCTGACTTGAAAAATGATTTCAAGAACAGATTTGTTTCTGTAGGCAACATTGATAATGAGGATCATATTTTTAAAGAAACAAATGCAAGTTTCTTTAAAAATAAATCTTCTATTATTGCTAACAATGTGAAACAAGATGTGTGTAGAACAGGTTCAAAAGACAATGGTCCTAATCCAGTTCAGAAGAATCATAAAGCTAAAGCCACAAATCATGCTACATCAGCATCTGTAATAAGTCCAAAAGCTTGGACCAATACCTCAATTCCTCTGAAATCAACTCAAGCTAATCAACACGAGAGGAAAGGAAGAGAGACTGTTAAAGAATCAAAAGGCCAAGGACATACTAAGGCCAAATTCTGTGATAACTATGGAAGTTATCCAAAACAGTTCGAGCAAAACATGCGAGTGTCAACTGCATATAGTAAAAGATGTTATTATGTGTGTGGAAAGCCAAATCACATGGCTAGAAATTGTCGTCATCAACATCAATTGACAAGCAAACAAAAGTTTCATAATTCAATTGCAAACAATAGAAAACGTTTCTTTGTTAATGCAAATTTTAAAAGAAACTTATATCAATCGAATGTTTTTGCTAAAAATAAAACTAATTTAAACAAGGAAAAGACACAAGTAAAACCAGTACAAGTTGATAAAAACAATTTCACCACACCACCAATCAAACAAGTGCAAAGATGGAAATTAAAGGCAAAACTTCTGAGCCTTTTGTTGTTGAAAAATGCATTTTCGATGACAAAAGAGATATGATATTGCAAATTGTATCATATTTAGATGAAAACAAAGAGCTCAAGTCAACCATGGCTTGGGTTCCTAAAAATGATTAAATTTGTCCTATTGTGCAGGAACAACCAAGGCAAGCTATCAACAGTGTTTGGCATGTAGATAGTGGTTGTTCAAGACACATGACTGGTAATATATCACTGTTAAACAACATTCAACCATACAACGGAGGATATGTTATCTTTGTCGGGGACAAAGGAGGTAAGATTACAAAGAAAGGTACAGTGACCAATGGTGTATTAAGCTTTGAAGATGTCAATTTTGTAGAGGAACTTAAACATAATTTGTTGAGTGTCTCTCAAATTTGTGGCAAAAAATATTCAACCCATTTCACTGATAAAGAATGTTTAATCTTAAAACCTGGTTTTGTAATACCTGAAGAATAGATATTATTGAGAACTCCGAGAGACAAAGACACATATTTACTAGACATGAATGGCACACACTCATTTGTAACTGCGTCGTGTTTGTTATCTAAAGCCTCGGAGAGTGACACATTGTTATGACATCGTCATCTTGGTCATGTCAATGTTAAAACAATTTAGAGGAAATAATGTAATTGGCTTACCACTAAAAGAATTTCAACTAATAGAGCATTGTCTGTCATGCTCTAAAGGCAAACAACATAAACTTCCTCATAAACCAGTTGCTCATACACAAATTGACTCTATTCTTCAATTGATACACATGGATTTATTTGATACTGTAAGTGTTTTGAGTTTAGGACGCCGTGCATATTGTTTGGTTATTACTGATGATGTTTCTAGATTTACATGGGTTTTCTTTTTAGCAACCAAAGATGAGATGCCTCATTTGCTAATGAAATTCATGACACTTGTGAAAAATCAGACGGACAAGACTATCAAATGCATACGGAGTGATAATGGCACCGAATTCTATAATCGTATTTTGAATGAGTTCTGCGATTCAAAAGGGATAGCATGACAATTCGGTTCTGCAGGAACTTCACAACAAAATAGAGTTGCTGAAAGACATAACAGAACCTTAATTAAAGCAGCTAGAACAATGTTATCAGCAGCCAAATTACCTTCATTCTTTTAGGCTGAAGCTGTTAACACTACTTGTTATGTTCAGAATCGTGTTTTAATCAACAAACAACAAAATAAGACTCCTTATGAAATCTTTTTCAAACATAAACCCAAAGTCAAATATTTCAAAACTTTTGGATGTTGTTGTACTTTGTTAAACATATCTGATAATAAATCAAAATTTGATTAAAAAGCTGATGATTGTTATTTTATTGGTTATTCAGCCAACAAAGTAGCATATTGGGTTTATAATAAAAGAACTAAACAAATTGTTGAGTCATTTGATATTGATTGGCACGAATCTAACAAAACAGATGCAGGTTCTGCTCCTTCAAGGGTTTATGATTATGCTTCATTATTTGAAATATTTAATCAAAAATCTTTTGTTTCTACAGCTGATCCACCATTGACATCCGTAATTCAAGATATATTTGCTGATGATGTTGGATCTACATCTTCTCAAGCTAAAGGAATATCTTCAGATATACCTTTATCTTCTAATGTTGCAACTGTTCCACATTCTATTCCTCAAACAGATTCATCTTATCTGGATACGGTTGTTGAACAAGAACCATAAATTTCTGATCAGAGTTCATCTTCTACCTTAAGTGATCCAATTGATACTATTCAAGTACCATTTATAGATCTCTCTACTGGTGATGATAATCTAAACAAAGAAATTATTTATCAACCAGAAGGAGGGAACACTATTGAAGAGACTGTTGGTCATATGTCTAACTTAGATGAAGTTATCTCTGAAGATGCTATTCCATAGCTGAGAGTTCATAGAAACCATCCAACGGAAGCAATTATCGGTCCATTATCCCAAGGCGTCAGAACTCGAAGTCAATCGGGAGCAATAAATACATGTCTATATTCATATTTTCTATCTCAAATAGTGCCGAAGAATGTTGAAATGGCATTAAAAGAAAACAGTTGGGTAGAGGCAATGCGAGACGAGCTGATGCAATTCAAAAGGCTAAATGTTTGGCATCTGTGTGAATTACCAGAGGGTAAGTTGCCAATCGGCACGAAATGGATTTTCAAAAACAAGATGGATGAAAAGGATGTGATAGTCCGCAGTAAGGCCAGACTTGTTGTATAAGGATTCTATCAAATTGAAGGTCTTGATTATGAAGAAGTATATGATCCAGTTGTAAGACTAGAAGCTATACGAATTTTTCTGGCATATGCTTCATACAAGAACTTCAAAGTTTATCAAATGGATGTGAAAACTACGTTTTTGTCAGCGAAATGAAGGAAGAAACCTATGTCTGTCAACCACCAGGATTTGAAGATCCTGACCGTTCTAACTATGTATACAAGTTAGATAAAGCACTTTATGATTTACACCAAGCACCTCGAGCTTGGTATGCCACTCTCACTGAACATTTGCTTGAAAATGGTTATACAAGAGGTGCTATTGATCAAACTTTATTCATAAGGAAGACTGGTGATGATCTGATTCTAGTTCAAGTTTATGTTGATGATATTATCTTTGGGTCTACCAATGATGACTTGTGCAAGGAGTTTGAGGCGGTTATGAAGAACAAATTTGAGATGAGTGCTCTTGGAGAAATGACGTTTTTCTTGGGTATTCAAGTTAAACAAGATGAGAAGGGAATACTGATACATCAAGAAAAGTATATTTACAGTATCCTGGATAAGTACAAATTCCAAAACTCCAAGACATCTCCTACTCCTATGTCTTCTCGTCCTACTTTGACTCCAGATCTCACAGGAGAAGATGTTGATCAACACATGTATAGATCAATGATTGGATCCTTGATGTATCTCACTGCAAGCAGACCGGACATCATGTTTCCTGTTTTCAGTGTGCACGTTATCAAAGTAATCCAAAGGAATCTCACATGAAAGCTGTCAAGAGGATTTTTAAGTATCTCACGGGTCAACCCACACTTGGTCTTTGGTATCCTAAAAATTCTGATTTCAACTTATTTGCTTATACTGAGAGTGATTATGCAGGATGTAACTTGGACAGGAAGTCTACTACTGATGGTTGTCAATTTATTGGCAATAGGTTGATTTCTTGGCATTGCAAAAAGCAGCAGACAGTATCCACTTCGACTGCAGAGGCTGAATATGTGGCTGCATCAAGCTGTTGTTCACAAATCGTTTGGATTCAACAACAACTTCTTGATTATGGCCTTAATATTTACGATACTAAAATCTTTTGTGATAATAGTGTAGTTTTGAATATTGTGAAGAATCCAATTCAACACTCTAAGACTAAATACATCGACATCCGAATGCATTTCATCCATGACTGTTTTGAAAGGAAACTTATCCATTTGGAGTCAATTTCTACAGATGACAACATTGCTGATTTATTCACTAAGGCGTTTGATCATTCCAGATTTGACTTTTTAGTTAAATCTTTGGGCATGATTAACTTTGGTTAACACTTATTCTTACACCTTTTTTTTTCAAAAATATTTTTCTTTGTTTGTTAAAATTGTTATTTTTTTCTGTCTAGATAATCACAATTTTAGGGGGAGAAAAATTAAAAAAAAATATAAGTTGGGGGAGGAGGAGCACTAAATGTTAGGTTACCGACCTGACGCACAGCACTTTGTCCTGTTACATTTACTGTCTCGTTGCTCGACTCCCCCACGATCTCACCTTCTTCAATCAAAGTATCGAAAAACAAGTCTTTGAGACTGTTTTCGATACTTTGATTGAAGAAGGTGAGATAGAAAATTACAAAAAGATTTTGGTTATAAAAAAAACAAAAATTAAGTTTGCAAGTGTACATAGGAAATGATATTACATTTCTTGATTTTGAATCGTTGCATCCTAAGGCTTACAAGAAACTGACTTGGATTATGTTTGATATGTTGATAGGCTGGATATTCAAGTATGAAAAATACTATGTTCTATGATGCACTAAAAGTAACTTTCTATGACTGAAGTGGGTAACTCATCAAGGTTTTGTGGTAACTCTGATTCTATGCTAAAACAGAGTGAGAGTTATAGTCTAGTCATACTTAAGCCAGTTACTTTCTGATTCAGCTTCTTTAATATATTATATATATATGTACAAAATCAAATAAAAAAATAATAAATATACAAATGAAAACAAAATACAAAGAGAAAAACAAACAAAATGAGCAAAAAGAAGCCTAAAAGGCCATATAGAAATAAAAGATGCCAATGAGCACATTAAAAAAAGATATATCAAAGACATACATACTATATGATAAATATTTTTCTTTTCGAGAATATGTTTTGACACAGGAGGCAAAATCAAAAGATGGGGCATGTAAGTCCGACTTGGCATGTAAGTCCTAAACGTCTTGCGAGGGCAAAAACATAAGTCCGACTGGCTGTTAAATTAGTCCTAAAACTTGTTAATATTCCGTGTTCAGAAATGTTTCTCAGGCTAGTTATGCTCATAATAGATATTATATTAGAAAATTCGTTCTGAAAAGGCTGATCAAAAGTGAAAGGTTTAAGTCAATTTAGGGTGACTTGAAATCTCGAAAGTGTCTTGAAGTTGGATAAGGTTCTACAGGATTTTTGATTGTGGGACACACTGCAGACATATAATTTAATCAAAACATAATAAAATCACAGCTTATGTGTCTAAGTAAACTTGAAGTCTAAGTTTAAATTGGACTCAATATATTAACAATTAACATAACCAGTTCTATTTCTAATAAAGCTGGATTATGGTAGTGATTAATTTCTAAGACATATGATCCTATACTTGAGAATTTATCAAAAATACTTAACTTAATTAGAATAGATTTTGAGTCAAATTGATTTGTGTTAACAATGAATTTTGTTTACTTGTTTTAGTTTTCGCTTTAGTTTTGTTCTACAAAATGTTCAAAATTAAGGGTGTTAGAATGATTGTAAACACTTAGTTAAACATAATCATTTTTCATAACAAATCATAAATCTCAATAAGTTCATTAAAATTTGAAAAATTAAAAAGTTAAATTAATTTTAAGAAACTAGAACTTATCGCGCGAAAGGTTTATTTCAAGCGAAAAGTTCATTTCATGCGAAAAGATTTTCTGATGCGAGAAGTTCTATTTCATTCGAAAGGATGAAAGTCATGCGAAAAGTTCATATGCGAGAACTCTAACTTCTCGCGCGAGAAGTCAGAGTATTATAAAGGGTACAGTTGTGCGAAAAGTCAAGTATCCGCACAACAATTCTGAAATTTTCACTCTAAAAATTCTAAGTGTTGAAACTCTGTCAAAATTGAAATTTGTGTTCGTTAAAGTCGCCTATTGATTTCCATACATGCATTAAGGTATAAAGTTGGTTATAATGATAATTTGAGTGCTTTTGAACTAGACCAAATCTTCTAGAACCTAAAATACGTTAAATTTGAACTAATTAACCTTAATAAACCTTAATAATAACCTAGATGACACTCAGTGAACATGTTTTAATGGCTGTATCACTTAAAATTGACAGTTTAAAAATTTTGAAGTGTACCAGATTTTTCGCATGTGAAAAGTACTGAGCATATGAACAGACGCGAGAACTTTCAAAACTATTCGCATGATATTGAACTTGTCGCGCGAAAAGTTGACTTCTGGTCAAATTCAAAATTCATGCGACAACTTGACTTGTCGCACGAAAAGTAGTAATGATTTCGCGCGAAAAGTAGTAATGTTTTCGCTCGAGAAGTTCAAAATTCCAAGAATTTTTCTAAGTGTTGATTTTACTTTTCTTAAGTCTGAAATGTTTTTATTTTATTCATTCTTGAGTACTGATGTTATTGCTTAATGTTTCAGATGGCTCGGTCTATGGTTTTCAATAAGAACCATAATGCCATAGCTTTTCTCGGGGATGTAACTAAAGATAAAGCTCTGTTTCTATCATTGATAGAGGGGCTGAAGTCTTCACATATACACTATGCCATATCTGCGTGTCCTAACATCTATACGGACGTCATTGATCAGTTCTGGCTATCGGCAGCCAATGAGATAGATGAAGACGGTGAACCCTGTATTACAGCCACAGTTAAAGGCAAAAGGGTTGTGATTATAGCGGAAGTAATCAATAGTGTGCTATTGCTTGAGGATGCACCCAATGCACCTGTGAAGATAGATGATGATGCTGTTAAAGACTGTTTGATACGTATGGGATATAGTCACCGTTACCCATCACTGGAGAAGAAGTATCTTCCACCCTTCTGGAAGTACTTGTTTCATGTGGTAATCCATTTCCTTAGCAATCTTAAGGCAGGCATGGATAGTTTGAGTGTTATATTCGGATCCCTGCTGATATCACTCATTGATGATTTACCTTATAGCATATCCAAGGCAATATTTTTTGAGATGCAGAAGAACGTCATTTCTGCGGTTGGAATGAAGTTTATCATGTTCTCGAGGTTTATACAGATGATTGTTAATGCTGCTCATCCTGAGCTAGCTATATCTGATTCACCCAAGTATGTAGTCATGATGATGAAAAAAGATATCTTCACATATTTGATGGGAGCACGAGGGAATGCGTGGGATGGTTCACATTTAGCTAAGTTGGGTCGATTTGTAGATGATTTTCAAGCTGAAGATAGACCGCTAGAGACTGATACTCCTCATGTCCAAAGAGATGTCACATCTGGTGCATCTAAATCTACTGCTCAGGCTGATGAAGCTGATACAGTCGGTCCATCTATGAGTACTACACCAGAAGTACCCGAGAGTTCTCAGGCTGCTACAGATCCAATGTTGAAGCTGAGATAGATTCCTGGTTTACTATCAGTGGGAGTGAGACCGATAGTGACCAGATTGGGAATGTACCCTATGTATTACAAGAACCTCCCAGAGTACGAGAAACACCAGCTAAACGCACTGCTGAGGAGCGTGATTCTGATTTCATTCCTGATGAGACTCCAGTGATTAGAGGGATGAGAAAGAGGATGGCAAGGAGAGCAGGTGAAAGTCCTCGTGGTAGGGGTAGAAGACGTGGTTTGTTGAGGAGACGTCGGACCCCAATGACCACTGAGCCTATTGTTGAGGAGGTTAATCTTGCTGAGACTCCTATCACAGATAGTGAGGCAACACCAAATGTATTTACTGAGTTGCCCAATTCTATTGCTGACATTTTGAGGACACCTCCTAGAGATTAGATTGTGGATGAGACGATTGGGATGGAAGACTTCCTAAGTACACCTCCTGAGCAAAGACAAGGTGCTAGTATGTTAACTAGTTCACCTACACGTATTACATTGGAGGAAAGTGTACATAATCTTGAGAAAGAGATGTTGGAGAAGACCAAAGTGATAGATGATCTGCAGAGGCATTTGATTGATAGAGATGAAAGGATCAGGAATATTGAACATCAGCAAACATTTATATTCAGCTATGTTTAGGTTCTCGAATAGAATTTGAGAGAGTTTACTTTAAGGGGGTCATTTCAAAGGACTACTGAAATTGGAGAGAGTAGTGGACAGCAATCTATTGATCCAGAACTTGTGATAGACCCGATCATTCCTACAGAGCATCCTGTTGATCCTGTTGTTCAGGAAAGGACAACAAAAACTGCTGAAGCTGGTCAAGAGTCACCGTCTACTGATGTTCATATGACTACTGAGGAACAGCTGTAGTTCTTACTGGAGAGGCGTTTATTGAGCCTGACCACATGATGCCTATCCCAAACCCAGTTGATGATGAAGATGAGGGATTAGATTTGGTTGACTATGATTTGTCTGAGGATGGTGATGATAATGATGATGATGAAGATGATAATGATGATGATGGTGATGATGGTAATAAGGAAATGATGATGATAATGATGGAGGAAATGATAATGATGATCATGGTGGTGACATTGGTTCTACAGGTAATGCTGGAACATCCGGTACTGATAATGTCTCCGGACCAAGTCCTGATGATTTAGTTGATTACACACCTTTGGATTCAGAAACTGAGGCGACATATGAAAGAGAATTCTATACATTCCAGCAAAGTATTAATGCTGAGGAGACGGAAGAAGAGTTTGGTGAGTTTGATAATTTGGAAGAGGGATTTAAGTATACAAATATATTCAAAAACAGTCTCAAAGACTTGTTTTTTGATACTTTGATTGAAGAAGATGAGATCATGGGGGAGTCGAGCAACACACAGACGACTGATGAGACAGTAAATGTTACAGGACAAAGTGATGTGCATTGGTAACCTAACAGTTAGTGCTCCTCCTCTCCCAACTTATATTCATACGCTAAGACATTCCAAACCTTTCACAAGGTATGGAAACTCAGAACCTATCATTAGTTGGGCTTATGATCAAGAAAAAGAAGATGTATATTGTGAAGAGAAAGGGCGGAACTATAGAATATTTTCAAGACGAGCACGACTTTGATACACTCAGAGCATCAGAGTTATATGCTATGGGTCGTGTTCTATTCTTAACCCAAGTAATTACAGTAAGGCTAACTGGATTCGTAATATGATTTATAGACAGAGCCAAACTGTAACACCCAAAATCTTGTCAAAATAAAAGAAAAGAAAGTATCTTGAAGAAAACTAAAAGAAGCCAAAGATGAGGGGTGTTTTGTGTAAAATTACACAAAAGTCAAAAAGTGCACTTTATATAGGCATGGCCGCCCATATCACTCCTGCTGCTACTGTGTTCAACCGAATCAGAAGAAGAAGAAGAAGAAACCAAAGTTCTCTCGGTTCTAGAGAGAGAAAGAGGCTGTTTTTGATCTTGGTATGTTTTTCTCTACATAATTGGCTCTGTTTATGTTGGGTTTTGACCATGAAACCGATTTATATGTGTTTTATGTGTTTTGTTGTTTGTTTTTGCTTGTTTTAGGCATTTGAACTCTTATGCACACGAGTTTGGAGGAGTTTTGCTTGTTTGCTGCACTAGGTGAGTTCTAGACCCTGGTTTTTATGTGTTTTAAACTTCTTTGGGGCTGAAAATGCATGTTTAAAAGGTTTTACAGCTGTTTTATGCTTTACCGTATGTGTATAGGTGTTTGTGTTTGTGCTTTATGGTAGTTTATGTGCTGTTGATGCTTGTGATGTTGAGTATAAGCTTCGAACAGATGGATAAGCATGTTTGGTAAGGAATTTTTGGTGTTTTAGTGGTTGTATGCTTGCTCTAGATGTTAAGCATGTTAGATCCATGATAAGGATGTGTTAGATCGAGGATTGGGGACTGAATAATTGCATAAGTGCATTTGCAGGTGAGTTAGTTCATCCGCATTTAAGTACTTTGTTCATGCGCATTGTTGTTTGTTCATCCGCATTTGTAGTTGCTTATGCGCCCAAGTGTTCTTCCGCATTTCTTTTGTTAATGCGCATTTGCTACAGTGTTCATGCGCATTTGTTTCAGTCATTCTCATTTGTTCTACCAGCATTTAGTTGGACACGGAATAATCTGAAGACTTTCATCCGCATTAGTCATTGTTCATGCGCATTAGTTGTTCATCCGCATTAGTTAATGTTCAACCGCATTTGTCTAAGGACTTAGAATTTTTCTAAAGCTTGGGAAGTAGAATGTAACGGACAAGTTCTGGAATGTTTTGCTGGTTCATGTCTGTTGTGGTGATGCATGTTGTGGGCTGTTGTTGATGCTTTATACTATGTATAATGTGACTTTACGTGGGTGTTTATATTCGTATGCGTAAAGTATTATGTAACGAAGTGGAAGATAACGATAATGAAAAGTGGAACGTAATGAAAGAATGAAAGTCTTGCAAGCAAAGATTGAGGTGAGTGACCGTGTTGTCACAAAAGACTCGTAAGGGGTTTAATCCATGAGATTGACCCGAAAGATGTCGTGATGCTCACCCCGGTGCTGTGACGGTCTTCGGACATGAGGCGGGGGTGTTGCAAAAAGAGACGGGGTCCTTGTCGCGTACCTCGGTACTGTCGGTCTTCAGACATGAGTAGGGTATTGCATGTGACAGGATCCAGATTATAGTGAAAGATAATGATGAAAAGTACGAAACGTACGAAATGAATGAATACGTGAGTTAATGAAAGATAATTAATTCTATACCTTGATGTATGTATGATGAATGCTCACGTGTGAAAGTGAAGGAAGTATTTTATTGAAAAGGATATTTTCATATATAAATACTACAAGGTATTTTAAACGTTTTAAAACTAGAGCTCACTCAGCATTGCTGACTTTTATGCATTTTCAGTTGGCAGGTAATTGTTGCTGAGGGTGGCACGCGGGGGAAGCTACTCGGCAGGGCAAGATTGGCATCCATTCATCTTTAATGATATTGTTGTTTTGTAATGCAATTAATATGATCTTTTTGTAACTATTAACAATTAACGATGTATTGTTTAGCAACAATATTTATTAATGAAGTGAATGATTTTTTATATTAATTCCGCTGCATTGGTTTATGAACTATGAAATGTTTTATATGTATTGTGCTATGATTGACCAACTGTGAGGTCCCCGGGAACGGGGCCTTACAATCAGAGCCAAAGTTTAAGAGAAATAGGTAAATATTTTCAAAACCTAAATTTAAACTGACAATGGGACGAATGGAGGGATGCCAGCCCGAGTAGCTATGTGCCATCAGGTATTCTTTCTTAATGTTAACCGGTACTATATGCGTGTGCTATTTGATTTATGTGTCTTTGGTAGATTTGAATACTGATGTAGTCAGGATAGGAAATTCTTGGGGGATGAAGAATAAAGTAAGTGGCTAATCACAACTGGCCACTGTAATTAGGGACTTACTATACTTAACATAAACTGAGCTATTACCTTGAATGACCTTGTTGGTGTTTGAATCTTATAGTGTTAGAGGATGGCTAGAGGTAGATCATCTAAAGCTTCTAGAGGTGGAGTACGGGGTGGTCATGCTGGTAGACCACGGGCCGCAAAGAACAAGACGAGAACTGCAGAGACGGCTCCTGGTGAGCCTGGGCTTCATCACCCGGAGGGCGGAGATGAGAGTGCCAACCATCTGTCGTGACTGAAGTGATCCTCAGTGAAAGAGGAAGTGGTGGAGGAGGTTCACCAAGTCTTGCAGACTATCCTACCATCTGTCGTGACTGAGGTGATCCGGGCCGTAAGGGAGGATGAGAGGAAAGAAAAGGAGGAAGAGAGAAGGGCTGCTGCTGGGAGAAGGGGGAATGAGAGAGATCATGATGATGAGGATGAGATGAATGTTGAAAGGGGAGCCTCCAGTGATGAAGAAGATGTAGAGGTGTGGGAAACCGTGAGGGGATGCAGCTACAGGGCATTCCAACGGTGTAAACCCCCTACTTTTGACGGCAATGGTAACGCTGCAACTGCCCACCGCTGGGTTAGAGTGATGGAGGCAGTGTTGGATATTAGTGAGTGCAGGGAGGACCAGAAAGTGAAATTTTCCACTCACTCATTTGTTGAATCGGCTTTGTGTTGGTGGGACAATATTGTCCAAGCCGAGGGCAGCAGGGCCATCTGGAGGATGAGATGGGGAGATTTGAAGAAGTTGGTTGTTGAGGAATTCTATCCTCACAGGGAACTAGACAAGGTAGAGAGAGAGTTCCTACAGCTTGAGGCGGGAACCATGACCCACCAGCAATACACCACCAAGTTTAACGAAATGGCGAGGCTGGTGCCAGATCAGGTGTCGCCGGTGTCGAGGAAAATTAAGAGGTATGTGCAGGGATTGCCGGCTGATATTCGCAGGCACTTGATTATTGCCCGACCAAGTACTTTTAGGTTGGCAGTGGATCTGGCTGGGAGGCTTTACGATGAGAGAGAGGTGTCAGTGGTTGAGGTGAAGAAGACAGGTGGTGGTAACAAGAACTGGAGTGGGAAGAGGTTTGGGCGTGGTGGTTTCACCCCAAACAACAAGAGGATGAAAATGGATGACCGAAGAGTGGGGTCATCAAGCTTGGGGGTGAAGAGGTGTGGTAAGTATGGTAAGGGGCATATCAGGGAATGCAGGTTGGGGTTAAATGTTTGCTTTAAGTGCGGGAAGCCTGGTCACATCGCTAAGGATTGTAGAGCGTGGAGGTGTTATATCTGTGGGGAAGAGGGAGACATGAGCATGGATTGCAAGAAGTAAAAGGCAGAGAGTTCCAGGGTGAAGAAGAGGACTGAGAGTGAAGGGCAGAGGGCAAGCGCTAGAGCATTTACAATACCCGAGAGGAGGCCAGGGTGGATCCTGATGTCGTGTCGGGTATGTTTCTAGTAAACCAAACTTGTTCCTCTGTATTGTTTGATTCTGGTGCTAGTAGGAGTTTCATTTCTCCTGCTTTCTGTGCTAAGCTGCCTGTTAGTAGTAGAAGAATTGATGAGCCATTTGATGTAGAAACTGCTATTGGTAAGTCTACCAGAATTTCTGATATGATTGAGGATTATGGCATAGAGTTAGAAGGCCATAGGTTCTCTGCTAGACTATTTGTGATGTCCCTAGGCGGATTTGATGTAGTTCTGGGGATGGATTGGTTGGCAGCCTATGAGGCAAACATCGTGTGTCGCATAAAGATGATTCGACTAATAGCGCCCGATGGAAGTTCGGTAACGGTTTACGGTGACCGAGTTACTACAGTTCCGAAGGTGATTTCGATGGTGATGGCCGAGAAGTGCATGAAATGCGGATGTAGTGGCTACCTGGCTTATGTGAAGGATGTGGACGTGTCAATACCACAATTGTCCGACGTACAAGTTGTGTGTGATTTTCCAGATGTGTTTCCAGAAGATTTACCAGGCGTGCCACCGGACTGTGAGATCGAGTTTCAGATTCATTTGATACCCGATGCTCAACCCGTTGCCAAGGCACCGTATCGATTAGCTCCAACTGAGATGAAGGAGCTAATGGTTCAACTACAGGAGTTATTGGACAAGGGTTTCATTTGACCAAGTATCTCTCCTTGGGGTGCTTCGGTCTTGCTTGTTAAGAAGAAAGACGGTAGTATGAGGATGTGCATAGACTACCGAGAGCTAAACAAGTTGACAGTGAAGAATCAATATCCCCTACCGAGAATAGATGACTTGTTTGACCAACTCCAACGTGCTAGCTAGTTCTCACGAATAGATCTCTGATCTGGTTACCATCAGTTGAAGGTTAAGGAGAAAGACATTCCTAACACAGCTTTTCACACGCGTTATGAACACTATGAGTTCTTCGTTATGTCTTTCGGTCTGACTAACGCGCCAGCTGCCTTTATGGATTTGATGAATCGAGTGTGTCGGCCGATGTTAGATAAATCAGTGATTGTGTTTATTGATGATATCCTGATTTATTCAAAGAGCAAAGAAGAACATGTCGGCCACATACGTGAAGTAATGGAGACGCTTCGCAGGGAGAAGCTTTATGCGAAATTCTCTAAGTGTGCTTTTTGGTTACGTGAGGTTCAATTTTTGGGTCACGTGGTGAATTCTGAAGGAATTATGGTGGACCCGATGAAGGTTGAGGCGGTGGTGCAATGGAAGTCCCCAAAGACGCCATCCGAGATTCGAAGTTTCTTAGGATCGGCGGGCTACTACAGGAGGTTCATTCAAGACTTTTGCAAGATAGCCTCACCTTTGACTAAATTGACTCGCAAGGAGGTGAAGTTTGTGTGGGGACGAGAACAGGAGGATGCTTTTGAGGAGTTAAAGGCAAGATTAACTCAAGCTCCTGTTTTGACATTACCCGAATGGAGTGAAGACTTAGTGGTGTATTCGGATGCCTCCTATTCGGGAATGGGTTGTGTGTTAATACAACATGGGAGAGTAATAGCCTACATATCCCGACAGTTGAAAACCCACGAGTCACTTATCCCACGCATGATTTGGAGCTCGCAGCTGTGGTCTTCGCCTTAAAGATTTGGAGGCATTACCTGTACGGGGAGAAATGCACAATCTTCACGGACCACAAGAGCCTAAAGTATTTCTTTGAGCAGAAAGATCTCAACATGAGGCAGAGGAGGTGGTTAGAGTTGATTAAGGATTATGATTGTGAAATCCACTACCATCCGGGTAAAGCCAATGTAGTGGCTCATGCCCTCAGCCGAAAAGAGAGACCCGAGCCAATCCGGGTGAAGGTTTATCAATTGGTGATGACCTCTGACGTGATGACACAACTCAAAGAATTTCAGGATGAGGCATTGAAGGAAGATCGCCTTAACTCTGAAAGGATGAGAGGTCTAGTCACGGAGTTGGGAGAAAATACCCACGGAGTTAGAACCCACTTCGGGCGGATGTGGATTCCCCGCTACAGTGATCTACGAGGACAAATTATGGACGAAGATCATAATACTCGATACTCCATTCATCCTGATGCCACTAAGATGTATCAAGATATGAAGAAAGACTATTGGTGGCCGGGTATGAAGCACGATGTAGTGGAGTATGTGAGTAAGTGCCTTACTTGCTTACAAGTGAAAGCAGAGCATCAAAATCCATACGAGAAGGTCCAACTATTGGATGTACCCGAGTGGAAGTGAGAGCACATCACCATGGATTTCATCACGAAGTTACCACGTACGGCAAGGGGGTATGATGCAATTTGGGTAATAGTTGATCGTCTGACAAAGAGTGCTCACTTCCTACCGATCCGCGAGACGTATTCATCCGAGAGGTTGGCGGATCTGTTCATCAAAGAGATTGTAGCTAGTCATGGTGTGCAGGTGTCTATCGTGTCAGACCGTGACACTCGGTTCACATCGAAGTTTTGGAAGAGATTCCATGATGTGATGGGGACGAGGCTACACATCAGCACGGCTTACCATCCTCAGACAGATGGTCAGTCTGAAAGGACAATTTAAACGCTCGAGAACATGCTCCGAGCATGCGTGATCGACTTCAAAGGAAGTTGGGATGATCATCTACCATTGGCAGAGTTCTCATACAACAACAGCTATCATGCCAGCATTGGCATGCCACCTTACGATATGCTATATGGTAGGAGATGTAGAACGCCCGTGTGTTGGGGAGACATTGGGCAGAAAGAATCAGAAAGCATGAAGGTAATCGAGGCTACGACTGAGAAGCTAGAAAAGATCAAAGCCTTTTTGAAGGCAGCCAAGGATAGACAGAAGTCGTATGCCGATAAGAGGTGTAGACCGATAGAGTTCAACGTGGGTGATAAAGTCATGTTAAAGGTCTCGCCCTGGAAAGGGATCATCCGGTTCCGGAAGAGGGGCAAGCTGAGTCCAAGATACATAGGGCCTTTCCGAATCGTTGCACGAGTAGGGGAGGTGGCCTATCGACTAGAATTGCCTGATGAGTTAAGTGGAATTCACCCGACGTTCCATGTATCTCATCTGAGAAAATGCTTGGCCGATGAAGATATGATTGTGCCACTGGAGGATATCGAAGTGGATGAAAGGCTCAATTATGTGGAGCAACTAGTGGCCATCATAGACAGGAAGGAGAAGAGATTGAGAAATAAAGTGGTTCCACTCGTACGTGTGCAGTGGAAGCACTGGAAGGGTTTCGATTCTATGTGGAAGACGGAGGAAGAAATGAGACAGCATTACCCATAATTATTCAAAGAGTTACAGGTTTCGGGGACGAAACCTCTTTATGGGGGGTAGACTTGTAACACCCGAAATCTTGTCAAAATAAAAGAAAAGAAAGTATCTTGAAGAAAACTAAAAGAAGCCAAAGATGAGGGGTGTTTTGTGTAAAAGTACACAAAAGTCAAAAAGTGTACTTTATATAGGCATGGCCGCCCATATCATTCCTGCTGCTACTGTGTTCAACCGAATCAGAAGAAAAAGAAGAAGAAACCAAAGTTCTCTCGGTTCTAGAGAGAAAGAGGCTGTTTTTGATCTTGGTATGTTTTTCTTTGCATAATTGGCTCGGTTTATGTTGGGTTTTGACCATGAAACCGATTTATATGTGTTTTATGTGTTTTGTTTGTTTTTGCTTGTTTTAGGCATTTGAACTCTTGTGCACACGAGTTTGGAGGAGTTTTGCTTGTTTGCTGCACTAGGTGAGTTCTAGACCCCGGTTTTTATGTGTTTTAAACTTCTTTGGGGCTGAAAATGCATGTTTAAAAGGTTTTACAGCTGTTTTATGCTTTACCGTATATGTATGGGTGTTTGTGTTTGTGCTTTATGGTAATTTATGTCCTGTTGATGCTTTTGATGTTGAGTATAAGCTTCGAACAAATGGATAAGCATGTTTGGTTAGGAATTTTTGGTGTTTTCGTTGTTGTATGCCTGCTCTAGATGTTAAGCATGTTAGATCCATGATAAGGATGTGTTAGATCGAGGATTGGGGACTGAATAATTGCATAAGTGCATTTGCAGGTTGGTTAGTTCATCCGCATTTAAGTACTTTGTTCACGCACATTGTTGTTTGTTCATCCGAATTTGTAGTTGCTTATGCGCCCAAGTGTTCTTCCGCATTTCTTTTGTTAATGTGCATTTGCTACAGTGTTCATGCGTATTTGTTTCAGTCATTCGCATTTGTTCTATCGGCATTTAGTTGGACACGGAATAATCTGAATACTTTCATCCGCATTAGTTATTGTTCATCCGCATTAGTTTTTCATCCGCATTAGTTACTGTTCATCCGCATTAGTTAATGTTCATCCACATTTGTCTAAGGACTTAGGATTTTTCTGAAGCTTAGGAAGTAGAATGTAACGGGTAAGTTCTGGAATGTTTTGCTGGTTCATGTCTGTTGTGGTGATGCATGTTGTGGGCTGTTGTTGATGCTTTATACTATATATAATGTGACTTTACGTGGTGTGTTTATATTCGTATGCGTAAAGTATTATGTAACGAAGTGGAAGATAACGATAATGAAAAGTGGAACGTAATGAAAGAATGAAAGTCTTGCAAGCAAAGATTGTGGTGAGTGACCGTGTTGTCACAAAAGACTCGTAAGGGGTTTAATCCATGATATTGACCCAAAAGATGTCGTGATGCTCACCCCGGTGCTGTGACGGTCTTCAGACATGAGGCGGTGGTGTTGCAAAAAGAGACGGGGTCCTTGTCGCGTACTCCGGTACTTTCAGTCTTCGGACATGAGTAGGGTATTGCATGAGACAGGATCCAGATTATAGTGAAAGATAATGATGAAAAGTACGAAACGTACAAAATGAATGAATAAGTGAGTTAATTAAAGATAATTAAGTCTATACCTTGATGTATGTATGATGAATGCTCACGTGTGAAAACGAAGGAAGTATTTTATTGAAAAGGCTATTTTCATATATAAATCCTACAAGGTATTTTAAACGTTTTAAAAATAGAGCTCACTCAGCAACGCTGACTTTTATGCATTTTCAGTTGGCAGGTAATTGTTGCTGAGGGTTGCACGCGGGGGAAGCTACTCGGCAGGGCAAGATTGGCATCCATTCATCTTTAATGATATTGTTGTTTTGTAATGCAATTAATATGATCTTTTTGTAACTATTAACAATTAACGATGTATTGTTTAGCAACAGTATTTATTAATGAAGTGAATGATTTTTGGTATTAATTCCGCTGCACTGGTTTATGAACTATGAAATGTTTTATATATATTGTGCTATGATTGACCAACTGTGAGGTCCCCCGGAACGGGGTCTTACACAAACCAACTTCAAAGACTTTAAGACAGCCAAATCAAAAGTCATTGAAGATGAGACCAGGATGGACCCGAACACGTACAAGCCAATGAAGATAAGGGTTTATAGACATCCATGATATGCTAAGAAGATTCCTATTCACGCTCCTGTGCCAATTAACAACTTGTCTAAGCTAAAGGGGTGGAGTTGTGAAAAGGATAGTGGTCATGTGGTGATTAAATGTGAAGATAAAGAATTCCGTATCATCGACCCTGTGGATCTGCTACAGTTTGGTAAAGAAGATTTGATGAAGCTGCAGGCATGTCCGATTGTAGCTGATGAATCTGTACACTTCATAGCGGCACAGTTCGGATGGATGATTACGAAGGCCCTGAACAACAAGATGTATGCTTATGGGGGCAGTTATCAGGTTGCAGACGTGGACTTCTAACAACATTGATTTACCGAGCCTAGGGGGAGATTGTAGAGGTTGAACCTATGATGCTCGGGAAATCAAATCAAGATGAAGATCAAGATCAAGTCACGCGAGAACCTAGAGTTATCGCGCGAATTCTGCTTCTCGCGCAATAACAACTAGTCGTGCGAGAACTCCAGTTTTCACGCGAGAACTTCTTTTTGTTATATATAGAAGTTTTGCTTTGTAATAGGTAGCACTTTGATAGAAAAATTTTCGTTTTTCCTGATTTGTACTACTGCATTGTAATCAAATTAGAGATCAATAGATTTGGAAGTTTATTTACACGTTTGTTCTTTATTTCTATATTCAACTTCGATACCGTGATGATTACATTCCGCATTCTCATCACGAGATTGATCTAATTGTATTGTGTTGATCCTTACAAATGAGTCGAGTCAAACGTTCATTGTCGAAATGTTTGAATGACAAGTTTTCTTGAATTACAAAATGCGTCATTTGCTCCCGAACCGCATCAATGTTATAAGCCCAAACATTTCCTTCGTTTGTCATCGATGCTTGACCTTGAGACGGTTCATCTTTCAACCTCTTACAACATTTATGCGCAATTTAGTTTTTCAAGGTTGTATTTGCATCTTTTTTGCAAAACTTATTGCAAAACTTGCAACGAGTTTTGTTTGGACCGCTAGCCATTTGACATAAATCGTAATTGCACCATATTTCGGGGTTCCTACTCGTAGGAAGGATTGCTACCACCACGTTGCTTGAAGATGCATCACAACCAATGGATGATTAAGCATTTGATGAAGCCATTTGAGAGTTCTTTTTAATGTACGAAAGTAGTGAGCGTTTTTTAGATTTTTGAAAGTAGAGATCGTTTTTAGTTGTTGTGATTCAACCAAAACATCCAATACATATATATATACTAATCTAGTGTGGGTATAATGGTAAAAGTAACACAAAAAAGGGTCAAAAGGTCCCCAACAGTCAAAAAACGGTTATAAACCCGTTATCTAACGGCTAGTTTTTAAAAAAAAATACCGGTTTGAAAACCGGTTTGGGCCGGTTCGAAAACTGGTTTGTCCAACTAAACTCAATTTTCATACTTTTATGTTTTAACGACACAACTTTAAGCATTAATATCTATTTTATCTTAATTTCATTTTGAATACAATTTAATTAGTTGTGATCCTCTCATATTCTAGAATGCATATCCAGAATATTATATTAGTAACAACTAATAATAATTATTAGTGCCAAAACTTAGTGAAAAGTACTCTTTACTGCACACTTCATACTTTAGTGCACGGTACATAATTTAATGCATTTTTCACATTTGAGTACACGGTGCATACTTTTGTGCATTTCAGTAAAAATTTTTTACTAAATTTCTAATACATACGTCAATTATTCGTCAAATATAAATAACTTTGTCGCATTATTGAACTAATTCAAAGGCATTTTGGTAAGCACAACACATCAATATTTTTTTTAAAACGTCGTATTTTAAAAAAAACAAACAAATACTATACACAAATTATAAAGAACAACAGTTTTAATTTTGGGTTATAGTTTTGGAAAATAATAAAGTATATACACTAATCTGATTTTAACATACTTGGTGGACTAAAATAAAACTAAAAAAGGTCAACAATACTTGTTATATATAACTTTGATTATTTACATTTTTTGAGATCGTCTTAATTTTTAACCATTAAAATAATAATTATGTTAATATCTTGATTTTGATTCATTAGTATGTACTCATTTACAAATGATTTTAGTGTTTGATTTGTGGATTCCATATGTGATATTCCTGGTTTGCAACTGTTTGAAGGAGCGAAATTTGAAGCTTGCTTCTGTGAGATTTACAATTTTATTTTATTGTATGATAACATAAATTCAATAACATACATATATTAACACCGACTATAATAGATACTAAAAGAATATCTTAATATCAAAAATTATAGAACAAAGCTAGGGGGGCATAATCATTAAAATACGAAAAATAAGGTTGATATAACTAAATATAATAAAATTAAAAATAATTTTTTGCGAAATATTAACTAAAATAAAAAGAAATAACTTATTAAACCGGACACGTACACTTTTCAAAAACCATACAAAAGATAAAAATGTTAGACTTGCATTAAAACACACCCCACCTCTCCACCATTTCATCATTTCTTCATTATCATCAACCAACAACGTCCCTTCATTCTAATGGACACCCACAACCACCCTAACAATCTTCAAACCACTCACCACCACCATGTTCAACTGTCATCTTCACAAGATCACAACAGAAACACCACCACCAACAACAATCTTGCAGATAAACACACTTGTAACTTTTCACTGGTTACCAGTGGAGTAGACAGTGGAAGAACTACCACCACAACCCTACCGCCACCGCCACCGCCACCGCCACCGCTAGCGGTTGAAGAAACCGGAAGAGAACGGTTGAAGAAGCACCGGGTGGAGATGGCGGGTCGGGTCTGGATCCCGGACATATGGGGCCAAGAAGATCTGCTCAAAGACTGGGTAGATTGCAGTGTGTTTGATTCTTCATTGGAGAACAAGAGTATAATGTCAGCAAGAACAGCTTTGGTTCAAGAAGCAAGATCAACGGTCAGGATTGAAAACCGGTGTTAACCTCACAACCACATATGCATCAATCAACAGACATATAATGATGCTGGAGCTTTTAAAGCAACAAGGTAGATACATATAATTGGCTTCAGTTATTTCTTTTATTTTTTACGTTTTTGTTTTTTTTAACTTGAAGACCATTTCATAATTATTTGTTATGTTGGTGGTATTAGCAACTTAATAAATTTTCTTTCGACCAAGTGCAATATGGGTTAGCGGTGTCACCCGCAGTGGCCGGAGCTTGAACAATCCCGTAACGGGGGCGGGGGCGGGGGCGGGGCGGGGGCGAAATTAATTTTTTTTACGGGGGACGAACTCGATATTTATATAAAAATTTACACTACCGGACTAAAATTTAACATTACCCTCAAAAAAAGAGCCCCCCCCCCCCCCCCCCCCCCCCCCCGGTCTTCACTATCCTCCGCCCCTGGTCACCGGTGTGGGGCAAAGCCAGGTGTACCTCCTATGGTTGAAGATTCAGGTTTAACGGTAAATAAAAGGTGTAGATTTACTAATATGATTAAAAAATCTTCTATAGAGAATAAATTCTGTTTTGAATTATTTTTAGTGTTAGTTATAACTTATAAGTTCAGAACCCGAATAAGATCTTTATTATCATGTTGTTACATGAAAAGGCATATCCAGATTTTTAATTAGCGAGCGTAAAACATGCGCCGGTCAAAATGGTCAAGATAATACCTTAGATTGTAGCAACAAAAACGAAACGAATATCACTTCAAAATTTTAAATTAATCAAGTATGATAAAACATACCACAACCTATACGTCGTTCTCAACGTGTTTTCATCTTTAACGTTCAATTAGACAATTATGGCTTCATTTGTATAGTAACAGGCACACTTTACTTCTTTTCTATGTTATAAATTACATAAGCACTTGAAATATCATTACTAACTAGGTGGATACCAACACGCGCATTGCGCAAGTGTTAAACATGAAACGGTAAACAGTCGTTACAAACAAATTGGTTCGACAACTATGCGGGAGTCAAAATAGATGTCTCGTTATGGCTGCAAAGTAGAAACATTGCCAAAACTATTTGTTTCGTTCGCTTTCGCAGACTGAATCATCATCGAAACGAATCTTCAAAGAGGATAAAATACTATTTTTAAAGGATCAGAAACAATGGCGCATTGTGACTGTAAACTAATGTTTACCCCGCCAAAGCAATAAACACGTCTTATATGCTTTACTCGTCATCATCTTGTTACCGAGCGCATGAAACCTTTCAAATCATTATTTATTTAGTTTAACTTTTAACATATAAGTTAATTCCATCAAGTAATTCTAACATTATAAGCTTCACTGCGGAAGAAACTTCTCTGAAATAGATGAAAATTATGATATTATATATTGTAGTTATAATAACAAGAATAACACACTAAAGATTTAAATGTAAACTATATAAAACATGATAAAACAAATTACATCCAACACATGTTTTTTCTTTTTATATTTCCAAAATGGTCATTCCTTCGTAACACTTGCAACTGTTTCTTTTTCTACGATACAATTACACAAGAGAAAAAAATAATCACCAATTTGATCAGGAGATTAAACTTTATAAGCTCCATCTACCAAAATGCATCTACAAGCCTTGCTTTGTATGTGTACCTTTCCATCCATGTTCTTTTCAACTTGGAAACCTATTTGCTTCTGATTTCCTTGTAGTTTGAAGGCACATTAATTAAGTCTTACACTTGGTTGTCATAAACAAATTGCATCTCAATGCCCATGATTTCTAGTCAATTTACAGATACCGTGTCTAAATAGCAGTAAGTGGATTCACTCTGATCCGCTAAGTACATTCCATTTTTAGTGATGGTGAAATTCCTATCTAGGTCCTAACATACTCTACTAGACTTATGGACGCTTGGTGTTACATCTGTTACCTAAACCTTCTCTGGTTCAGGCTTAGCAACGTGTTGTTGATTGGATGGTGCAACCAAAGAGCATTCACACTAGTTTCTCCATTCCCATCTTTATATTTAGAGTTAATTACGCAGATGGTCCCTATGGTTTATAGAAAATAACAGGTTTGGGTACTAAACGTTTTTTGTAACAAGTTGGGGTATTGTATTTTTAAATTGTAACGAGTTAAGGTATTAACACTAACAGACATTAATTTTTTCTATTAAACCTACGTGTATTTTCATCTTTTCACTTGAGAAGGATTACTAATGTAACTTAAGAGACTGTTTGTGTCATTCAATATATATAAGGGAGTGTTTTTGTAATTTACTTTATATACACACAACACATACTATATACACACAGTGTATATATATTCAATTTTTCACCACCACCGCCAACCCCCACTGTCGGGCCCCATCGCCGGCCACCACCACCAGCCCCCACCGTCAGCCACCATCACTAGCCCCCACAGTTGGGCCCCACCCCGTCACATCATCCTCACCACCACCATCTTCTCTTTAAATCAAACAACAACACCGTCAATTTCATTTTCATCATCGAATCATCGACACCATCTCACCATCATCAGCATCTCATCATCACCACCATGGTACCATCCACTGCCGTTTCATCTCTAGTTAACCACAACTACTGCAAAGAATTTCTAATTACGTAATGTTTAATTTGGGTTTTAAAGTTTTAAACAAGTCACGAGAGGTGGGGGGAGCCACCGATGTGTTTGGATCTAGTTGTGGTGGTGTGGTCAGAGAAGGAAGGGTGCAAACAGTTGATGGTGGGCGGTGACGGTGGTTTAGTGGTGGTGATGATGGTGATCTGAATATGAGTGGGAGGGAGACGAAATTGGGTGGGTTGGGGGGTTTTTGGGGGTTAACAAGAGAAAGGGAAGAGGGATTTTGTGAGATGATGCTGATGGTGTGATGGTGGAGGTAGGAATGTTGGTGATGGTGACGTTGCGATGGTGGTGATGATGCAATGATGGTTTTGATGTGGTGACGGTGATAATGTGACAATGATGGTAATGCTGCGATGGTGGTGATGATTCGATGATGGTGGTTACTGTGGTTAGATGGTAGTGATTGTAGTGTTCGTGTGTGTTCGGTGGTGGCCAGTGGGCAGAAGGGTTAGGTGGTGGTGACGGTGGGTAGATGGTGGTCGTAGTAGGTATATGGTAGTGATGGTGGCTGACGGGGAAGGGGTTTGGGTTTTTAAAAGTTATATATAATTACACTAATGGTCCCTGAAAAAAAAATATAGAATTACAAAAATAGTCCTTCAAAGGGTATTTTAGTTATTTCATTTAAATTTAACAGAAAAACTAACGTCGGTTAGTCTTAGTCTCTTAACTCGTTACAAAATTTAAAACACAATACATCAACCTGTTACAAAAAAGTCTTGGTACCCAAATCTGTTATTTTAGATAAACTACAGGGACCATTTATGTAATTAACACTCATATTTATATTAAAAACACTATTTTTTTCTCTCTTTTAATTAAATAACACTTTTGTATATTTTTATCATTACCTTTTCTTTGTCTTGCACTCACAACCACTATAAAAAATATTAAAAAATTTATAAAGGTTGTACAGCGTTTCCTCAAATATGAAAAAATACGGCAAAACCCTTATAAATTTTCACTCACAACTATTTTTTATAATATACGACACACACTAACATAAAAATAAGGACGCTACTATGAATGCTAAGATGCTACATTAGCTAGTGAATCTCTTCTAGATTTAGATTATTTTTTGCCAGCTCTCTCTTCTGTTTATAAAACAGATCTGTAGAAACCATATGCTCTTGCCTCGTTCAATACAAACATACACTTTTTGCCTCCGATTATAACTTGTTAGAAGTCACACGTTTTACGTAGGCTTCGCAACTTCAGATCCTTAGGTACGATAAGTTTAGCCTCATCACATATCATATCTCATGATATTTTATCTACTCTTTTGATTGAAAAAATATTGACTATTTAGGTAGATGGGCTTGAAGTGTGGATAAGCTTAGCCCACAGAAGTTGTCTTTAGTTTCAGTTTTACAACTTTGTTTGACAACCTAAAAGAATGAAATCGTAGTTATAGATTATTCAAAAATCAGACTTGCTTTTATTAAGAATCAAATAAAACTTAAGCGGGAAGAATCTAGAGTATTAATAAGTAAAAAAAGAATTTCAATCTTAATCGAGCTGTATCAAGATAGCAAGTAAAGTACACACCACAAAGTGGTAAATTTAGTTTCTTAGAAAATAGATTATGCGTCATTTTATAATAATCATTAAGTTTCTGATGAATAACTTATGCGTTAACTAAAAATAATAATTTAGGTTATTAGTTCAAAAAATAAAATAATAATAATAATAATATCTTTTGCTCCGAATGATGTTGTTTGATTTAGTATTTTATTAAAATAAGAAAATATACTTGTTGGTTGTTACTGTTGATACATGGATGATGATGATTAGTGGACTATGGTGGACATTTTTCAGCTTTTAGCTTTTTGAATATATGTAAAGAAACACAACACTGACAACCTTATGGTAGAAGAGAGTATCGTGCAATCAGCCTCTAGTGTAATAGTAAATGACTAATTCTATTGGAGGTTATAAGTAAGATTATAGAGTTGCTAGATCAAGAGAGAAAGCGGAATGAGTTGATGGAGCTTCCCTTAAGGTTTCCCGGCTAGGGTCTGCCCTCGGTAAGCTAACCTTCTATTCGCGATAGGTTTCTCTTCTTGGTTTTACTTGCCACGTAGACTTCACCCTTTTGGTGCAAGCACCTTTATTAAAGGAGGTGGGTGTATTTCTAGATAGGTTATTTGAATTTAATATTTAAAGTACAATATTGACTTTTTAACATAAATATTTTTTATCTACAGTAGTGATGTGTTTGGGAGCTAGTGCTTCTAGCTTCTTGCTTTATAGCTTTTATACGTTGTGCGATATTGGTACCCATGTCATCATCTGTAAGAGTTAATCTTAGAGGATGATGCGATCAAATAGTTCTCAGCTTGCATACTGAAGTACAAAGAAAGTTACCTTAGAAGATTTGACAAAAGCATTAAGAAATTCTCTAAGTGTCAAATCTTTCGAAGCCAGAGACTATTTCTTTCAAAGCTAAAGATGAAGTCTTCGAAGCTTCAAGACAAAGTCTTTCGAAGCTAAGAGACTGATTTCTTTCAAAGACAGAGAATACATGCTTTCTCTGACATGCTTTTGACAAAAGCAGAACTATTTTTCGCTGCCATCTCTGAAGACTCACCAACTTATACAAGTTGGTGATATCTCCATACTTTTGTCAACTATAGATTAAGGTCTTAGAATCTGTAACATTCTACTTTGTACTTTTATCCTTTTTGAGCTACGGCATATCATAATCACTAGTCAAAATGCAATATGCCTTTTGACTTTACATTGATCTTGTTGTCAGATTAGTATTCCAGCTGACCTTCAAAGTATGGCCGACTGTATGATGTAGTATAAAATATCTCAGGTACCAGTTCTTAGGACTAAGCCTTGTAACAATTGTAAAACACTTGAGAGCAATATATATCATTCTTGAAAACCAAATACTTGTGTTCTGCTTGTGTTCTTTACACTTGTTCATTGTTTCATAAGCCAGTTCCTTATTAAATCTGTTAAGTGTTGTACTTTGTTCTCTCCAACCTTATGAAACCGTTGCATTACCACTTTCACCGGTCTTGCAACTGGTATCAGAGCTTTTTAGGCTCTTGATTGTAAGATCTCACAATCTTTAATCTCTTTAATTTCACAAAACACTTACCAGCTCAAATGGCAACTCTCACTAAGGCTGACATGGAAACCGATATCATGACAAAATCTCCACTGATCACTCCTGATGACTTTGATACTTGGTGCCAAAGAATAAAAGGCTTCCTCAAGTCTCAAGACAACAGGATATGGAGATCTGTTGTCTCAGGACCTCATATCTCAAGCACCACTTCAGCTACTGCTAGTGGTGGGATGATTCCAAAGAAAATGGTTGACTATTCTGAGTAAGATTGGAAGAAGATTGATATAGATCAGAAGGCCTTGACCACTTTACAAAATGCTTTTCCCAACTCTATATATAGAGGCTTCAAGAAGTGCAAAACTACAAAGCAGCTCTGGAATGCACTGAAGCTTATGTATGAAGGGTCTGATGAAGCTAAAGAAAACAAGAAGAACCTCATGAAACAATAGTTTGAGAATTTCACCTTCAAGTAAGGGGTTCTTTCATTTCTTTGTATCCAAACTTTCTCTTCACTCTTGAAGAATTGGATTGTATCCATCCAAATGACCTCGAGTATATGGAGATGGTCCAGCAAGTGGCTCTTCTTACTCATAGAGATAAGAGATTCTACAAGAGAACCGAAACAAAGTTTCCCAGCAATGTAACCAGTGGAAAGTTTGGACTGGATAAAAGCAAAATGAAATATTACAATAGTAACCAGATGGGAAACTTTGCTAAGGAGTTCAAGGCATTAAGGACTAATTGTGGCCAAGCACAATCCAGACCAAGCTATACTAATGCAACTGCTAGATCTGGGAAGTCAAGCCAACCTAAACAATAAGCTATTGTTGCTGTTGAAGAGGGAGGCTTTGACTGGAGCTTTCAGGTAGAGGATGTTTCTTCAATTCAAGCATTGATGGCTGACTATGAAGAAGCCATGGTTTTAGAACATCTCTGTACACCTGAATGCATTGCTAAAGTAAACATGTGTATGTCCTATAACCTGAAAGTGAGATCTGACCTTGAGTCTTTGAATATTTTAAAAGCTGATTTCATAAGATCTGAAAATGAATATAAATTTAAAATAGAAGATTTAGAGGAAACAATTTCAACTCTTAAGCATGAGCACACAGATTACAGGACTCAAATCAAAGATCTTATTACCAAGTTAACTAAATGCCAAGCTGAGCTTGTAATCAGCAAAGCCAGGGTAGAAAAGTGTGTTTTTAAAGAGGAAACCTTCAAGAACATCATATACTCATTCTTCATGCAAAGATTTGTTATCAAAATAGGCAGGGACTGGGTTCACATGAGATAGCTCCTCCACACACATTACTATCTGTAAAATCTCCAAGGTGTGAAACTAGTAAAGATGAGCTACCCCCTCATTCCAATAAGAGGATGAAGATGAAGAAGAGATAATGAAAGATGAACTAGAAGTGAGTTAGGAGGTTTATCCTAAGAGGGTCATTATGCTTCTGTAGAGAAGAAAGAACCAAGAATGGCCAGGTTAGCTACGAAGAATCTGATCAGGGTAGCCAAAAGAAAATCAAAGAAAGCCCACTTTCAATTCCAAGCAAAAACAAGTCTTTATTTATGCTGGATTTGAAATGGTGAAGACTAAAGACTCAATTGTGGACTCTAGTACCAGGGGTCCTAGTTCAAGTTCAAACCATCCTGGTCAAGAGAAGAAAGTTCAACAAATGTACACCACTTCTGCATAACCTGAACCATCCCGCTCTAAAAGCAGGCTTCACCCTCAGAAGCCTACTGCATCATCTATGAAGATAAAGAAGGAAGTGGAAAAAGATCAAGCTCAACCTTCTCCTCAGAATGAGACCCTCAGAAGTATGCCTGTTGAATGCATCATGTGTGGTGATACTACTCACTTTACTAAGGATTGCATCTACATTCCTAAGAGTACCTTCCACATGAACAAGAAGAAGACTTCTGAGAGAAAGAAGAAGATAGCTTCAAAAGGAAAATCACTTTCCTTTAGAAGCTCCAAGGTGGACAAGAAGAAGATAGGTGGAAAACTATTTTCGAAAGAAAATTTGGTCTCGCAAGAAAGGAATGTTTCCAAAGCACTGAAGTTTGCTGCAGTGGATGCAAAGGCTTCTGAAGGTTCAGTCTCTAAAACTTCTAAAGTCATCTAAACTTCCAAAGTTTTGAAGGCCAAGTCTAATCTTCCAAAGATGGTGTGGAAGATGAAGGAGGGCCATATGACTGAAGTTTCTTCATCAACAACAACCAATGATCTTCAAGCTTGCATATAGGATCAATAACTGTTGAACTATCTTCAGTTCATCTTGACAAGCCCAAGACCAACAAGGCTTATGTTTCCAAATATAACTAACCATCTCTTTTTCATGTGAAGGAACAACTTAAGACCAATAGTAATGTATGGATCATTGATAGTGGTTGTTCAAGGCATATGACAGGCAATAGATATTTGCTTTAGAACTTTGAGAAAATTGATGGAGGGCCAATTGCTTTTGGAGGAGAATCAGGTGGTTACATCACAGGAAGGGGCAGGGTTACAAATGGTAAGTTCACCATTGACAAGGTAAACTTTGTCAAAGAGCTTGGATACAATCTCTTGAGTGTATCTTAATTTTGTGACCAGAGACATAACATGCTCTTCACTAAGCATGAGTGCATTGTTCTTAAGCCTGAGGTGGTCATTCCTTAAGGTCACATCCTGCTCAGAGCCCATAGGAAAGGGAACATGTACAAGATGGATTTGCAGGAAACATCTCCATCAGGAGAAGTTTCTTGATTTATATCTAAAGCCAATAGTGATGAGTCTTTCCACTGGCATAAAATAATATACCATGTAAACTTTAAAAACATGAATAAAGTAATTAAAGATGATTTGGTAATGGGAATGCCAAAGAAAGATGTAAGGAATACACTTAAAGGTTGATGCAACCAAAGATCAAATAAAGAGCTCTCAACATGTACATGTGAAGTACTAGGAAAGTACTTTGAATGATTTGATATAACTTAGTGAATTATGCTAAGTATCAAATCTTTCGAAGCCAAAAGACCATATCTTCTGAAGCCAAAGATGAAGTCTTTCGAAGCTTTAAAGACAAAGTCTTTCGAAGCCAAAGACTAATTTCTTCCGAAGACAGAGAAGACATGCTTTTTCTGAATCACCTTTTGACAAAAGCTGAACCAATTCCGCTGCCACTTCTTATGACTCACCAACCAGCATGGTTTGGTGAAAAGTCCATGCTTTTGTCAACTGTAGATTAAGGTCTTTTGTCTGTAACTTTCCAACTATGTACTTTTATCTTTTTTTGAAATATATTAGGATGTGAGCTATGGCATGTCATAGTCACTAGTCAAAAGGCAATTTCCTTTTTGCTCTACATTGATCTTGTTGACTAGATTAGTGTTTCGTGCTGGCCTTCAAAGTATGACCGGTTGTAAGATGTAGTATAAAGTGTCTCAAGCTTAACCAACTTGATGTCAAGTGTGTATTTTTATATAGAGTGATAGATGAGGAAGTGTATGTCAAACAACCACCTGGTTTTGCAAACCCAGATCATCCTGATTATATTTGCAAGCTTGACAAAGCTCTTTATGGGGTGCATCAAGCTCCAAAGAAGTGGTATGAGACACTATCACAATACCTTGTCCAACATGGTTACGAGAGATGTACTATTGACAGCACACTATTCATAAAAAGAATAAGGAATAACTTGATGCTGGTTCAAGTTTATATAGATGATATCATCTTTGGGTCAACAAATCCAAAACTCTGCAAAGAGTTTGAGAAGCTAATGAAGAACTGATTTGAAATGAGTGCCATAGGGGAACTCAATTTCTTTCTAGGAATTCAAGTGAAGCAAGTTGACAATGGAAACTTCATAACCACGCAAAGTATGTGCAAGACGTACTAACCAGATTTCATCTGACTGAGTGCAAGGTTGCTAATACTCCCATAGCCAGAAACCACTCCCTTGGACCTGATCTTAAGGGGGAGTGTGTTGATAAACATCTCTACAGGGCTATGATTGGGTCTCTTATGTACCTCTCAGCCATCAGGCCTAATATCATGTTTGCCACATGCATATATGCAAGATATCAAGCCAACCCCAAGATGTCACACCTGGTTGCTGTTAAGAGGAGTCTTAGATACCTCAAAAGAGCTCCCAAGCTGGGACTTTGGTATCTAAAGAATTTTGACTTCAATCTGTATGCATATACAGATAGTGACTATAGTTTGCAACATGATTGCAATGTCTACATGGGGGGGGGGTGGAAGGATAGTCTCATGGTAATGCAAGAAATAATCATGTGTGTCTGCATCAACTGCTGAAGCTGAATACATTGCTGCTGCAACCTGCTATGCTCAAATTCTTTGGATTCAAAATCAGATGCTAGACTATGGATTCAACTTCAAGGAGACTCCTATCCACATAGACAACAACAGTGCTATCTCTATCATAGAGAATCCAATGCAGCACTTAAAGACAAAGCACATCAACATCAGGTATCATTTGATAGCAGATAATTTTGAAAAAGGATTGATAAAACTGGTCAAAGTTAACACAAATGAACAATATACTGATCTATTCATAAAAGCTTTTGATGAAAAAAGATTTAAATATCTTGTATCAGCTATTAGGATGATTAACTTTGAGTAGATTTTCTTAAATTAATTTCAAGACTTTTTTAAAAATGCGTGTCTTTATAGTTCTCTAAGTCATCACTCATATAAGCCCTATTTACCTTGGAAGAATTTTTTTCTAAATGATATTCCTTAGAGTTTTAAGAATTAAAGATATATTTTCTTTTGGAAGACATTAAGTTGACTTCAGAAGAAACTTATGTATTCAAAACTAATAACTACTTACTAAGAAATTTACCTTCGGAAGAAATTCTAATATATCTTTTGAAACTTAAATATGCTTCTAAGTACTTATATGTTTTAAAGGACAATTTTCTACTGAATGCAATTAAGTCTCGAAAGCTTTACCATCCTTTGAATACAACTTGAAGTTTAATATCTTTTGAACCCAAATATGTCTCGGACGCAAAATTATCCTTGTCAAAATATGGAATATCTTCCGAAGTCAAATTGGCTTCGGAAGTTTTCTCAATACTTCCGAAGACAAATTACCTTCGGAAGATTTTCAACTTCCAAGATAACTACCTTTTGGGCACTTTTTTTAGAGGTGGGACCGACATTCAGATTTCAAAGTTTATCCTTTTACATTAACTTTTTCTCTCATCCAACCATATATATAGCCTTACAACGGTTCTCCTTCTTTCTTCTTCCTCTTAATCTGCAAACTTCTAACCCTAAATTCACCTACAAACCCTCATTGTTCTTAGCTTTCTTCTTGCTGAAGCTTTCTTAAATGGCCAACTCTGAACCCTGAAGCCAGCCAAATTTCTCCATGCACCTTCACAGGCATCACAACTAGGTTGCTCTATTGACATCTGAGAAAGATCCTGGTTTCTCAAATGTTTGCCGCTTTCTCACTCAATCACCATACCTCACAGCATTCATAATAGACCCTCCATTATACAAAGAACAATTGCTGGAGTTCTAGGAGACTGCCAAGAGGTCATCTTGGACGGTAAGAAGGCACTGTCTGCATCAATGCAGAGGAAGATGATCTGGTTGTCGAGACTCGATCAAAAACAAGTTAATAAATCGATCTTAGCTACCTTTATTGCGTAAGGGTAAGTATGTTCGTCTCCACAGGTAATATGTGAAGAGCGTTTAACAATTACAACTCAATTAATGTAAAGACAAAAAATTTGAACTAAAGATTAAAACTTTGAATGAAGTAATGAACTCACATGCATAAAGCAAGAAACTTTGAAACGAATATATTTAAATAACAAAAAACAATTACTTCCGGGTTTCCAATTCTTCAAGATCAACAATTGATACTTTTAAATTAGGGTTTGTAAGAACGTAATTTCAAGATTTTATCTTTTGATAAAGTGATAACAAAGGAACAAGCTTTTAAGATTCGTTGTTCACAATGTTACCAATTTACCTATATGAAATTGCTTACTAGTCTTAATGAGTTCACGATGCAAGAAAACCAATACTGATAATCAAGCAAACAAGTTTATTTACAAGCAAATCTTTTAATTTAACCAAAATTTAGTGTTTTATTCAATAATTCATTGTTCAATATGAAAACCTAACCAAGCATACCAATTGTTTCCTTAACAAGAATTGTACTCCCGAAAGCAATCAAAAAAGACTTAGCCACTCATGGTCTTTGTTAGATCTTCAATCTTGTTTTGATAATGATTGTAGATGATTTGTGATGAATGGAAAGGCTTGAGATCACCAAAAATCAGCTTAGAATCTTCAATTTTTATGCATAGGAAGTTGTCCTTCGGGTTGGGTTTAGAAAGGTTTAAATAAACTTGAAGATCCCAAAAATCCAGAAGTTGGTTGGTAACCGGCGTATAATACGCCGACCCTAGGCGTATCATACGCCTAACCCTATTCTCCGACGCCTAACTTTCTGTTTTTTCTTCAAATACGTCCATAATTACGCTGCCCATACGCTGACCGGCGTATGATACTCCCATACCCGGCTTATGATACACCGGTATGCTTCTAATTGTACCTTTTCTGTAACTTTTGATATTTACATTTTCCGTCCTTGTAGTTCCGTGTTTTGCTCCTTATTCTCCAAAATAACTCTTCTTTAACTCCAATCCCTACAAATCAAAACACAAACAAAGTGAACTTGTTCTAAACTTATCATGATGTAAACTCACACATTTAGGTTAATTAAACATGGAATTATTGACTCATGATCAGAAGACTGTTTTTTATCACCCCAGCCACAATCAACACTCATCTTAGGCTGGATGATGAAGAAGGCGAGCTTTCCTTCCCCAAAGAAGCTGTAAATGAACCATTCAGGTAGATGGGCTATGAAGGGGACTTCACAGTCAGGACCTTCAAGAAGGGTAAGGTCTCCTACCAATGGAAGTACCTCCTCCATGTTATTATCCACTCTTTATCAAACAAACATGGAGGATGGGATCTAATTCCTGAGCACTTATCCTATATAGTCCATGAGATGGTTTAAGGGGTCAAGTTGAAGTACTCTCAGTTTGTTTACACAAACTTGTTTGCCAACTTGGACTCCTTAGAGTATTACATGTTTCCTAGATACGTCCAGCACATTCTCAACTTTGAACTGGGCTCACAGTTGAAGGGATTAGTTATTACTCTTTAAAATCATGCGAAAAACCATTGTTGGTTTCTCAGGGGTAGAAATAGCCTTGGTCCTAAAAATATTAGAGCTCACTGCTCAAGGTGACAACTTGGCAGAACCAGCCAATGTTGAACCTACACCTTCTACATTTGCACCACCCATACAGCCTCAAATAACCATCACCTATAAAAGGAAATACAAGTAAACCCATACTTAGTCTTTTAGATTAAGCAGGCCCCCATACATTCACCTATGTAGGAGGATATGAAACCAAGAACTCCCACTTCCCCTGAGGAGCAAACAACTCCCAGCACTTCATTAATCAGTGCTGAGGTTTCTCATGCTCAGCCTGATGAGCTCATTTCCCAAGCCTCAAGCCTTCACTCTGAGTCTCAAAACTCAGGTGAACAACTTTTAGGGGATAGTTACCATTCCCAGCCTCTAGACTTAAACCAACCAATCCTTGACCTCTAATTCTATGATGATGAGGATATGGGATTTAGTGAGTACCATGAGTCTCTCTTCTCCTCCCCTGCTCAAGGAGAGATGAGTGCTCCTAAAACTCCCTTATCTAGCCTACATCATCCATCTCTAACTAAAGTGGACTTCCCTGAACATGTTCAGGAGGTCCATATAGAAAAGCCTCTCACTTTAGAAAGTGATTACATCATTAAGACCTCAACCATTGCAACCCAGCCCCTTGACACTTCTCATGAAGTTGTCATGGAGTAGGAGAAATCTAGAAGCCAATAACCAATATCTGGTGGTGAGGGAGATGACTTTGATTTTGTTCTCTCGTCCCCCTATGATTCTTCAGATAAAGATGAGGGGAGTCTGTAACTAAGGGTGCAAAAACTATCTAAAACAAGCACCTACTTGGTTTCAAAGGTAAGTCACCTAGAGTCTCAGGTGGCCACCTTTCAAAGGCAGGTCCTTAATCAGCATCTTGAGATCACCGATCTCAAGGGCGAGTTAGCTGAGAGGCCTGTCAAGCGTGTTCAATCATGTCCACAAGAACCTGTGGATGTGGTGGCCCTAACCTCTAGCTTACCTATACAGGTGGGTGATGCTACCAAAATAGGGAGAAAGTCTTAACTACAATCATAGAACCTCAGAACACTGCCCAGAGTATGGATATTGAGGCCTCACTATCCTCACTTGCAGTTGTCCATACTTAACAACCTCCTCAGGCCTACATCAATATGGATGCCTTGATTCAAAGCTTATTTAAGAGGGAATTTCGATGGCTATGTCTACCCATCCTATGTTGCTGACAACTCAATAGTAGGATGGAGGTATGACACTAATAGAAGAGCCCTGGTAATCTCTAGATCTCAAGGGCAACAAGAAGTGTTCAATTTTCAAACCCTGAGATACTATGAGAGTTTTCCTCTGGTTGACCTGCCACTTGCCAACCCAAGTCATAACAGGCAAGCTAAAAGGTTGGCTGAGAGGATCCAGCTAAGGGTGCTTGAAGAGTTTAAGAGAAGATCAAAGCTATATAGACAGAGGCTAGCAGGGAAAACTATTGGTCAACTGGATATTGAGGCAGACCCTAAGATTAGCTTTGAAGAGGAAACCTGAAGGCCTAGTAGTGGACTCTGTGAACCTTGAGACTGAAACTGCTTTAGCACCCAATACCCTCATTAAGACATCAGTTGGTGAAGGTGTCTCATAGCCTCTACCTGGCTAGAGCTCAAGTGCAACACCAAGTGAAGAAGGCCAAAGCTCTCTTCACTCTAAGTCACATAGGCTAGTGATTGAAAAAGAGAAGAGGATTCTCACCTTTGATGAGGTTGAGGAGGAGAAGAGAGAGAAGAAGAGGAAGGCAAGGGGAGAGAGAACAAGAGAGACCCCCAGCTCTATGCAAGCTGCAATCAGAGCTGCCCCTAAGCCAAATACTTAGGAGAATGAGTTAAGGGCAGCCAGATTGAATTATCTGGGGTCTAGGAACTACAATATTGATGAAATAATCTCTCTTCCCTTGGATGAGTTGAATGACCTGGCTGACACTAAAGTGTCAAAAGAGAGGAAGGAGGCTGAGGCTGTAGAGTTGTTCCTCAAGATCAAAGAAGAAAGAAAGAGAAACAGATTATATAAAACCCATGTCCTCTCTCCAATTGAAGAAAGTACCAAAGTAGAGGCTGTGGAAGTTGAACAGGAAACTCAGGTAGGCAGGGAACAAGATAGACAAAACAACCTACCTAAATGCTACAAGTCTCTATCAAGCAGCAAACCTAGTTCCCTTATCATATGAGTATATTGAGTTTGAGTACCTTAAGCAGCTAGAGCAAGAAGTCTTAAAAGAAAATAAAGCTGCTAAGAGGAAGATAAGGGAAGAGGCTACTAAGTCAAGAGCCACCATTCAAGCCAATCAGAAGAAGTCTACTGACAGATTGAAGATGGTGAGCTTCTTGAAGTTGTATGGGTTCCCTGGAAGGAGACTTGGTCCGATGTCTCTATCCACTATGGATGAGCATATAAGAGTGATCAAGCAGAAGATTAAGAAGGGTGAGTTGGTAGACTTGCATTCTCCACCAAGTCAGGCTACACCTAAAGCTGAGGTCAAGGTTGAACCCAAGAGACAACATATCCAGGGCCTAGTGTTGAATCTTAACTAGCTTTATCTTCTGACCAGCAGGGTCTTGAACCTTCTCCTTTTAACATATGAAGGAAAAGGACCCAACTAAGAAGGATAAAAAAAGGAACATTTGGTACTCAAGACCAACCTTCTTAGTTAAAATATAGAAAGAAGAAGAGGATGACCATCAGAAGGGATGAGAAAAAGAAGAAAAATAAGTCCAAGGCATCCACCTCTGCACCTCAGGATGGATCAGAACACCCTAACGATGAACAAGAAGAGGCTGCTCAACCAACTCCACTTCAAGTAGAGCCTCTTGCTGCTGAGAGACCCATCCTATCATGTTTTTTTTCTATAAATCAAACAGATGATATGTCACTAGAGATCAAAGGGGTAAAGACAATACTTCTGACAAAATATGCTTGACCTTCCTCTGTATGATCTCTTTGACATGAGGAGATACTTTGAGAGTCTGATGAATCCGGACCCACTGATGAAGAAGGGAATGGTTCTAATTCTGATTAGGACTGTTAATAGATGAAGATCAAGACTTAAAGTCATCCTTAAGTTTGTAAGAGTTAATCTTAGAGGCTAATGCTACCAAAGAGCTCTCAGCATGCATACTGAAGTACAAAGAAAGTTACTTAGAAAGATCTGACAAAAGCACTAAGACATTCTCTAAGTGTCAAATTTTATGAAGTCAAAGACCATTTCTTCCAAAGCCAAAGATGAAGTCTTCCAAAGCTTCAAGACAAAGTCTTCCAAAGCTAAGAGACTGATTTCTTCCAAAGACAGAGAAGACATGCTTTATTTGACATGCTTTTGTCAAAGGCTGAACCACTTTTCACTGCCATCTCTGAAAACTAACCAACTTATACAAGTCGGTGATATCTTTATACTTTTATCAACTATAGATTTAGGTCTTAGAGTCTATAACTTATGACTTTGTACTTTATCCTTTTTATAATAGATAAGGATGTAAGCTATGGCATGTCATAGTCACTAGTCAAAAGGCAATCTATCTTTTGACTTTATATTGATCTTGTTGTCTAGATTAGTATTTCAGCTGGCCTTCAAAGTATTGTCGGCTGTAGGATGTAGTGTAAATTATTTTAGGTACCAGTTCTTAGGACTAAGCTTTGTAACAATTAGAAAACACTTGAGAGCAATATACATCATTCTTGAAAATCAAATACTTGTGTTCTTTACTCTTGTTCATTGTTTCATAAGTTGGTTCCCTATTTGATCTATTAAGTGTTGTTGTTCATTCTCTCCAACCCATGGCGTAGATATGGGTGCTTGTGACTTACTTAATTTTCCTTATGAGAGTTTTCTTTAAAGGTTTGTTGAAATTTTAGGCGCATTTATTGTTTTTTATTAATTGAAGCTTCAATGCTTTACGTTCTCCCCTTCTGATTCCTTGTTTCAGGTGGCATGTTTAATGTTGATGTGATATGATTATATAGGCGCAACAAGAAACAATTAGGCTACCTACAACTGACTTGTAGCTTCGATCTTGCTTGTTTATTCCTATTACACTTGTTGGGCTTCCCTCTTTGGGCGCCTGCATCCCGATATTTTTTGGCAATAAACATTTTCAACCGAAGACTAGTGATAGGTGGTCCCACGTAGCTTTCAGAATTTTGATTCGTGTTTTTTCAACTACTTAATTTAGTAACTATTTTCCCTTTCTTGCATTCATTCTTCTTTTAATTTTCAATTTTGTCGGTGATCCTTCTTGTTTAATTCTCATTCAAGGTTAGTTCTCTTAGCTTGCTATTGTTTCGATCATGATTTCCATTAGTGACATGCATGTTTAATTTTACGAGCTTTCTCAAGCAATTAATTTTTGAGTTTTCTTAGCTTTTTGTTGTTTCAATCTGGTGAGTAAGTGTTGTGCTGGTAAGTGTTGGATCGGGGTTATGGATTAACATGAATTTTCTATTTGATCAGAAGTTAATAAATACGGAATCTAAGTTAATAACTTACGAGGGTTTTATACTATGAAATGTAAACAATAAGAATAAACTATTTATGTTTAGAATGTATTACAGGACAGACAATCATCATATTAGAGTTAGACAGCTTCAGTACTATGTTGTTTCAAAAGGTAGAACACAGTAGCTGTCGGTACAGATAGTCTTGTCTTGTGTAATATTTGATCAATAGCTCATGGAGTTCTATAATGCCCGAAAATTTCAAAGAAATGAAGGCAGAATGAAGTTCTCGCGCGAAAAAAACTTCTCGCGCGAGAACCTCATGCGAAAAGTTTGAGCTGGGTATAAATAGCTGAGAACACCCAGTCTGACCCTATTTTCGCACGAGAAGTGCTGCTGTTAGAGAGGGAAAGCGGCTGCGTAGAGAGAGAAGGTAAAGAATCCAAGTGTTTGAGGTATTTAACTCATGTAGTAACTCGTGTTATGTACTAAGAATGGATTATTGATGAATATAACACATGGTTATGTAGTTTTCGTTTGGCAAAAGCTTTGGGAAGGTTGTGTTTGTGTTAGAACTTCAAGAGGTGAGTTTCTAGTCCCCTTTTTACGCAAGTTTTTACATTTTGGGGATATTATGCATACTAAAATGCTTGTTTATGCTTGAGTTGAAGTTGCTATGATGCTAAGCATGTTAGATCAGCCTTAGACGTTATAAGTTATGACTGGGTGGAAAAAACCCGTAGTTTTCGCGCGAGTAGTTAAGTTGTACTTTATGAAATTTGAATCTGCGAAGTTCTCGCGTGAAAGGGGATTCTCGCGTGATCGGAAGTCCTCGCGCGATATGTATATTTTCGCGCGACATGAAGTTTTCGCACGACTTGTACTTCTCGCGCGACAGTGATGATTTGATGTGTAGGATTTGAATGTGGTAAGGTAGTCTCGTGAAAGGCTAGTTCTCGCGCGAGATGATGCTGATGCATGGTTAAGTTTTCGCATGGTTTGCGATTTTATGTGTTATGTTATCTTTTCTCGTTAAACGGTTTTCAAAACGATATGTGTATGATATGACTTTGTGTGGTATGATATGTACGTATACGTAAGTAAAGTATTATGTAATGAAAGGAATGTAATGAATGAATGAAAGTCTTGCAAGCAAAATGAATGGAGGTGCACGACCATGTTGTCATTAGCTCAACTAAGGTGCGGCTTAGCTAGCCCATGAGGATGTGCCTCAGGGGTCCAATCCTTGAGATTGACCACAATGTGATGGGATCCTTGTCGCTTTACCCCGGTACTATGTCAGCTTTGAGCATGACGTGGGGGTTTACGTGTAAGCCCCGACATAGTACCAGGTTTGGCATGACGTGGGGGTTTAGCATATGGTAGGATCTATATGAAAGTGAAAGATGATAACGAATAAAATATGAAAACAAACGATAATAAACGATGATGAAAGATAATAAATAATTATTATCAAGATGTATGTATGATGTATGATCACGTACGAAGTAACGGATATGTTTTAACGAAAGTAAAGTATTTTTTTATGAAAACTAGAACTCACTCAGCGTCGCTGACTTTTGTATGCATAATAGTTGGCAGGTAATTAATAATGCCGAGGAGGTGCAGGCATGGATGCATAAGCTACTGGGGATGATTCGAGCCTTGCATCCATATTTTTGAGAATGTTATTGTATTAATACAATTTTTGAGATGTAAACGAAACGATGTGATGGTTTGACACAATTTTAATTATTAATGAAAAGATATATTTCCATTGCAAAATGATGTGTTTTAAGTGTTTTATGCGATGATTGACCAGCTGTAAGCGTCCCGGAAACGAGGCCTTACAAGTTTAGTGCTGATCAACTGCAGTCGATCAGCAACACATTAGATAAATGCTTATTGGTAGTTATTCAGCATATGTTATTTGGCAGTCATTCAGCACATGCTGTTCGGTAGTTGATTAAGCACTTGGAAGAAATCAGTAGTTGGCAGCTAGTGCTAAATTTTTGAGTTTTTAGTAGCTTCATCCTCTTAATATATCAACAAATTCCCCTTAGGATGATGCTATCAAAACTCTATCTTTATCCCTTTAGCATCCTGATCAGCAATAGTTCGTACATGTATCCTTTTCTATCTCTTGAGGGGTTTTCAAGAGGTAGATTTACCAAGTCTTTCATGTTATGCCAAGATAGTCTGAAGAGATCACACGTGTTTGATCGGTTGGTTTAGATTAACAAGAACATCTTCTTAGATCATCAGCTAATGAATGTAGAATCTAAGCTAACTACTTACTATCATAACACAAATACTTTGAGAAAATATAAATGCACAAGTTGTTCTTTCAAAGTATTCACTTGATTTATTGTTTAAGTACAAATGATACAATCGGCAAATACAATCAAGTGTCTTGAAAAGCTTGCCTCTACTATACAAGTGTGAGGACTTTTACACTATAAAATCTAACCAATAAGAGTAAACTATTCTATGTTCAGAGTCTATAGGAAAATAGATAATCTACATATCAGAGTTGGCAGCTTCAGTACTATGTTGTCTCCAAAAGGTAGAACATAGCAGCCATCGGTACAGATAGTCTTGTCTTATGTAACAGTTGATCAGTAGCTCATGGAGTTCACTGCTAATCAGAAGTAGTTGATCAGCAGCTCTTTGGTAGAACGCTGATCGACAGTTGCTCAGCATATGCTGATCAACAATCATTCAGCATATGCTGATCGGAAAATAGTTCAGCACTTGGCAGAATTTGGCAAATAGAGGCCAGTTTTGAATTTCTAAGTTTTTGGTAGCTTCATCCTCTTCTTACATGAATAAATCCCCCCTAGGATGATGATATCAAAACTTCTATCTTCATCCTTCAAGAATTCTAACCAACAGCACTTCATACATGTATCCTCTCTTATCTCTTGAGGGGTTGTCAAGAGGTATATTCACTAAATCCTTCATGTTATGCCGAGATAGTCTGAAAAGATCATATTCTTTGACTTCAACTTTGCCAGCACCAGCATATGTTAGACTAAAGGTGTTGGTTAAGAAATTGTAACTCCAATGTGTAATTGGGTCATGAATGCTCAGTGGACTTACATGCAAAACTTTTTCTTCTTCCTTTTGCTCAGCCTTGTTTCCAAATTTGATTTTCAGAATGGTAGCCATAGATTTGTACTTGTCTGGCATGCCTTCATATTTTGAGGCTAACTTGTGCATCCTTTTTAAGTCTTCAAGGCTATGATTCAGAATCTACAGCTCAGTAGAAAGAAAGATTTTGACGTATTCTTTCTTTCAATGAAGAAGTTCTCAGCTTTCAAATCATAACCCAATTTGATGATTATTGTATCAACATTATCTAAGTCTTCTTCTTCCTTATATTCTAAGAGTTCTTCTTCTTCGGGATGTTCCAGCCCATGTCTCATTTTTCAACAACATTGGTGACGATCACTTCGTCTGCTGAATTGTCCTATTGTCTTTGGGTAGGGGTTTTAGGTATTTCAAAAGCTTGTTTGACTTGTGAAGAACCATGATCAATGGCTTGAGCATGTGGAGAAGTGATAGGAGGTGACTGTTGTTGGTTGCTGGGTTTGAAAGATGGGATGGTTTCAGTAGCTTCAGACTCTAGTTTCTTCTTCTTTTGTTCTAAAGCTTGTCTTGATTTCTCTAGATTATCAGTACTTTTTCCACTTCCCTTGCTCGAATTTCTTAGTCTTAGCCTTAAATCAGCTATCTCAAAACGGTTGAAGCATACCAGTTGGTTTCTTGAGTAAGCCATTCTACCAATTGCTGATCTGGTTATAAAGTAAGTGTTTTTCTTCTGATCATATTCCCACTCCACTATGGGATCATATGCTGATAGTGGAATTTTAGGAATCTCTTCACCAGTATCAAATTGACTAAGGTTGGTACTTTAGGCAGTAACATCTTAGATTTGTCACTCTTACATCCAAAGATGCTGAAGTACTTGGCAATTTGCTTTAGAATGTCAAGGGGTAGATCAAGTACTTTATTTACATGGTCATAGTACATGATCTCTCCATTTGCCCTCTTAACAGCAAATTTCTTCATGTGACCAAGATATTCGACAACCAACACCTTTGTTCCTTTGAGTATCTTCTTCTCTACTTTTGGATCATCAATCCTTGCTTTTACAACTTTCTTTGGTGATTTATTCTTCTTTGAAAGGATTTAGGAGATGGGTTGACTGTCATCAGAGGTAGTTGAGTTAGGGGATGTTAGAGGCTTAGTCAGTAGCTAGGAAGATCTTTGAGTCATAGTCTTTGACTTGACATGTTGTCTTTCCTATTGCTCTCTTGCTTCTTCAAACTTTTGGAGCTCTCTAGCTGTAATCTTTTGTTTGATCCCTTTGATATTCAGATCAAGAGTAGACATACTCATTGGTCCTACTTGTCTACCAGAGAAACCATAATACTTAAGGAACATCTTCATTTGTTGCTTGTCCCTTAACTCCTGTTGACTCTTTTCTCCTTGTTTCTTTTCTAATGCAACCTTTTTTTTCAAGCTAGCTTAGCTGTTTTCTCCAATTCAGCTTGAGTTATAGCTATCAGTTTGGATTTGATCTTAGTAGTTCTCCACTCCGTGACCTCATAAAAATTAAATCCTTTTAAATCATGTTGAGCTATTAGGAGACATTTTTCTTGATCCTTCTTCTTTTTCTTCTCAGTAGAGGTTATGGGTATGGATTCGGTAGTTGCAGTTGTTGAAGCCTGCTGAGTAGTTGTTCTTTGGGTGTTTTCGGCAGATGGCCTGGATAAATTAGATGGCACTTTCTTGACAACTTTGGCCTTTGGTTTAGGTGGAGCTTTTGACGTTGTTCTGTTGGGTTCACCACCATGGTTGATTTCTTTTGTTGCAGTTCTTGTGGCTCTCGATTCCTTTGCACTTTTGATCATTGCAATGATGTTCTTCTTAATAGAGGACTCTTGAGATCTGCCTACCGATAATGTCTACATCTTCTCTTTCAACACTTTTTAGGAACTGCTCCACCTTCTTAGTCATAAGAAATCTGGCCTTTGAAGTCTGTTAATCAATTTCAATCTCCTCTTCAGCAGTCATAGGTCTCTTACCTTTGTTAGAAGTAGAGACTTTAGTAAGTCCCGAAGGTCTAATTGTTACACCTGATGCCTCACCAGCTGACATGGGGTCATCAACAGTTGTCTGAGCTCTCTCTGCATCCTTAGTGACTTTTAGGCCATTTGTTTTCACATTCACCTCAAAGTTAACTGGAGTTTCAGGTTCGACATCTAGTTGACCAAATATCACCTTAGCTGATTTTTTGAGTTCAGACATAGGTGTGTCCTTTTGTTGTTTATGTAGTTGGGTTGGTTTAGCTTCAAGAGTCACCCCAATGCATTTCCATGTCATCTTGCATGGTTTGGGTGCCTCTTGTGTAAGCCACCATTCTTCCTGATGATTCATCTACTGAAGAAGCATCTGGGCTAGTGCTTTCGCCAGTTGCATCAGCAGCTGATTTATTCAGCTCTTTCGCAACTTCCTATAGTACTTTTAGTAATGGAGCTTCTTCTTTAGTAGATACCCACGAAGAGGCTTCAAGTCCAAGCACGAGCTCTCTCTTTGATGATTCCTCGTCGTATCTCTTTCTTTTTATAGAGAGCAAGGAAGAGGTGCTGGATCTTTTCATCATTGCCAATCCCTTCTTCCCAAGTTGAAACTTTTGGTTCATCATTTTCATCACTCTTCTAGCTTCTATCTCCTTCTCTTTTGAGCTATTATAGCCATATCTATCAAGAAGCTCATTCATTTTGGCTTTACCCGTCAATAAAGTCTCATATTGGTTAGTCTATTGGAAGAGAAAGAGATTGGCTATGCAGCATGTACAACTTAGGTAGCCAATCTCTAAGGAATATCTTTAGCTTCTCTAGGCTCATCTTCCCCCTTTTTCGTAGCATCATCTGAGAGTTTAGATGACACTAAGTGTGTAGAGGAAGGCACATCCAAAGGTTCTTATGGTGTTAAGAGTTGAAAACTTAGAATGATGGATTGTTAAAGGTCAATGATCTCTTGAAGTTGTTCCACTTTGATCTATTGCCTTTGCTGCAGCTAGTTGAAGAGTTGTGAGTTGTTGTTCAGGAATGGTAACTCTCGCAGCTTGATATTGAAGAGTCCTGAGTTGAGCTTCCACCTCAGTGACTTTCAGCTTTCAAGTCATACCCCATCTGATAATAGTTGTATCATCACATTTTGATCCTTCTTCTTCCTCAGATTCTGAGAGTTCTTCCTATTGCTCTGGATGATCTAAGCCATATCTTACTCTTCTGGCATAAGTGGTGATGATCACTTCATCTGCTGAATTTTTAAACTGGCTTTAGGATTGAGATTTAGCTATTTTAGGAGCTTGTTGGACTGTTGGAGAACCATGCTCAGTAGCTTGAGTAGGTTGAGAAATAGTAGGAGGTGATTGTGGTCTCAGCAGCTTCAGACTCTTCCTTTTCTTTCTTTGTTCTGAAGCCTGCCTTGATCTTTCTAGATAAGATTTTGTAAATCCTTACAACACCTTTTCCACTTCCTATGGCTTAGAATCATTACTAGGATTCCTTTTTCTCAATCTGATTAAGTTAGCTATCTTAAACTTGTTGAAGCACACTAGTTGGTTTCTTAAGTAAGCTACTCTTCCAGCTGCTAATCTGGTTATGAAGTAGGTATTTTTATTTTGATCGTACTCCTACTCCACTATTAGACCATAAGCTGATAATGGAGTTTTTGGGATCTATTCACCAGCATCAGCTTTGACTAAAGAAAATACTTTTTGCAGCAGCAGCACTTTTGGCTTCTCATTCTTACATCCAAATATGATAATTTACTCGGCAATTTGCTCTAGAATGTCAAGGGGCAGAACAAGTACTTCATTTTCATGGTCATAGTACATGATCTCTCAATTTTCCATTTTGACAACAAATTTCTTCATCTAAGAAATGTACCCAGCAGCCAAAACCTTGGTTCCTTTGATTATCTTCTCCTCCACTTCCAGGTCAACAAACATTGTCTTTACAACTCTTTTAGGTGCTATTTTTTTCTTTACAAGGATTGAGGTGATTGGCTGATTGTCATCAGAGATTGTTGACTTAGAGTCAGGGGATGCCGGAGGCTCAGTTGGCAGATAGGAAGACCTTTGACTAGTTTTCTTTATTGTGGTCTGCTGTCTTTCCTATTGCTCCCTAGCTTATTCAAATTTTGGGACTCTCCAGCCACAAGCTTTTTTTTATTCATCTGATTCAGATCAAGAGTTGACATACTCATTAGTCCTACTTGTTTACTAGAGAAACCATAGTATTTGAGGAACATCTTCATTTGTTGCTTATCCCTGAACTCTCGTTGAACCTTTTCCACTTGCTCCCTCTCTGATTCAGCCCTTTTTCTTCAATCCAACTTAGTTGATTTCTCCATCTTAGCATGAGTTGTAGCTATTGGTTTTGATATCATCTCAGCAATGCTCCATTCCATGACCTTATTATAATTAAATCCTTTCAACTCAAGTTGAGCTGCTAGAATACATTTCTCTTGATCTTTCTTCTCTTTCTTCTGAGTAGAGGCCATTGGTTTGGATTTGATAGTTGGGGTTATTAGAGCTTGCTAAGTGGTTGCCCTTTGAGTGCTTTCAGCAATTGGCCAAGATAACTTAGATGGCGCCCTTTTTAAAGCTTTAGCCTTTTGTTTACATAGAGCTTTTGGTGTTGTGTAACTGGGTTCACCACCAAGGTTGAATCCTTTTATTGTAGTTCTTGTAGCTTTTGATTCCTTTACACTTGTGATCAAGGAAATGATGTTCTTCTTTATAAAGATTCTTGAGCTCTGCCTACCTTCAGTTCCATAATTTCTTCCTCAACCTTGCATGGGAATAGCTCAACCTTCTTATCATTAGAAATCTGGCTTTTATTTAAATGACTCTACTTTAACTTCTTCTCAACCAGTCATAGGTCTCTTACCTTTGTTAGAGGTAGAGATTGCAGTAGGTCTGACTATTGAGTATCTAGTAGTTACACTTGATGCCTCACTAGCTACCTTGGGATCATCAGTAGTTGTTTGAGCTCTCTGAGTACCTTAGTGACTTTTGCACCATCTGTTTCCACAATCACCTTAGAGTTAACTGGGGTTTTAGTTTCAACATCAGGTTGACCAAATATCACTTTAGTTGATTTACTGAGTTCAGACTCAGGTGTGGCCTTGTGTTGCTTATGAAGCTAGGCTGTTTCAGCTTCAAGAATCACTCCATACCATTACATGTCATCTTCTATGGTCTGTGTGAGTCTTGTGTAAACCACCATTTTGGGTGAGGATTCATCTACTGAAAAAGCCTCTTAGCTGGTACTTTCGACAGTTGCATCAGCAGCTGATTTTTTCAGCACTTCTACAGCTTCCGATAGCACTCTTAGTAGTGGTGCTTCTTCTTTAGTAGATGTCTTGGGAGAGGCTTCAAGCCTTAACACAAGCTTTCTCTTTGAGGATAATTCATCAGATCTCTTTCATTTGAGCACGAGCTCTGTCTTTGATGATTCCTCATCAGATCTCTTTCTTTTCATAGAGAGCAAGGAAGAGGTATTGGATCTTTTCATCATGGCCAATCTCTTCTTCCCAAGTTGAAACTTTTGGTTCATCATTTTCATCACTCTTCTAGCTTCTATCTCCTTCTCTTCTGAGCTATTATAGCCATATCTATCGAGAAGCTCATTCATCTTGGCTTCACCTGTCAATCAAGGCTCATATTGGTCAGTCCATTTAGAAGAGAAAGAGATTGGCTGTACAGCATGTACAACTTAGTTAGCCAATCTCTAGAGAATATCTTTAGCTTCTCTAAGCTCATCTCCCCCCTTTTTTGTAGCATCATCTGAGATTTCAGATGACACTAAGCGTGTAGAGGAATGCACATCCAAAGGTTCTTGTGGCGCTGATGAGTCCTGAGTTGAGCTTCCACCTCAGTGACTATATCTGCCGAAGACTTTAGAAGATAGTTCCCAAACTCTAGAACTGTGGTTCATTTGGCATAACCTTGCATTTTCAACTTGTAAGACATTCAGTTTTTGAGCAAGTTCAAGGTTATGGGCCATCAGTTCATGGATCTGTTCTAGACTTCCTTCATCCATAGGTGTGGAATCCTTGGGAGATGAGGTCCTAGGCCGAGCCTCTTCACCCTCACCACTAGATATGGTTTATTGGCGCCCTGAATACCTCTCCTCAAAGAATGAATCCAAAGAGATATTCTCAAGGTGAGTTGCCGTGGTTGAGGTCATATGTATGTTGTTTCTGTCCTGCTGATCAATGGAGAGAGCACCAGTAGAGATAGTCTCTTCCACATTGATCCTTTTCTCCCTAGCATCAATCTATTAGGATAAAGAATGTGGGTCAGATACCTCTACAAACACATCTGTCTCCACTCAGGCTGAATTGTAGTATGAACATCTTCATCCTGGGTAATAGACATGTCTATGGGTGATTGAGGAGCTGAGTCTAATGACTCGGGATGTGAACCAGTTCCTAATGAGATGTTTTCCATAGAAGTTGTCTCAACAATGTAGGTATCCCTTATTGATTGCTTAATAGAGTCTTACGACTCCGATTGAGGGCTTATAGCTTAGGTGTTGGTTTGCTCGGAGGAAGGAAGAGAAACCTTCTTCTTTGAGTCTTGTCTAGGTGTGGCTGACACCTTTGACTTGACTGGAACCCTGGTTTCTAGTCTAGCCTTTTTGAGGGGAGGTGATTTGGAGCATAGAAGAAGATGCAGGGGTTCGTTTTTGTTTGTGTCCTTTAGGCTTTGAAGTGAAGGGTGTGAAATTAGCAATGGAGGGTGTTCCCATGCTGCCACCTTAAGGCTCAGTGACCTCAAGCATATGTGTGAACATAGAATGACCTTCCCAGAAAAAGATTTTGGATTAGCCTTGAACTTTGAGAAATGTTTAAAGTTCCTAAGGCATTGAACAACTGCTTCAATATTAAGTTTGTTACCCAATTCTTCTTGAAATCAGTTGAATGAATCTAGGATACATTAAAACCTTAAATTTTGCAGCAGCAGTTATATTTGTACAAAGTTCTAAAAAATGAAGTTTGAAAAATCATAACTCTACTATGACAAGCCCATGGATATCCCTACTTGATCCAATGGTATTTGATCCCATCCTCCCGACTTGTTTGACAAGCAGTGTAAAAGGATATGAAGAATGATTCTCCAATTATGATATACCATTGATTTGGAGAAGGTGGATATTGGGAGGGGTCCTTCATATCCCATCTCCTTGAAAGTGCCACTTACCATTTCTTTGGAGAATGAAGATTCACTATTTGCATCGTTCAATAGTAGATGTCGTCAAATTTTTACATAGGAACGGTGATCTTCATTCCTAGCACCATCGCGGTGAGGACTTTTGTTCCATGTTCCCTTTGAATGGAACATGTAGTCCAGAATCCCCGAATGCGTGACTCATAAATCACCAGGTCTACAGAGATTGCAAAAGCATAATTGCTATTGCGTAAGAATTTAAGAACTAGATCATAGACTGGATCACTAATGGGCTTAAGTGATGTAGTGATATTGTAATTCGGTCTGAACTCTTGGTTTTGAGTGGCCAGGGAAAGGTTTTGAGATCAAACCTTTGTAGGGTTTAAGAGATATGAGATTTGGAGTGATTTTCCTTTCAGATGAAGATTGAAGATGACAATGGTTGGAAAAGTATAGATTTAATAGTGTGTGGATAATATATAATTGTGTTATTTTAAAAATTTTACCACCGTAACTATAAATCCGATGGCTTGTGATGATGGAACAGTCTTTTCAGGAAACTACAATGGCGCCACTACATATCGATGGATAGAAATGGGTCCTACCAGATCTTTTTAAAAGACATGTGCCAAATCCATCCTATCTGCTGAATTGCACTTATCTGCCTATTTGCGATATTTGGCAGATGCCCAATTTTACCCGTTTTAGTTATCAACAAAGCATTATTTACAATTTTTATCAGATATCATTATGTAAATCATTTAACTATTCAAAGTTTATCAGGCTAATAGCAGACATAATATATTTAAATCTATCAAATGCCTTTGTGAAAAGATCTGCATATTGTTCATTTGTATGTAATTTAATTAATTCAATGATTTTCTTTTCTGCATAATCTCTAATGAAATGATACCTGATGTCAGTTTTTTTTGTCTTTAAGTTTTGAACATGATTGTTGGTGATTAAGATGGCATTATTGTTGCAATGTGAACTGGAGTGTTCATGAAGGTTACTCTGTAGTCTCTAACTTGATTTTGAATTCATAGCACCTGAGCACAACAACTAGATAGATCAATGTACTCTGTATCAGGAGTTGATGTAGACACACATGTTTGCTTCTTACATTGCCATGAGACCAATTTCAAACCCAGGAGATAGGATAATACATCCATGCTTGTGAAATGAGTGTTGTGTTTTTTATCACACAACTGAGACACACTTAGCATATTATAGTTTAACTCTTTCATATAGTTCACCTTGTCAAAGCTTACCTTGCCATAGCTGATTGTTCCCCTTCCAGTAATATATCCTCCTTTTGTATCACTTCCAAAGGCATCAGATTCACCATCATACGGTTCTAGATTTTGTAGACGTGATCTATCACCTTTCATGTGCCGGGAGCATCCACTATCCACAATTCACAAGTTTGTTTTGGTTTGAGGATGATCCTGTACATTAACACATTGCTTAGTGATGAATACAGACCTAAGCTTGTTTAGACTTGGGTCTTCTAGTGTTTTGCAGTTATTTTTCAATGGTAAATACTAAAAGGGTGGTATTTGGTTTTGGGTCATCTAAGGATTTGGCAGATGTCATTGGTTTCAAGGCTTTTCTCTTGACTTTGTCTGATGCTTTGACATCATCCTTCTTGTGATGACCCCTTGAAGCTTTTGGAGATAGTGAAGGCTTTCCAAAATTCTTCTTTTTATTCAAGTTTGTAGTTGCTGATTTGTTCGGTAGTTCCTTTAGAGGTACTGACTTTTTCTTGGAATCAGCACTTGAATGACGTGAGTTTTGAACAACTTTGTGAATGCCATCCTTTCCTTTTGATGGTTGTTTAGCAACTACAGATTTCTTTGAGGGTCTAGGCTTATTAGGATGTTTGATGGAGTGTGCTAGGGGATGATAATCTTTTGTTAGGTGCATGTCTTCCCCACACATTAGGTATGTGATATTCATCTACTTCTCAGCCGACTTGATCTTCCTTCTGAGCTCTTGTAGCTCCTTCTTCATCTACTCTTTCTTGACACTTCTGATCAGCTCATGATCAATAAAATTTTTAGCTCTTACTTTCTTTTCTAAAGATTTTATCAGCTAATTTTCCTCAGTTCCACCCATCCTTTTATTTATCTTGTGATTAGCATGGGTGGTTAGATCTATCTTCTTCTTTGGAAACCTCTTGTATTGGATTTCTACTTCTTCAGAAGTGGACTTTTGAATATTCGGTTGGGATCTCACTTTTGAAGAGTATCAGGTTCCTGTATGGCAACTTCTGTTGTGAGTCTTCTTGTTGCAGCTGTGCTTTAGTTAAAGCTTTCTTTTGATTGAGGAGTTTAACTCAACAAACATTTTGTTGACTTTGGAAGATGACTTTTCTGTGACAAACTTTATTTTCTGAATCACATCATTCTTTGCCTTGGCCTTGAGTTCTTCCCTCCTCTTATCCCTTTCTTCCTTTTCATTTTCTCTATTCTCTTCTTCTTCATCTACTTCTTTAACTACCCCCCCTTTCTCTTCCTTCTCTACCATCTCAGCCTTTTCAGCAGATGCCCTTGTACAGGTTGGTTCAGCAGATACTTGCTCTTTTACCTCCAGATTGCACTTAGGGATATATGTGTGAGTGTATGTTATTAGTGGTTCCACAGTATTATATCCTAAACCTATTTTGGTTTGACACAATTTTTAGGAGTTTTCAGTAAAAGCAAGCCATTTTCAAACTTTTTAGTTTGAACATTGTATATATCGGCTTATGTTTTAGCTATTGTTAAATCATATTATGTTGCTTTCAATCTACTCAATAGATCATCAATTTAGGTCTCCAAGTTAGTTTGTTCATGTTTTAATTCTAAAACAATCTTTTCTTTCTCTATTATCTTTTCCTTTTGAGCTTGATCATTTTTCTTAAAATCTGTTTTAAGAAGATTAATTGATTCAACATCCTTCATGAGATCCAAATTGTGATTTCTATACAAGATTACTTTAGCAATGCATTCAGATGTACAACAAGGTTAAGAATTTACCTGATGTGAGGAGGTTAAGCTCCAGCCATTAGTGCATTGTTGATGGGAGTGACATCTTCAACTAGGAAGCTTCAATCAATCACCTCTTCTCCTGAGGCTACAACTGCTATATGCCTTTGGCTGGTAGAAGTAGAGGGAATTTGATAGTTTAGGGGTTGTTTGAAGTTTGATGAACTTGGGGGAGATAGGTTTAACTTAGGTGCTTGGGATTCTTTGAAAAAGTGTCCCAGCTGGTTGTAGTTAAAACACTTCACTTTGCTCTTGTCAAATCCAAAACCTAATATTCTTTGCCTTAGGAACTTTCTTTCAATTCTTTGCTTAAACAGCTTAGCTCTAAAAGAGATTATGGCTATTTGATAGTTGATGTCCATCTCCTTAAAATCCTCTGGATGGATGCATTCCAGATCTTCTTCACAGAGTTGGAAGAAGTTTGTTTGTTCACTAACAAAGGCTGAGTTTGAAGAGTAGGATGGTGAGGTCTGCTGATTCCATTTGCTAAAAGATAGTGATGGCTGAGATTTAACAGTTGGAGATTCATGGTAGGTGATTATTGGTACTTGATGGTTCACCATAGGAATTTGGTAGGCTTGGGAGTGAGGTGGGAGTGAAAACATCCATGAATATGTGTCATGAGAGCTGATGACTTTGAGGGGTTCGAAGATCTACCAAGTGATTCTTAATCTACATCCATTTCCATTTGATAAGCACTCAGGATGCCATAAAACTCCTCAAGAGTCATTGTCTTCAAATTCACAGTTCTTCTAATAGACACAATGTAAATTATCCATGTCTTTGGTAGGGACCTTAAGAACTTTTTAAGAACATCACTATTCTCCATCTTCACTCTAGCTTCATTTAAAGAGTCTAGCAGTTCGACATATCTAAGATATGCGGTAGTCATGGTTTCTCCCCTAGTGAAACCAAAGTTTTCAAATTTCTGCTTTAAGACATCTCTTTTTTTCTCCTTCAGGGTTCAGTTCCTTCAAATCTGGCCTTTAGTGCCTCCCACAACTTCTGTGCCATTGTGAATTTCTTGAAGCCATGGATGATGTTGTTTGGTATGCTCATTTTGATAAGCCATAAAGCCGTTGAATCCACATCCATCTTCTTTAGATCTTCATCTGAATACTTTGTGGGATCTTTGGGCATCATGACTCTAACTTCACCAGCAGCTTGAAACATGGGGACAGTTGGTCCATTCAAAATAAAGAGCCACAGTCTCAGATCTTGATTCCTTAAAAATCTTCCATTTGGATTTTTCGAGTATCATAGTCATGCGGTGTGAAGATGGGGGTTTGGTCTGAGTTCCAATCTCCAAGTCATGCTTACTTGAGATGGCTACAACAGTCATTTTGAAAGGATAAAGGGGTATGAAGGAGTGTGGTGTTTGATAGTGTGTGTCACACCCCTAACCATAGCAGTTTCTCGCGAAGCGTGAACGTTAAGGAATCACAGTCATTGATCGACCACTACGTAGTTTAGTAAACATACGTTGTAATTAAGTTTAAAAAAATTACATAATCGTTTACAGAGTTGAATTACGGAAGAAGTAGAGCTAATGAAATTGTTTCAAAACATGACAATTACATAAATAAATTTTCCAACAGCATGAATGGCCCTAAATGCGATATGGTCCATGCTAGCTTAACTTGATGCAAATGTCAAATACTTGAGAAAACATGCATGAAAATATGTCAACATAAAGTTTATGAGTTCACAAGTTTTAGAGTAATAGTAAATAGTGTAATGGACCACAAGTCTTTCCATGATATGATTGTCGATTATACAATACTACAACATTATATAAGCAACCGAAGCTAGACTGTAACTATAAAAGATTGCCCCTACTCGTGCCTACCGTAAGTACGAGGGTGAACAGGATAATAATGCACCCGTTTAGACCTCCAATCAAGGTTAGCGTAATTAACCTGGGTGGGGGTAGTCAAACCCAATAGTACTATCCATGATTACCTTGCTTTAGGAAATAAATTAATGGTCCGAATAGGTGACTTCATATGGTAAGTAACAACTTATATAACATGTGAAACCATTGACAAGTAATTGTATCCATGAAAATAGTAAATTTGTATGTAATCTCCCCCAAAATGAAAATAAGTAAAAATGGGGCCGTGAAACTCACCTGTAAAGTGAGTCGAGTGTGAAAATCTGTAAGTATCCAAATTGCTCGGGAAAATCCAAACTAAGTTCGCTCTAGAAAAATAAAGGCAAGTTATGTCTAAGTAATTGCTACTACGTGTAATGTGAGCATGTAAATATTTCATACACACACTTGGTAACAAAGTGTTTGACTCTACGACCCGTATGTGACACAAGATGGATATTTGTGATATATATATATATATATATATATATATATATATATATATATATATTACATAAAAAATATTAATAAATTATACTTCGCCTGAAAATGTTCACAAAACCTTTGTATCTTAAAGTTGACATATTATTTGGGTAATTAAATATCATTTTGACTCGATCCGAGACGTGACTTGAGTGTTTAGTAATTAGTTATGAAATTATAGAAACTAGGGTTTTGAAATAATCTTATTTTCTTAGGTAAAATAATATTTATATTATGTAAATTGGAATACAATTTAAAATATTAACATCCAAGTAAAATCACTAGCTTTCTTATTTTACAATCCCTGTATAAATATATATATTTGCCCATATATAATTATTTAATTATTCTCTTAGTAGAATTATTCTTAGTAGTATATTATAAAGTAAAATCTCTTTAATAAATTAATTAGTCAGTTTAGTCAATTTACCAACTAGTCATAATCCAACTTTTATATTACAACGCACTAACTAAATATAACTTGTAAAATATATGTGAGTGTTCATAATAATACTTGTAAAAAATCTAAAATTCCATAAACATAACTTAACCCTTTTGTAGTTTCTCTTGAGTTTTAACAAAACTATATGACTTTTTATAAAATCACTAACTAGTAATTTGGTCAAAGATGGATCTATGAATATTTACTCTTTAAGAACAAAAATCATTATTTAGTTTATATTAAAATGTCTAGTATGAAATATTGTTCTTGGAACTCCTTGTTGGTAAAAATGGCATTTTAAACATGAAAGACTTTTGTGGATGAATGTTGTTCTATATGTACTTGTAGATACTAAAACAAAACAAGGTAAATATATATATATATATATATATATATATATATATATATATATATATATATATAAACAAGGAGTTGCTCTTACTAAAAACAAACAAGGAAAGATGAAGAGGTTGTTATAGGATGCTTGAAAGCTTCAAAAATCACTTGACCTTCAACAATGGAACTTGAATTACCTAAGATTTGTAAAATTCAAGTTTGAAAAATGGTGAAGAGTGGGTGGTGGTGGTTTAGCTGTAAATTAGGAGAAGGGAGAAGAGATGAGTGTGATGTGTTGGTGTGGTTGGTGTATGAAGCGCTTGCATGCTTTATAGCCTTACACCCTTTTAGCATGGGGTTTTGGAATATGTATGTATCATCTCATGGACAAAGATGGATGAGATGGAGCACTCCATTTGTGGTAATAGGGTTAGGTCCCTTTAATCAACATCAAAAGTGCTTCATAAAAGAAGCAAGTCTTGGATTTTGGTAAAAGTGAACAAGATTTCCAAGGAATCTTGGAAAGGAGGAGTTGGGGGTAGGAGGGGGACGACCAAAGAGAGGGAAGGGGGGTTTGGTTTTTAAATTTGTGTAGTATTGGGTATTAGGGTGGTAATTGTTGCACTATAGGTATTTTTACATATTTTGTTTATATTTTACTTTTTACTTTTTAGAATACATAAAAATATTATAAGAAATTATATAATATATCATGTATTTTAATATTAATGGTATGTAAATGATACATCGTGTATCTAGTAGTAGCGTTACAAGTATTCGTTCAGGTTAAAATATCCATTTACGTGATTAGGTTTATTTATAAAATTAAGCTTTTCCAATGTATTTAATTTGGAATCTAAAATACTTTGAAACACTTTGAAGTATTTATTGGTACATATATATATTAATTATCACCAACATTCATGTATGCCGGTTGTATGAAATGTTACGCCGAATCACCGATGCATGAAATGTTATGCATTAAATTTTGCAATGCATGAAATGACTTTAAATAATTAGAACTCAATTGAAACTCATGTAAAATATGCATAATTATGACTAAGTCGGGTCGGGTATTGACCTGAAATTTACCGGTTGTTACAGTGTGATCAAAAGAAAACAAGTGATTTGTTGAAATTTGACTTCAAGCAAATCAAGCGTCAAGCTCTGATAACATTTGTTGGATCGGGGTTATGGATTAACAAGATTTTTCTATATGATCAGAAGTTAACAAACAGAAAATCTAAGTTAACAACTTAATAACAAACACAAATACTTTGAGTAATGATAAGTACACAAGTTGTTCTTTCAAGTATTCACCCGATTTATCAAAACTGAGTACATAGAGTAATATTTAGCGGATACACAAGTGGCTTGACAAACCTTACCTCTACTATATAACTATGAGAGTTTTATATTATGAATCCTAAATAATAAAAATAAACTATTCTATGTTCAGAATGTACAACGAGATAGACAATCAGTAAATTAGAGTTAGGCAGCTTCAGTACAATGTTGTCTCCAATTGATCAACAGCTCATGGAGTTCATGGAGATTAGTGCTGATTAGCAGCATTCGATCAGCAGCATATCAGATAAGTGCCCATCAGTAGTAGCTCAGCATATACTGATCGGCAGTCATTCAGCACATGTTGTTCGGAAGTTGATTTAGTACTACGTAGAAATAAGCAGTTGGCAGCCTGTACTGAAATCTAGATGTTTCGGTAGCTTCATTCTCTTCATAGATCAATAGTAAGATTCTTCTTTATACTTGATACTTTGAACACTCAAATATTCGCCACCCATTCTCGAATATCTTTCATAATGTTCTTGACTATCATCGGGTCTTTTTGGATCAGTTAGCCTAGATAGGTTTAGCTAGGATCATGCACTCTAAAATCACATGCCATTGTCTAAGGTACGATCCTATATTGATCATGTTCATAGGTTTTTCTGGTTGAGTAAGAATAGTTACTTGTTTACTATCAAGAAAACTCAACTCGAACTAGGTCTCATTTCTTCTATTGTTGGGTTTAGTTCAACTTGGAAAGATCAGTTCTTCTTTGTTTCAAGTTCCATACTAACATTCTCATCTAGGTGTAGGAAGCCAGACATGACTTTGAATGCGAATGAGCTTGATGTTGACGATCAAGATTCCGTTTCGTGCTACACCTTCCCGACTTTGAACCTTGCCAAAGGAAAACTTGTTCCTCTTGGGGATTAGTCCAAGATGGCAAATTCCAAATACTAAGCCATTATTATTGATGGATAGGAATGGTATGTTGTTTTTTCTTCTTTGTTGTTAAAGAATTTTATGTATTTTTTTTCAAATCATTGTTAAATTTTTGCAGAAATGAGTACCATAGATTATTATCTCTCAACGATTCATCTGATGTGGAGTTTGTTTCAAGGGAGGTATATGAAACATTCCCTAGTGTTATTGTTTGTACAAACCGTGTTCGATTTAAGATTGGGGAGTATACGGGTGTCACAACTTGAATCATGCTTGATGCTTGGAATATTACTAGAACCGATAACATATTGTGTTACAGTAGGAGGGGTACTTGTGCTCAACAGAGGAGGTAATGTAGAAAAGGTTACTTTTGGCTCCTTATCATAAGCCAATCTGAACCTTATACTCTTTGAGCATTCCTTTGGAACATAGCTATTTAACAATTCTCGTAGTAGTAAGAAGTACTTTCTAACCCTTTTAGGGATTACTTTCATGCTTTTTATAGGGAACAACACATCTTGCCTTGAGGAGTTAACCACCCCAAAGGAAGAATGTGTTTTGACATGCTATAAATGTTGTACAGACAATTCAACCTGTTGTCTGTCCATTTTAGGTGAACCACAACCTGTTTCGTACCCTAACATTTGACTAGAATCATGTTGAAAAATGTTAGAAGATAAAGTTTGATTTAGGAGGAAAGTTCCTTCCAACCATTTTAGGGAAAGATGTGGGAACATAAGTTGATCGTCTAGTATATGTTGCCTGATGAAGTTCTACAGTGCTTGTTTTATACATCTTATGTGTATTGATTGTCTTGCTGAGTAGGCTATTCTCATAGTTGGGATGATTAGATCATATCCCTAGAGCCAAGGGTCTTTCTAAAGACAACCTTTCTATCCTCTAGGACAGAGGTAAGGTTTGTCTATATCTTCCTTCATAGACTCCGTCAATAGCTTTCTATGAATGAGATGTACTGTATACTATTATGGTTATGGTATTTTTAAGAAAAAAAGTAAATAGTTCTTTATCATAATTTAAAGTTAAAGGTAAGTAGTTTTTTATTTAGACATATGATTAGATTGTGTGTTTATTGTCCATTAAAAATGTAATTAAAATTTAAATCATTTCGTAGAAGAGAAACAAAATAACCAAAAGGTTGGGTATGATTTATAATATAAGTTGATTAAATATTTCAATGATATTAATGTTTAGTAAAATAAAAAAGTTAACAGAAATGAAAGTATGATAGTAGAGATATCGATGGGTGGTTTCAAAATATATAATAGATACTAAAAGAAAGCAACAAATAAATAGAAACCACGTCTCAAGTACGAATAAATTGTTTTGAACTTTTGCCATTGGTCACAAAAAATTAAGTGCATGATATGCCGTTTTTGACTTCTTATTCTTCAATAGTTTTATAATTTTGAAAATGACTACTGTTAATCCAAGGATCGATCATGAATTATCAAACTTGATTTATACAAGTATTGATCGCGGAATTATCAATACTTGCTGATTTAACGATTAACCAAACAAAACACACAAAAAGAATAATTACGCAAATAAATTACTGATACGATGATGCTCTTGCTCCGATGATGCTTGCTAATAATCAATATATTGTTGTAATGCTCTATATTGCTCTATATTGCTTTTTGTGTTTCCAGAAAATTGACTTCTGTTCCTCTTTTTTTTTTTAATGTTGTTGATCTCATGTTATATATAGAGATCCTATTCTGTTCTGATCTATTGCTAACTTATCGCTATAATTAAGCTAACAATATTTATCCGAATCCTCAGCCACATTTATCGGCATGGGAGTTCGTATTTTACAATGATTCTAATAAAGATAAGATTGTTGAAGTGACGTGGAATATTCACTTGAATCATACGTCTTTAATCTTCATTAATGTTGTTGTTGCTTTGCCACGTTGACTTGTTGACTTTGGATTGACCACTTGATGATGTGTAATACAAGTGTTGATTTTAGTCTTCCGTAAGAAAATACTCTTCCGCAGGAAACTAGTCTTCCGTAGCAGCTATTCTGTTCATGCTTCCGCAGCAACTTATGCTTCCGTAGGAGTTATTGTCTTCCTCAGCAATTCCTCCTCCAGTAGCTTCATTTGGTCTGTTCTTGTTCAGCTGAAGTTGTTCTTCCGCAGGAGATCCACGGATGTACACTTCAGTTATGTTCCTAAGAACATCTACGGAAGAACAATTTACTCATTCGCAGTTGTTCCAATACATATAACCATAACATAGAACTTGTAATGTTAGTTAATCATACAATGAATTATTAAATAAACATAATCATAAACAAATATATTCATTGTATATCATTAAAACTGATGATTACAATTATGATTACATAGAGTGATTCATCATCTAAACCTATACATAGAGTTCTATCCCTAATAGTACTCCCCCTTAGGTTTAGACTCTAGTAATCATTGGTTTAAGACACTGAGCTCTTGTATTCTAGACAAAATCCTAGACTTAAAGTAATCTACGGCCTTCTGCTGATCCTCATGCTTGATCTGAATTGGCCTTCTGTTTATTCTCTTCAGTGTCTTGTATTTCAGACCAAGGACATCCTCTTCTGTGGTGAGTGTTACAACAACACTATTATTGGACACCACTTCCAATTCATCCTGATCTGAAATTCTTAGCTCTATGATAGGTTTGATTTCTGATCCGATCAACTGACCAACTTCATATCTTCTTCTTTTATGTGCCTTGGCATGCAGTTTGTCAATGACTTGGATGAGATGTACATACAAGCATAGGTCATTCTGAGATTGTTGATCTTGCAGCCTTGGGAAATATTTATCATACAGATATGAAGTATAGCTTGGGTGCAGAAGTTTGATTTCCACAGGATCAAATAATCTGATACTTTGGCCCTTTTTCTATGGATCATTCCTCTGTAGCACCAATTCCTTAGTTTTCTCAACATACCCACATTTTGTGATTGGGCAAGAAAACTGATTTCCTTCTATCACTTTTACTAATGCATTAGCTGGGTCTTCAGCTCCAACTCTCTTCAAGAATTCTTCATCAACCAGTCGAGATTTGGGCTGAGACTTTCTTTGCTTTCTCTTCAGGTGCTCTGCATCCACCATTCTGGCTTCCCTGAAAACATCTCCTTTGAACTTGTGACTCAGTTTGGTCACAAGTCCGGAGAAGTCTCTTCCTCTTGGACTTATGGGGTAATTGGTGATGGAAATGGTTCTCAATGTATATAGGTCTACATCTGGCAGTGCTAGTAAATGTTCTACTCATGGAAATTATTGCACCATGCCAGATGCCCTTTTAACCAGTGCACAGTCCCATTCACCATCATATTTCCATCCAATGATTTGATTCTCTTATGCTTCTTCAGGTTCTATGATGAGATCAAACAATTGTATTAATGTATATTTCTGTTCAGTAATCTCCCTCACAGCAGTTCCTAGAGGCCAAATCTTGTGAGGAGCGAGCTCCCTTGGCACTCTAATCAATTTTTCTTTATCCTTGTGCATGTCTGCTGCTTGAACCACAGTAGGTTCAGCAGAATTTTGTGATTGTTGCTTTTGATATGCAGGGTTGGGGGCTCCAGTTCTAAATCTGACTCCTGTTTCCAGTTCAGTCTTTATAACATGTTCCATCATTGCCCTGAGTTCTTAATGGATCTGCTTTTAAGCTCATAGGACTTGAGGTTGTGACTCTGCAACCAGCAGGTCATGTTGTATCTTGTCAGCTTTGCTGTGTCATAGTGCCCCAAGTCCTTTCTAATTCTCTCCATATTCTTGGATATGCTGAAGGTCTCATAAGTACAAACTGGGAGCATCAGTCTTGCAGCATCAAATTCTTTGACAGTTTGAACCAACTCTGACATGTTCATCCTTTCTACCATGTCATATGAAAACCCGTTATTGATCAGTTCCATAAACAAGGTAGATTGGGGCCTCTCTTCTAGTATGTCTTCGGTTGTCAAGAGCCATTCTTCTGCTACTTCTTTTTCTTCATTTTTCTTCTTCTCAGGGTCCTCCTTTGTCAACTCCTCCCATTCATCACTTTCTTCATCTGCTTCTTCAACTGTGGCTGCTTGCTCTGGAGAATCCAGTTTGGATTTCTTTGATGATTCACCCAGAGCACCAGCAACTTTCCCAAAGTATTTTCTTTTTCTACTGTAGGTGAATACAGTTGTATCACCTTTGCTCTGTTCAGCTTCAGAAACCATCTTTCTCAACCTCTCTACTTCATCATCTTTTGACTTCAGCATTGCTGATTATTCATTCACCAAGTCAAGTAATGCATCAATCACTTCATTGTTCATCACTGCATCTTCTCTTAATCTTCTCAGTCTACCTTGCAGGCTACTGATTGTGTCATCTTTATCATCCAGAAGTGCCTCTTTCTCATTCAACTCTTTCTTCAATCTCCTCAATTTTGCTAGATTCTTGTTTCCTTTAACCACCAATTTGTTGTACTCAGCCACCAAATATTGCATACTAACATTGATCTCATCCTCTCTCAGATCATTCTCATCATAAGCAGTGATTTCAACATATTCACCCTCTTGTTGTACTTCTCCTTCAACCACATTCTCCTCTTCAGTTTCCATACAAATCTCTTTTGTATCTTCATCATTGACAACCTTATAAGCATCCTCATTTAGGTTGGTTTCCTCAGTTGGTGTTGGGCTGTCAATGGGTTCAGTGAGGGTAGGTGAGATGATTGGTTTGGTAGGTGTTAGGGAGGTAATCGGTTCAGTTGCAGTAGGTGAGTTGAGTGGTTCTGTTTTAGTGGGAGAGTTGAGTGGACCAGTGAGTGTGGGTAAGAGTGTGACAGGTTCAGTGCCCTCAGTTTTAGCTAAGGAAGCTGGTTTGGCAGATGAGCTGGATTCACTTGAAGTGGTCAAGTGGATGGGTGATGATGGTGACTGTGACTCTTGTTGGGGTGATTTGGGTGAGGTATGCTGTGGTGTTTGAGGTTGGGAGTTAGCAGCAGAAGGGGCTGATGAGCTTGAACTTTCCTGCTCCCCTTCCCATCTCAATTCTTTTGGGATGTCTTCTTCCTCATCCAGAATATGAGGGAACAAATCCACTCCACCTCCCTCATACTGTCCCTTTAGTTTGTTCAAGATGGACTTATTGAGGTGGCTTTGCACTCTACGTCCCTTCCTTCTCCACTTCGGGCATTTGCTCTTCGATCATCAGCTGAATGAACCTCGGGAACATGAACATTTTGTTCTCCTTTTGTACTCTTATGTGGTCGCAGAGGCAGTTCATTATGTATTTGGCATAACTGTACTTTCTGCCCTCGAATATTCCTATGATTCCTGAAGATATGTGCCGTGAAAACCTATCCAAACTAGACTTTCGGTTGGATACACACTTCAGATAGGTGTGGCACAAAAATCGATAGGGTTTGCACAGTCTGCCCTTCTTGATTTCTCCATGTTGGTAATCTCCGTCATATCCCATCAACCCAAAAACTTTCTGGATGTATTCATGGTTGAATACATCCGGATGCCCTTCTTCCTCCTCCCCCAGTTCTAATGCACTCCGAATTGTCTCTTCATTCACCCAAAGGGGTAAATTCCCTACCGTGGCTATAATGGTCTGTCCTCCATCGCCTTCTTCAATTCTGGCTGTGTTCCAGAAGTCCGTCATGTGTGAGAGATATATGACTGGATCTGCGGAGAGTGCATAGAAGAGTTGAGACCTTCTTAGGTAGTGAATGATGGGTCTGCATTCATCTTCTACCCGGGGGTCTAGGAATGCACATACATTGTGGTCCCGAGAGAATCGATTAGTCATGATAAAGTAGTTAAAGATCCTGAGGATGATTGCGAGTCAAGGGATTTCTAGGTTTCGGTAATTTTTGGTTGAAGGAAATTTGGGTGAATTTGAATGAATAAGAATGCGGACCGTCAAACTGTGCATATATACCTTATCGGACAGCTTGTCAACCATATGGGACCCAGTTGCACTTTTTCGAACAAGGTGTCTAATATGTGTGACCCGCTTACACTTTCTACTCTTCCGAGGATATTTACATTATTAATTAACTATGTAATTATTACTCAACTAATTAATAAAGCAGTAATAGTGCAATTAATATCTAAGCAATTCACAGGGATGTTTCTTCCGTATTTCATCTAGGGAAGACTAAATTTCTGCTTTTTATCTACAGAAGACCAAGTTTTTTCTTCCGCAGAGAAAGTTTAACCTCGAATGAATCAGACTAAATTTTTGTTTCTGTTGGACCTTGTGACTTGGTTCATGGTAGTTTTGGCATCAGCAGATGCATGTATCACTTATCCTACATGTGACATCCGGTAATTTTCCGTTACCAAACTCCGTTTGTTCCGTTAAGTCTTGCATACACGTGTCGGGAGCACACACTAGTTGTCGTTGAACGTTGGTGACTTAACAGTAATCAGTAATGTTAAATTGATGATAACTAAGTTAACAATGTGATTATTAAGTTATGCTTATGTGATTTAATGTTAACTGTAATGTTATCGCGTAACGTGAAAACGTGCATATTTATTCGTGTGTTTGTGATAAATGGGAATTATGCATGATTGTTATTTGTGATTAATAATAATTGTGTTTAGTAGTTAAAAACTATTTAAAATCTATTCAAAAAGCTTAATTTTTATAAAATACAAAATGCAAGGGTTTAAAGGGTATTATGCAAAAATTATATTTTTAAAACACAAAACCCAACCCTAATCCCACCCCATCGGCCGCGACCTCACTCCCTCTCCCTCTCCCTTTGCGATTTCGGCCAAGAACACCCACAAAGCATCGGTTTTGGATCGATTTCAAGCTCCACAACACATTGGAACATCGATTCTTGTTTTCTTTCGCGAATTAAAGGTTAGTTTTGGTGTTTCATGCATTATTGGTGTTGGCCGAAACCCTAGTTCGAAATCTGCAATTGAAGGTCGATTTTTGTTTGTTTGGTGATGTTAATATGTTAGTTGGATTGTATATATGCTAGTTAACGTTGATTATGCAAGAAAGTTTGGATTTTGGTTGTTTGTTCATAGGGTTATCTTGGCCGTGAGTTTGAGGCAATTTTGGATCAAATTGGATGTTGAATAATGGTTGTTTGATGTTGTGATTATGTTAGTTGTATTGTATATATATTAGTTAACGTCGATTTTACAAGAAAGCCATGATTTGGGTGCATTGTTCATAGGTTACTAATAATAGTAACTTTATTTTGCATGAATTGGTGATTGGATGATGTGTGAATGTTATGGATGTGTTTGTGATGATGATTAGATGCTAGATGGTTGATATGAATGTTAGGAATTCAAGAATGCATGTTGTAGTTCATACCTTACTAAAGATAGTAACTTTTGGGTATGAAAGTTGATGAATCATGATGATTAGGTGTTGTTGATCATGTTTAGATGTTGTCATGGACTTGAAATGGTATATAATTGATGAATTCATGAATGTTGTGTGAGTTTGATGAATTTGGGATGAACTTTCCCAAAAGGGAAACTTTAATTGTGCAAATCCTTGAATTGGATGATTTGAGCATGTTTGGGATATTAGGATCATGCTAGTGTGTTCATGGATGGGTTCTAAGGTGACTAAATGTGTTGTTTATGTTGTATGAATGTTGATTTGGGTTGTTATCTGTTTTGGCCTGTTGTGATTTGCATGATTTGTATGATATCTAGTTATATGATGATCTAGGTAGTACATGTGGTGGTGATGTGCTATATGTAATCAAGTGGTATGTTGATCATGTATGATATGCTGTTGTGTTAGTTTAATGAATTATCACCTATAATGTCACCAACGGGTCAAACGGGTCAACTGGGTCAAATGTGTCTTGTATTCTTAAACCTTGAGTTCCTTGGTTTGTAGAGCACTTAGGGTTTCGTGTTGATTTTGTACACGTACTTATGTACTCTTGTATTCTAGGTGACCTTTGAAGGTTGTCTTTCCTTCTTTCTTTCAAGTTAAACTCTAAGTTAATTCTTGCGCATATCAGGTGAGTTCTTGCCCCACTCTTTTTACATAAATCTCTTTTGGGGGAGATGGCATACTGTTTACAAACGCTTTTATTTATGAGTGTGTATAATATTGATATAGTGTTGTTTACCATGGAAAGTCCTCACACTTTCGGATTGTTAATATTGACTAGCGGGGAAATTTTGGGTAGTACTACTGGGTCTGACGAGCCCCACCTGTGCGACTCGAGGTCAAACGGGTGCAATTTTGTCCTATCACATATTCGTCACGACCTGGTAAGTCGTGACGGGAGGCAACAAACGTATCACAGTCAGCTTCAATCGCGAGATCACTATGATTAATATTTTTATGTTAATAGACTAGCTATCTATTGCAATACACTACTTATGCTCTGAAAACTATTGATTGGTTTATATTTTAACGCAAACTCTTGAACTCACCAACCATGTGTTGACTTGTTTAGTATGCTATTCTCAGGTTAAGGTTGCCAGTTGCCTAGGAGCACGCACGTCAGCATTGTTGAGTTGTCTACATTTGCATTGTTTACAAATTGGGATTATTTTCATTTTATACATTTGTGTTTGGGGCGCGTTTGTTTTGCGCATTCTCGTTACATATTACTTGTTTTGGGTTTTCCAGTTTTAAAAACGCTTCCGCAGTATTTTAAACGTTGACTCTGGTTTTGTTTATTAATCATATAGAGTCGTTCTTGGTAACTAATGACTGAGATCCTGGTATGTCACGCGCCTCGCGGTAAAACCCCGCACGCGGATTTTGAGGGTGTGACAGATTGGTATCAGAGCCATTGGTTATAGGGAACTAGGTTGCATACACACACTAGACTATAACCGCACAGTTGTTAGTTACTTATCGTTTACTCTCCTTACTGTATACTCATTGGCATACGCAACACGTACTTCGCAGCATGGCATCGTCGTCCAGGAATTTAGGCAAGAGACCTGCACGATCTGAATCACCTCCTACATCTCCCGTACCTGATAGGGGATCTAACTGGCCACGACATCCTTATCCTCGCGGCGAGATAGACTGGGATCAGCCTTTCGTACCTCCTGAGCTCGATCCTCCGCGTAACTGGGATTTCTACCCCACTTACATTAACCGTATGGCTTATAGAGAACGCGTACCACCTGTAGCACCTACACGACCTAGGACTAGGTCATCAACCGCCTCTACTTTGCCTACACTTCCTACCTTGAGCATCCCTCTGGAGCAGGCATTTGCAGCCCTAGTAGCCACACTGGACACAGAGCGACAGCGGATTAGAGGACTCACTGACGAGAACTCTGCGATACGATCTGAGATGCGTCAGCTGCGTTACCAGGTAGATACGCTTCAGGAGCGACTTTCGATGGCCATTGGTGGACATCATACTCTGGCAGGTAACGTGGTAGCACTTGGTGAGCGCATGGATGCACAGGATCACCATAACATGGAGATTGATAATAGGTTCGTTGGTTTAGAGGCACAGCTAGCAGCACTTCAGATTGCTGAAGCTCCTGCACCTTTGGTGGACCCTGATGAGGAAGACCCAGAAGAAGAACCCGAGGAAGCCCCCGAAGAAGAACCAGTAGAGATGGATGAGGACAGTGATGGATCTGATATACTGGACTGATCCTACTTTTAAATGACTTAGACTATGTAGTGTTTCTTTTCTTTGAAACCTATGTGGGAAGGGTTGTTTCCCACCCAACTGACAAACTTAAATTTTGACATTGATGGAATATTTTGTGACTCAATTACAATTTATTTATCTTTGATTATTATTTCTGTTATAAACGTTGTGGTTGTGGTAAATTCGTTATTTCTTATTGTTTACTGTACTTTGATGAGATTAATGTGTTGGATGTTACTCATTATTGTAATTGTGAATTTTAAAGTGAAATATGGACGCACGTGGAAGAGGACGTGGGCGTGGTCGTGGACGTGGCGCCGGAGGCCGTGGAGCCGGAGCCATAAACATGACGCCTGCGGAATTGGCGGCATTGATTAATGAACACGTTCAGGCGGCAGTGGCTGCTGCCCAACCTGGACAACCAGCAGGTAAATGATAGCAAGAGGTTAAACTGATTATCCTAGTTATTTGTCTAGGATATCTGACTAATGTTGGGATTGTCAAAACAGGACCACCACCATGTACCTACAAGTCCTTCATGGACTGTAAACCTCATACCTACAGCGGGACGGAAGGGGCTGTAGGGCTTGTAAGGTGGTTTGAGAAGACAGAGTCGGTTTTTGCGAAATGCAACTGCCCGCCTGCTGATCAGGTGAAGTATGCCACAGGGACGTTGGAAGGCGCAGCACTCTCTTGGTGGAATGCCCAGGTACAAATGTTGGGTCAAGCCATGGCCAATGAACTACCTTGGGATGAATTCAAAGAAATCATGACTGAAGAATATTGCCCCCGGAATGAAGTGCAGAAACTGGAGATTGAGTTCTGGCAACTCAAAATGCAAGGCTCAGAAATTGAAGCCTACACGACTCGTACTCATGAGTTAGCCACTTTATGTCCAGGGATGGTGAATGAAATGCACAAGAGGGTGGAGCATTATATACGGGGATTGGTGCCTGAAATTCAAAGTATGGTAACTGCTTCTAACCCCACTACCATACAACAAGCTATCCGAACAGCCCACAGGCTGACTGACCAGGCAGTTGAGCAAGGTCGGTTACCTAAACGGGGTGCGGTGGCAAGCGTGCCCGACCAGAAACGCAAGTGGGATGGTTCAAGCAACAAGGGATCGTCATCCAGTAGCCAATCTCAACCTCAACAACAGCAGCAAAGTCAGCAACAGCAACGGAAGTTTGATAACAACCGAAGCTTCAACCAGGCGCACTCAAATCAAGGACCCGGCGGGTATGGTGGAAGACTGCCGAAGTGCAACCGGTGTAACTACCACCATGTGGGTCGGTGTGATAACTTCAAGTGTCAACGTTGTGGGAAGATTGGTCATGCAGCCAAAGACTGTCGGGGTGAACTGATGAGAAAGCCACAACAATCACAAGAAACTCCGAAAGGTTGTTTTGAATGCGGGAAAGAAGGCCATTACAAACGCAACTGTCCCCAGCTTAAGAGGAATGGTAATGGTAACAACAACAATGGGAACAACAACAATAATAACAATGGCAACAACAATAACAACAACAATGGTAATGGCAACAACAATGGAGGCAATAACAACAATGGAGCCAAAGGAAGAGCCTTCGTCATTGGCTCAGGTGAGGCTCTAAACGATCCTACAACAGTAACTGGTAAATTTTCGGTTAATGGTTGTTTTGCTACTGTATTATTCGATACCGGAGCCGATAGAAGTTTCGTGTCCACTAGGTTCTGTAGTCTTTTAAGTGATATGCCCTCACCTTAGAATCTAAATACACCGTAGAGTTAGCTGACGGTACACAGATTCACGTAACGCATATTCTTAGAGACTGCAAGATAGAGCTTGCTGGTCATACATTCACCATAGATCTCATGCCTGTTACGTTAGGAAGCTTTGATGTGGTAGTAGGCATGGATTGGCTTTCCGATAAACAAGCGGAAGTCATATGCCACGAGAAAATCATAAGGATTCCCATTGGTGAAGAAGTCCTTACGGTCAGAGGTGATAGGAGTGGTGCGGTGATAGGCATCATCTCATTCATGAAGGCGCAGAAGTTGTTACGAAAGGGTCGACTGGCCATATTGGCACTAGTCACGGATAAACAGACTGAGGAAAAGAAGATAGAGGATATTCCCGTAGTTCGTGAGTTTTCTGAGGTGTTTCCGGAAGACCTTCCTGGATTACCGCCTCATCGTCAAGTTGAATTCCAGATTGAGTTGACTCCAGGAGCCGCTCCAATTGCGAGAGCACCATACCGGTTAGCTCCGAACGAACTGCAAGAATTATCCGCCCAACTCCAAGAACTGTTGGATAAAGGGTTTATCCGACCGAGTTCGTCACCCTGGGGAGCGCCAGTTCTATTTGTGAAGAAGAAGGATGGTACATTTAGAATGTGTATCGACTATAGGGAACTGAACAAGGTTACTATCAAGAATAGATATCCCTTACCTCGTATCGATGATTTGTTTGATCAACTGCAAGGATCAAGCTATTACTCCAAGATTGATCTGAGGTCTGGGTATCATCAGCTGAGAGTTCGAGAAGAGGACATCTCGAAGACTGCTTTCCGTACACGATATGGTCACTATGAATTTTTGGTCATGCCATTTGGGTTGACGAATGCACCAGCAGTATTCATGGACCTCATGAATCGCGTGTGCAAACCCTATCTTGATCAGTTTGTTATCGTCTTTATTGATGACATACTGATATACTCAAGGACCGAGGAAGAACATGAGAAGCACTTACGTTTAATCTTGGAATTACTTAGAAAGGAACAACTGTATGCAAAGTTTTCTAAGTGTGATTTCTGGATACGTGAGGTACAATTCTTGGGTCATATTGTCAACGAGAAGGGAATACATGTTGATCCTGCTAAGATTGAAGCGATAAAGAATTGGTCTGTTCCTAAGACACCGAGTGAGATACGACAATTCCTTGGATTAGCGGGATATTATCGACGATTCATTGAAGGATTCTCTAAGATTGCACAACCTCTCACAGCTTTGACTCACAAAGGAACGACGTACAAATGGGGTGAGAGTCAGGAATCTGCTTTTCAGTTGCTGAAACATAAATTGTGTAGCGCACCAATATTAGCGTTACCGGATGGTAGTGATGATTTCGTAGTCTATTGTGACGCTTCTATTCAAGGACTTGGATGCGTCCTGATGCAGCGGGATAAAGTGATAGCATACGCCTCTAGACAGTTGAAGATTCATGAGAAGAACTATACCACCCATGATTTGGAACTGGGTGCGGTAGTGTTTGCCTTAAAGATCTGGAGACATTACTTGTACGGTACCAAATGCACCATCTACACCGATCACAAGAGTCTTCAGCACATCTTTGAGCAAAAGGAGTTGAACATGAGCAAAGACGCTGGGTGGAATTGTTAAACGACTATGATTGTGCTATTAAGTACCACCCGGGAAAGCAAATGTAGTTGCTGATGCGCTGAGTAGAAAAGAGACTGCTAAACCTCGACGAGTGCGAGCTCTGCAACTAACGATTAGTACGCAATTACCCGAACAAATCCGTGATGCTCAAACTGAAGCTCTGAAAGTAGAAAATATGAGTTTAGAAGGGTTACGAGGAATGGAAAAGCAATTAGAAGTAAAGCCGGATGGGATTCGTTATTTCATGGATAGACTATGGGTACCTCTCCACGGAGACCTGAGAGACTTGGTGATGAGTGAGGCTCACAAGTCCAAGTATTCTATACATCCTGGATCTGACAAGATGTACCACGATTTGAAGGCGCACTATTGGTGGCCTAACATGAAAGCAGATGTAGCTACTTATGTGAGCAAGTGTCTGACCTGCTCAAAGGTAAAGTGGAGTATCAGAAACCATCTGGATTATTACAACAACCCGAGATCCCTATGTGGAAGTGGGATCAAATATCAATGGATTTTATTACTAAGTTACCTCGTACTTCTACGGGTTGCGATACAATATGGGTTATCGTGGATCGATTGACAAAATCTGCTCATTTCCTAGCGATAAAGGAAACAGATAAGATGGAGAAGTTAACCCGACTTTATCTGAAGGAGATCGTTTCGAGGCATGGAGTACCAATCTCAATTATTTCTGATCGCGATTCTCGTTTCACATCACACTTCTGGCAGTCGTTGCAGAAAGCTTTAGGTACACGATTGGATATGAGTACTGCTTATCATCCACAGACTGATGGTCAAAGCGAGCGTACTATACAGACTTTGGAGGACATGTTACGTGCTTGTGTGATTGATTTCGGGAATAACTGGGAAGTTCACCTACCATTGGTGGAATTTTCTTACAACAACAGTTATCACACTAGCATAAAGGCAGCACCTTTTGAAGCTTTATATGGGAGAAAGTGTAGATCACCAGTTTGCTGGGCTGAAATTGGTGATAGTCAATTAACGGGTCCCGAGTTAGTACACGAGACAACTGAGAAGATTGTTCAGATAAGAAACCGCATGGCCGCAGCGCGAGACAGACAGAAAAGCTATGCTGACAAGCGACGAAAACCTTTGGAATTTCAGACAGGTGACAAAGTTTTATTAAAAGTCTCACCGTGGAAAGGCGTAGTTCGGTTTGGTAAGCGAGGAAAGCTAAATCCGAGATACGTTGGACCATTTGAGATAGTGGAAAGAATTGGTCCAGTGGCTTATCGACTAGCCTTACCTGATTCATTGAGTGGAATCCATGATGTATTCCATGTTTCAAACCTAAAGAAATGTTTAACGGATGAAACGATGGTCGTACCACTGGAAGAAGTTCAAGTAGATGAACAATTACGTTTCATTGAGGAACCTGTCGAAGTGATGGATCGTGAGGTGAAAACGCTTAAGCAAAGCAAGATACCCATCGTCAAAGTTCGTTGGAACTCGAGACGTGGACCAGAATTCACGTGGGAACGTGAAGACCAAATGAAGCTTAAGTATCCTCAGCTATTCGAAGAGACGATGCCAGCCGGCGAAGGTATTGATTAAATTTCGGGACGAAATTTCTTTCAACATGGGGATGATGTGACAACTCATCCAAAACTCACACGATTTCGATTTCCTTGTGCCAATGCAGTAGACCAGTGATGGAACACTCACCATGTAACGCAATTTTCGGGACGAAAATTCTTTCAACATGGGGATAATGTGACATCCGGTAATTTTCCGTTACCAAACTCCGTTTGTTCCGTTAAGTCTTGCATACACGTGTCGGGAGCACACACTAGTTGTCGTTGAACGTTGGTGACTTAACATAATCAGTAATGTTAAATTGATGATAACTAAGTTAACAATGTGATTATTAAGTTATGCTTATGTGATTTAGATGTTAACTGTAATGTTATCGCGTAACGTGAAAACGTGCATATTTATTCGTGTGTTTGTGATAAATGGGAATTATGCATGATTGTTATTTGTGATTAATAATAATTGTGTTTAGTAGTTAAAAACTATTTAAAATCTATTCAAAAAGCTTAATTTTTATAAAATACAAAATGCAAGGGTTTAAAGGGTATTATGCAAAAATTATATTTTTAAAACACAAAACCCAACCCTAATCCACCCCATCGGCCGCGACCTCACTCCCTCTCCCTCTCCCTTTGCGATTTCGGCCAAGAACACCCACAAAGCATCGGTTTTGGATCGATTTCAAGCTCCACAACACATTGGAACATCGATTCTTGTTTTCTTTCGCGAATTAAAGGTTAGTTTTGGTGTTTTCATGCATTATTGGTGTTGGCCGAAACCCTAGTTCGAAATCTGCAATTGAAGGTCGATTTTGTTTGTTTGGTGATGTTAATATGTTAGTTGGATTGTATATATGCTAGTTAACGTTGATTATGCAAGAAAGTTTGGATTTTGGTTGTTTGTTCATAGGGTTATCTTGGCCGTGAGTTTGAGGCAATTTTGGATCAAATTGGATGTTGAATAATGGTTGTTTGATGTTGTGATTATGTTAGTTGTATTGTATATATATTAGTTAACGTCGATTTTACAAGAAAGCCATGATTTGGGTGCATTGTTCATAGGTTACTAATAATAGTAACTTTATTTTGCATGAATTGGTGATTGGATGATGTGTGAATGTTATGGATGTGTTTGTGATGATGATTAGATGCTAGATGGTTGATATGAATGTTAGGAATTCAAGAATGCATGTTGTAGTTCATACCTTACTAAAGATAGTAACTTTGGGTATGAAAGTTGATGAATCATGATGATTAGGTGTTGTTGATCATGTTTAGATGTTGTCATGGACTTGAAATGGTATATAATTGATGAATTCATGAATGTTGTGTGAGTTTGATGAATTTGGGATGAACTTTCCCAAAAGGGAAACTTTAATTGTGCAAATCCTTGAATTGGATGATTTGAGCATGTTTGGGATATTAGGATCATGCTAGTGTGTTCATGGATGGTTCTAAGGTGACTAAATGTGTTGTTTATGTTGTATGAATGTTGATTTGGGTTGTTATCTGTTTTGGCCTGTTGTGATTTGCATGATTTGTATGATATCTAGTTATATGATGATCTAGGTAGTACATGTGGTGGTGATGTGCTATATGTAATCAAGTGGTATGTTGATCATGTATGATATGCTGTTGTGTTAGTTTAATGAATTATCACCTATAATGTCACCAACGGGTCAAACGGGTCAACTGGGTCAAATGTGTCTTGTATTCTTAAACCTTGAGTTCCTTGGTTTGTAGAGCACTTAGGGTTTCGTGTTGATTTTGTGCACACGTACTTATGTACTCTTGTGTTCTAGGTGACCTTTGAAGGTTGTCTTTCCTTCTTTCTTTCAAGTTAAACTCTAAGTTAATTCTTGCGCATATCAGGTGAGTTCTTGCCCCACTCTTTTTACAAATCTCTTTTGGGGGAGATGGCATACTGTTTACAAACGCTTTTATTTATGAGTGTGTATAATATTGATATAGTGTTGTTTACCATGGAAAGTCCTCACACTTTCGGATTGTTAATATTGACTAGCGGGGAAATTTTGGGTAGTACTACTGGGTCTGACGAGCCCACCTGTGCGACTCGAGGTCAAACGGGTGCAATTTTGTCCTATCACATATTCGTCACGACCTGGTAAGTCGTGACGGGAGGCAACAAACGTATCACAGTCAGCTTCAATCGCGAGATCACTATGATTAATATTTTTATGTTAATAGACTAGCTATCTATTGCAATACACTACTTATGCTCTGAAAACTATTGATTGGTTTATATTTTAACGCAAACTCTTGAACTCACCAACCATGTGTTGACTTGTTTAGTATGCTATTCTCAGGTTAAGGTTGCCAGTTGCCTAGGAGCACGCACGTCAGCATTGTTGAGTTGTCTACATTTGCATTGTCTACAAATTGGGATTGTTTTCATTTTATAATTTGTGTTTGGGGCGCGTTTGTTTTGCGCATTCTCGTTACATATTACTTGTTTTGGGTTTTCCAGTTTTAAAAACGCTTCCGCAGTATTTTAAACGTTGACTCTGGTTTTGTTTATTAATCATATAGAGTCGTTCTTGGTAACTAATGACTGAGATCCTGGTATGTCACGCGCCTCGCGGTAAAACCCCGCACGCGGATTTTGAGGGTGTGACACTACAACCTGCAGCCAAGTTAGTGCTCAGATTCCAATTTTCTTCAGCTTCAACTCAGAATAAATAGTTTGTTTTCTTGAATTGATCACTCCCCCTAAATTTGTGATGAATCATGAATTTATCAAAAATTTATAAGAAGGCTATGAATTCATAGTCATTATTATTAACTAATTATCATAGAAAGGGCAATTTTATGCATAGGCAAGGATTGGATAACCAGAAGGATCATACTACTGGTCTGCCACACCCCTTCATTTGTATGGTAAAATCAGTTAGCTACTGAGCAAGTGCAGATTGAAAATATTGTGATCCGCACAAATTCAAACAAGAGTATATGTCTAGTATGTCATGCTAATTATCATGTTTTGGTGAGAATTAAGAGCAACTCATATGGATGCATCATATAAGGTGGCATTAAAGTCTGTCCCTTCCAGTGCTTAAGTCATCACCTTAGCACACTTAACCCATGTTCCGTAGATTATAAGCTCTATCTTAAGATTTATTCGAAATCTTATTAATGCTAATATATATAGCTCTTTCAGTATGATATACTTGATCCTTTTTGAGATTATTTTTTTTGGATTCTTTTTTAGAGCAGTTCCAGTAGGAACATTTGTGATTAGCATCAGGACACCAGGTAGTCTTTACTTACGTAAAACAGAGGTGTCCATTGACTCGGGTCTTTGCTTACAAAAAACAAAGAGTCAAGATGCGCAAAGATAGAGGTTATAAGGTGTTTCAACATAGTACGTGTGCATGTGTAATGAGTTGTGCACTTCCATAGTAGAGTAACTTATGTCTCCTTATAATGACTTGACCAACTAAGTTATCTGAATGTTAGGTTAGGCATGACAGACCTTATCTTTCACTCAAGCTGAACCTATTTATATATCCAACACATCTGTTCAGTAGATACTAGTTAAGTGAAAGTAGGGCATATGGCAGTTATAGCATAATATCATTTCCGTAGATTATCTGATCCCTTACACAGGAGTTGTGATATTTATATGAGAATAATTGGCGGGCTCCTATGTCTGTTGTTTAGACGTTGGATTTATTCTAAGTTCATCATTCCTAATGATTCTATTAAGAAATTAAATCTTACAGAGTCAAAGGCCTTAGTGAATAAATCAGCAAGCTGATTTATTGTGTCTACTTTGACCAACTTAATTAATCCCTTTTCTGAGCAGTCTCTCAGAAAATGATATCTAATTTCTATATGTTTTGTTTTACTATGTTGGACTGGATTAGCAGTTATAAACATAGCAGTGAGTTGTCTATATGTATGGGAGTGTGAAGAAAATTGTACCCATAATCAAGTAATTGGTTTTGTAACCATAAAACCTGAGAGCAACCTGCTGAAGCAGCTATGTACTTAGCTTCAGCTGTTGATACTGATACATTGGTTGCTTTTTGCACTGCCATGACACAAGTCTTGGTCCTAGGAATTGACATCCACCAGTAGTGGATTTCCTGTTATTGTTGCAACCTCCATAGTCACTGTCTGAGTATGAATACAATTTGAAGTCTCCTTCTTTAGGATACCATAATCCGAGTGCAGGTTTTCCTTTGAGGTATCGAAATATCCTTTAACACATTTAGATGTGATGCTTTTGGATATGCTTGGTACCTAGCACACACACACAGAGCAAACATTATATCAGGTCTACTAGCAGTTATGTACATTAATGAACCTATCATAGATCTGTACAATCTCTGGTCAATAGACTTCCCTGTTGTATCTGGTGTAATTTTGTCTATGGTAGAGGCTGGTGTTTTGCATGAGGAAGAATCGGTCAAATTGTATTTCTTTAGTGTTTGAAGTACATACTTCTCCTGGTTAATGAATATGCCATCTGGTTTCTGATGAACTTGTAATCCCAGGAAGAATGTCAGTTCTCCCATTGAACTCATTTAGAATTCAGATTGCATTAGTGACTCAAACTCTTCATATAGTCTCTTGTTAGTTGATCCAAATATAATATCATCAATGTTTATGTTTTAAGAAAAGAGTTTGATCAATTGTTCCTCTTTTATATCCATGTTTCAGCAGAAACTTGGATAATGTCTCATACCACTTTCTTGGCGCTTGATGTAGACCATATAAGGCTTTGTCAAGTTTATATACTCTATGAGGATAGTCAGGATCCTCAAAACCTGGTGGTTGAGAGACATACACTTCTTCATCAATCTTTTCATATAGGAAATCACACTTAACGTCCATTTGATAGACTATGAAATTCTTGAATGAGGCATAGGCTAAGAAAACTCTGATTGCTTCAATTCTTGCTACGGGGACAAAGACTTCATCATAGTCTATGCCTTCCTCTTATGTGTATCCTTGTGCTATCAACCTTGCCTTGTTTCTGATAATGATTCCTCTGTCATCCAACTTATTCTTGAATAACCATCTAGTGCTAATGGGATATTGGCCTTCAGGGAGATCAACCAGATTCCATACCTTTTGTTTTCTGAACTGCTGCAACTCTTCTTGCATTGCTTCAATCCAGCTGTTGTCCTTTAATGCCTCGATGATGTTTGGTGGAACTACTTGAGACAGAAAACATGAGTACAAACAAATGTTTGCTGCCCCTTGTTTTCTTGTTGTTCTGCTGTTCAGGTCGCCTATCATGTTATCAATTGGGTGATACTTGTGAGTTCTAATAGTTGGGACATCATTAACTTGGATAGATGACTCCAAATTGCTGATGTTTATTTGTTAGGATGGAGTTTGTTGAGATGGTGAGTTAGTGAAATAATCCAACTCATCTGGTACATCCAACTGTGGTTCTGTAGGTCGAGTAATGTCTTCAGTGGGTGTGGGCATGCTGTCCGTAGGAGGTACAAGTTCAGCTGTAGGCTCTGGTATGGGTATATCTGTATGTGACAATGGTGTTGGGATGTTTGTAAACACATTCTGATTTTAGGAACCTTTCTGTGTATCATCTGCGGAAGGTGACACTTCTACGGATGTAGATGGTATTTCTGCAGATGTAGATGGTGGCAAGGAGGTATCATCACTACTTTTTGTGCTGATGTACCAGGGTCACGCTCACTGATTTTCTCTTGAGATGGTACTCTAGGTGGATCAGCTGTTAATGGTACACCCATGTTTGGAGGAACATAGGGGTAGCATGTATCCGTAGCATCTGTCACATTAAGATAACCAGAATTAAATGAGTTAGTTAAAGCATCTATATCAAATAACCATGATGAGCCTTTTACTGATTGAGTAAATAAGGATTCATCAAAAGATACATTAGGGGTTTCTTCCACTATGTTATGATGTGGAATGTATACTCTATATGATTTAGAAGTTGATGAATAACCAACAAAGAAACCATCATAGGCTTTTTCAGAAAATTTTCCTAATTGTTCTTTTGTGTTTAAAATAGATAAATGACACCCAAAAGCTTTAAGATATCCTATAAAAGGTTTTCTTTTAAATAACAGTTCATAGGGGTGTTTTGTTGTGTTCTTTCACTATTAAGGTTCTATTTTGAACTATGCAAGCAGTGTTCACAGCTTCTGCCTAGAATGTTATTGGCAAATATGAATCGGCTAGCATTGTTCTAGCTGATTCAATTAACGTTCTGTTTCTTCTCTCAGCAACTCCATTCTGTTGTGGAGTTCTAGGTGCACTGAACTGTCTGGCTATACCTTTTTCCCTGCAAAAAGAGTCTAAGACATAGTTAACAAATTCAGTTCCATTATCACTTCTTAATATCTTGATTCTTAAATCAAGTTGGTTCTCTATTTTAGTGATAAACTCCATGATAATTTCTGATGTTTCACTTTTATTCCTCAAGAAAAATACCCATGTAAATCTTGTGAAATCATCAACAATCACCAAACAGTACTATCTTTTTCCAATGCTTAACACATTAGTTGGGCCAAACAGGTCCATGTGCAGTAACTTAAGTGGTGTTGTGTTTGAGTTGATTGTTTTTATTTAGGAGAGACTTTATGTTGTTTTCCTTTGTAACATGATAAGCAGTGATTAGAAAAATCAAATTCCTTTTTTGGCATACCAATGACTAAGTCATTTTTCACCAGTTTATTCATGTTCTTTATGTTGGTGTGTGCCATTCTTCTATGCCATAAGTGTGACTCATCTTCTGAAGATTTAGATATCAGACACGTTTCCTTTGTTGTTAAAGATGTGTTGTTCATGTCCAACACATATGTGTTATCTTTTCTTGGTGCTTTAAGAAGAATGCAGTCTTCTGGAATTTTGAATCCTGGCTTAAGGATGTAACAGTTAGAATTGTCAAAGAAAGTTGTATAATTTTGATCACATATTTGAGAGACACTTAGTAAATTAAATTGCAAGTTTTCACAAAAGTTGACCTTCTCAAACTTTAGAACTCCATTTGTTACACTCCCTTCCCCAGTGATTTTACCTCCCTTCTTATCCCCACCAAATGCTACGTATGTAGCAGTCTTATGAGCGAAGTCCTGCAGGAGAATGCAGTTTCCTGTCATGTGTCTGGAACAGCCACTGTCAACATACCACTTGTTGTCAGCCATCCTTGGATGTTCCTGCAAAACAAAATGAGCTCAGTTAGACTTAGGAGCCCAAGCCTTTATGGTCTTGGGCTTGTTATTATTATCTAAAACAGAAACTTTCTCATGTAAGAGTCTTGATTTTTCTATGTTGGATTTGTTATTTATTTGTTCATTGTGTTTTGCTTTGTATTTGAGTGACTTTGGGGATAATGATGAGGTTGTTTCATCTTGATTTGTGCTGACTTGGTTAGTGTTTTCTTTCTTTTTAGACTTCCTTTTTGTTGTAGATGATGAGGATTGTCCAGAGAATGTTTCTAAACTCTTTGATCTAGACTGAGGTACATGATTCCCTTTGTCAAAATGATCAAAGAAGTCATCCTCATCATTAAGTGCTACCTTTTTATGTGGAGACTTTCTTTGAACTTGCTGTTCTTCCTTCTTTTTGTTTATTGGCAACATTGTGTCTGTTTCATTAACAACCCTTTGTTTTTCTATTTGTTTCAGTTGTTTTCCTCCAAGTTGGTCTTCATCTGATAACTGTGAAGTTGACTCAGAGGTATCTGCTTTCTTTTTCCTTATAATCTTTGTTTTGTTTTTCTTATTGAAGAAACACTCCTGTGTAGAGTGATTGTTTTTGTTGCATATTGCACAATAGTTGTTAAAGTAACAATCACTAGTCATGTGATTGTTCATGTTGCATATTAAACTGTAACTGCTGAAGTAGCAGTCTTCTGTACTGTGATTGTGCATGTCACACCATTTGCAGTACATGTCTTCAACTTCACTGTCAGATACAGCTTTATCCTTAGACTGTTTCTTTGCACTGGCTTTATGCAGCTTAGTCTCTCTTTTTATGGTTGATGATGATGAATTCTTACCACTTCCTGGCAGATTGTCATATTGTTCTTGTTTACTCTGAATTTTCTTGTGCTTAGTTTTGAGTTTATCAGATTGTTGTCTGTTCAATATGATTTCTGTTGCTTTTAATGATCTTTTCCGTGGATGATTTGCTGAGTTCACATGGTTTTCTGAGGTTTCTATTACTAGCTTCTTTTTTGTTTGCTTGATTTGTGCATGTACACCCTCATTTAATTGTTTTACTCTTGTTTGGAGTGTTTTTAGGAGGTTTCTTTGTTTAGGTGGATAGGGTAATTTATATTCAGTTAAAACCTTTGGAATTGAGTATTCTTTCACATCTGTTTCTCCCTTATACAAACTTTTATGTTCAATTTCATCATTATCATCTAGATCATCACAGTTGTCATGATCCAATTCTGATGTGTTTTGTTTTGAAAGTTCTGAGTCTGATGATTCAGAATTATTAGTGTCATTAGTTAAATTGTCATTTGACTTAAATTCAGACTCAGACATGTTACTAGACACAAAATGATTCGATAAACCATTTGTCATGGATTCTGGCAGAGAGGTATAATTATCGTTTATTGGTGGTGGAACTGCATGAAATCCCAGTCCAGTTTTGTCTTTAGCTTCAATATGAGAGTTTAACAACTTCTCATACTGTTGTGCTGACAGTTGGAATTTTTGCAGCTTCACCTCCGTAGATGCATGATCCGACATGGATTTAGTTAACGATGTAGTCAAATGCTCAACTTGTGCTTTTAAGTTATAATTTTCAGACACAAGTTTATCCAAGTCCTTTTGTAACGAATTTATTTTGACTTGATAAATTTTATGTTCTCGTACATGAGATTCATTTAAAAGTAAGGTTTCCTTTACTTTATCAGCCAGCTGTTGAGCATGTGATCTATATCTTTCAACCTCATCTATACAAGTTTGAGAACACAATCTTTCTCTTACCTTCACAGACATTGGTGGAACTTTGTTCTCCATGTTGGCCATTAATGCTTGATTTTCAGGCAAAACTTCTTTCTCATATAAGCTCCAGTCACAAGTACCATCCTGCAAAATAAATAAACCAGTTTCTTTAGCATTAAATTTACTTGTGTTATTGTTAGCTAATGGTGGGGATTTAGTATTGGTTAATTGAGGTAGTGAGAAACTTCTTTGAGTAGGTTGTCTTTGTTCAGCAGCCTGCTGTTGATGGTTATTGCACTCTCTTGAAAAGTGTCCATATAGATTGCATTTAAAGCATCTGACTTTGGACTTGTCTACTCCAATCTTAGTTGATCTTCCTCCTACTAAGAGTCCTTTGTTTCTTTTCATATACATCTTGGCTCTATATGCAATCATTGCCATTTGTCATTGTAAATCCATCTCTTCCACTTCATCAGGGTGAAGTTCTTCTAAATCTTATTGGCAGAATTAGGCCGGAGTAAGAGTGCTTCCCAAATATGCCTGAAAACTGGAACTAAGTGCTACAAAGGCTACTTTCTGTTCTTCAGACTCCAAAATCACAGTAAGTGGTTCTGTTTGTTTGTTTTTCTTTTTCTTATTTGATTCATCGGTTTTGGATTTGGATTTCCTCTGTTGATGACTCTGTGTGCTTGGGCTAGAGGTCTTGGTAGCATAGAAGCTTGTCTCTTCATCTTCATCACTTTCATCACATGAGTTGTCTTCAATTTCATTGGATATGAAAGCACTTCCAGTGTTCTTCAATTCCTTAAATTGATAAGGAGCTATAGGTGCTTTCACACTCTTGTTCCTTGTCTTCTCATCCAATTCCAGGGCTTCTACCTTTGCCACTAGAGTATCTAAACCTATTGTTTTTAAGTCAATGGTGTTTTTGAACATGGACATTGTCTATGTCCAACTCTCCGATAGGGAGTGAAGCATCTTTTTGTTGAGCTCTTCGTTGTTGTACTCAAGCTCAAGGATGTTCATCTCAGTAACAAGTTGCATGAATCTGTGCAACTGTTGAGGAACTGACTCACCAGGAATATGATGGAATGTTTCATATTGAGCTCGGAGAGTATCCTTTTTAATGCTTCTAATCTCGTCACTTCCTTCACACAGAGTGTGCAGGATTTTCCAAAACGAGTTGGCGGTTTTGTAGGATTCACACCTGATCAGCAGCTCTTCTGGCAAAGCCATAGTGAGCATGCTCAATGCCTTGATGTCAATCTTGACTTTCTTGGCATCATCAGGTGATAGATTCTTAAGACTTATGGGTTGATTTTTGTCCTTGTAGTCTGCACCTAATGCCGGTGGAATATAAGGACCTTTAGTGATTGAAGCCCATAGGTCTGAATCTGTGTAATTAACATGATTCTTGAATCTAATTTTCCATGTTTTGAAATCAGACTTATTTTCAAGTTTGGGAGGTTGATATGCACCAACTACCGAATTACTCATGTTAATTGATGTAATGATTATAAACAAAATCGTTATACTCAAATCAAATTTGATAGATCAATTGATCTGGATCAATGAGCACCAAGCTCTGATACCACTTGTTAATCCAAGGATAGAACAGGAATTATCAAACTTGATTTATACAAGTATTGATCGTGGAATTATCAATACTTACTGATTTAACGATTAACCAAACAAAAAACACAAAAAGAATAATTACGCAAATAAATTACTGATACGATGATGCTCTTGCTCCGATGATGCTTGCTAATAATCAATATATTGCTGTAATGCTCTATTTTGCTCTATATTGCTTTTTGTGTTTCCAGAAAATTGACTTCTGTTCCTCTTTTTTTTTAATGTTGTTGATCTCATGTTATATATAGAGATCCTATTCTGTTCTGATCTATTGCTAACTTATCGCTATAATTAAGCTAACAATATTTATCCGAATCCTCAGCCACATTTATCGGCATGGGAGTTCGTATTTTACAATGATTCTAATAAAGATAAGATTGTTGAAGTGACATGGAATATTCACTTGAATCATACGTCTTCAATCTTCATTAATGTTGTTGTTGCTTTGCCATGTTTACTTGTTGACTTTGGATTGACCACTTGATGATGTGTAATACAAGTGTTGATTTTAGTCTTCCGTAAGAAAATACTCTTCCGCAGGAAACTAGTCTTCCGTAGCAACTATTCTGTTCGTGCTTCCGCAGCAACTTATGCTTCCGTAGGAGTTATTGTCTTCCGCAGCAATTCCTCCTCCAGTAGCATCACTTGGTCTGTTCTTGTTCAGCTGAAGTTGTTCTTCCGCAGGAGATCCACGGATGTACACTTCAGTTATGTTCCTAAGAACATCTACGGAAGAACAATTTACTCATCCACAGTTGTTCCAATACATATAACCATAACATAGAACTTGTAATGTTAGTTAATCATACAATGAATTATTAAATAAACATAATCATAAACAAATATATTCATTGTATATCATTAAAACTGATGATTACAATTATGATTACATAGAGTGATTCATCATCTAAACCTATACATAGAGTTCTATCCCTAACAACTACAAAATGACAGTTTTCAAAACAAATAGTCATAAGAATAAAGAGAAAAGAAAATGACTTAAGGTTAGATTCTTAATAATCTAAAGCATATATTTGATGTAGCGATAAAATTGAAATACCATTTTATGATAGCGATAGCGATAGCGATGTAACACCCGTAAAATTTCATAAAGAAGAAAAGAAAAGAAAAGAAAAGGGAGAAAAAGTGTGTCATTTAAAAACAAGAGGTTAAAAGTATGCAAGGGGCAAACTAGCTCATAATGGGATTCAAAAAGAAGTGCTGCAGTCCATACTTCCCTTTTTTCACACACTTCGGCTGCACAAAAGAAAGAAGAAGTTCTAAACCGGTTTCTAGAGAGAGAAAGAAGAAGATCTTCAAGAAGGTGAGGTTTCTTAGTGTTTTCTTCTCGATTTTCAGTGGGTTTGAACATCTGGACCAATCTTTATGGGTTTTCTTTGTGTTTGGTAGCTTGTTCTTGTGTGTTTTAGTGCTAAAACTCCAGGTAGCTTTTAGGTTTGAAGAGTTTTCACTCAAAACCTGTTAGAGGTGAGTTCTAGATCCCCTCTTTTACATGTTTCTGCTTGTTTGGGGCTGGTATGCATATTAAACTGTTATTTTCTGCTCAAACTATGTATTTTCCATGTATGTACGACTGAATTATGATATATGTGTGTTTGTGCGACTTCTGTGATGATTGGGTTGATGTATAGTATGTTTTAAGTGTGTAACATGTTAGATCTATGCTAAGTATAAGTTAGAATGTTGTTTAGGAACACGAAAATACGGATATTGCATTGTAGGTGCTAAGTATAGTGTCCGTTGTGGACACTTAGAATTTGCATAGTGTCCGCTGTGGACACTTAGAATTTGCATGGTGTCCGTTGTGGACTTGGTACGTCCACTGTCCACTTAGAAATATGTTGCATGTTTCCGCTGTGGACTTGGTTGTCCGTTGTGGACACTTAGGAAATTATCATGCATGTGTCCTGTAACACCCCGAAATTTTATTTAAATGAAGAATAAAGAAAAGTATGTAGAGGGAAAAAAATATGGGCTCAAGAAGAAGGGGCAAGGTGTAAAAGTGGCAAAACTCATTATTTTAATATAAATGAGGGTATGGCCGCCCCATAAAGCAGCAGATCTGCTTTTTGGCCTCGGCTGAAGAAGAAGAAGAGCAAGAAATCGGGGTTTTTGGAGAAGAAGAAGGAAGAAGAAGCTGCAAAAAGGTTAGTTCTCGGGTTTATGTTCGGTTTTAGCTTAGTTTGCAGCTTGTAATCAAAGCTCTCGATGTTTTAGAAGGTTGTTCTCGGGATTTTGAAGCTTAAATCGCAGGTGGAAGTGTTTAGTTTGAAGAGCTGCTTCAAGGTGAGTTTCTAGAACCCCTCTTTTACAAATTTTAAAGTGTTTGGGGCTATTATGCATACCGGGAAAAAGGTTTTTAAAGATAACCGTATGTTTCAGCTTTTTGTTCGATGTATGTGTTGTGGTTGTATGTTCTAGGCTTGTTTATGGTTTAGTATGGTGCTTGGTAAGTTTTAGATGCCCTTAGTATGTTAGATCTATGTTTGGATGGTGTTAGAATGGTGTTCGGGTGAATTTGGCAGTGTTAGACATATTTCAGAATGTTCCCATGCGCCTAACTGATATGACCAAGTGTCCTCATGCGCCTAGTGACATGCGCCCCAACAGGGGACATGCGCCCAAACAGTACCCTCATGCGCCCAGAAGGGTGCTTAAATGACTAAGTGTTGGTCATGCGCCCAAATGACCTAATGCGCCCAATGTGGTGCGCCCAAATAGTGTTGATGCGCCCAGAATTGTTTCTGTGGCTAAGTGTTAAGGCGCCTGAACAGGGCTCATACGCCCAAATAGTGCTGATGTGCCCGGAAGCTTTTATACTTAGAATTTTTATGCTGATGCGCCTAGAATGTTATGTTGTGCTTAGTTTTGGACTTAGGGCTTTCTTAAAGGCTTTAAGAAGTGATGTTTGAGATAGGTCCCGTTGGCATGTATTGGCTTATGTTTGATGTGTGCATGATGGTGTGATGTTGTTTATGATGTATGGGTGTATGTGTTATCTTTCTTAGTTTAACGGTTTTCAAACATATTTATTATGTTTTATAATACGTTATGTATGATGTATGACTTTACGTGGTATGGCTATGAATGAACGTAAAGTATTATATAACGAAGTGAAAGATAACAATAATGAAAAGTGGAACGTAATAATAGTCTTGCAAGCAAGACTGAGGTGAGTGACTGTGTGTCACAAAAGACTCGTAGGCCATGGTTGGGGTGAGTGACTGTGTTGTCACAAAAGACTTGTATGCCAGGCTGAGGTGAGTGACAGTGTGTCACAACAGACTCGTAAGGGGTTTAATCCAAGAGATTGACCCAAGTGAAGTCCTTGTGGCTCGAAGGAGTCTTTGTGACTTGAAGGGAGTCCTTGTGGCTCGAATGGAGTCTTTGTGACTCGAATGGATTCTTTGTGACTCGAAGGGAGTCCTTGTGGCTCAAAGGGAGTCTTTGTGACTCGAAGGGAGTCCTTGTGGCTCGAAGGGAGTCCTTGTGGCTTGAAGGGAGTCCTTGTTGCTCGAAGGGAGTCCTTATGGCTCGAAGGGAGTCCTTGTGGCTTGAAGGGAGTCCTTGTGGCTCGAAGGGAGTCCTTGTGGCTCGAAGGGAGTCTTTGTGACTAGAAGGGAGTCTTTGTGACGCGAAGGGGATCCTTGTCGCGTACCCAGGTACTGTCAGTCTTCGGACATGAGTCGGGGGTATTGCATGAGACAAGATCTTGATTGAAGTGAAAGATAATGATGAATGTATGAAATGTACGAATTGAACAATGATGAAGATAATAATAATATTATCAATGTGTACGTATGATGTGTGATCGCATACGATTACGAAGGTCAGGTTTTAACGAAAGTAAAGTATTTTATTTATAAAACTAGAACTCACTCAGCGTCGCTGACTTTTTGTATGCATGATAGTTGGCAGGTATTTTGTTGATGCTGAGGAGTTTCAGGCATGGATGCATACGCTACTGGGGACGTTTTGAGACTGGCATCCACATTTTGGACATGTTATTGTATTTTGAAATGTAAATGATTTATGTAATGAGATAACATGTTCTAATTATAAATGAAAGTTATTAATTTCCGCTGCAAAGAAATGAGTATTTTAAATAATTTATGCGATGACGGTCCATCTGTAAGCGTCCCGGGAACGGGGCCTTACATGTCCGCTGTGAACTTTACACGTCCACTGTGGACACATAGAAAAATTGTGCTTGTTGTCTGCTGTGGACTTTACACGTCCGCTGTGGACACTTAGACAGATTTTACATTCTGTTCGCTGTGGACTTTACATGTCCGCTGTGAACACTTAGTAAAATTTGATAAACTGTCCGCTGTGGACTTTGTTCATCCATTGTGGACAGTTAGAATATTTTGGCTGTCCGCTGTGGACTTTGGCTGTCCGTTGTGTACACTTAGAAAATTTTAAGCCATTGGCTGTAAGTTGTTCATGCGCTGTAGACACTTAGAAATTTTTCTGAAATTTTGGGGAATCGAATTTAGTGTTAAGCCTTGACGTTTTACGGTGGTTTATGCTTTTTGATGTTATGTATGTTTGAGGGTTGTTGTTAATGTTCCATATTATGTATTATAATGTGACTTTACGAGGTGTGATATGTGCTTATGTACGTAAAATATTATTGAAATGAAAGTGAAAGATTAAGATAATGAAAAGTGAAACATAATGAATAAATTAAAGTCTTTCAAGCATATTAAAAAGGGGTTCACAACTCATTATGGGTTGCCACCTCGACAGTGTGCAGAGTGCACACCTAAAGGTCAGTCTTTGTGATTGATGGAAACGTACAAAACGGGATCCTTGCCACTTGCCCCCAAGACTATAGTCGCTTTGTGCACCAATGATAGGGCATAGTATATGGCATGATATAGATAGAAGTGAATGATAATAAAGTACGAAACAAACGATGATGTAAGATAATAAATGATTATTATCAAGATGTACGTATGATGTGTGATCACGAACAAAAGTAAAGAAAAGGTTTTTATTAAGAGTAAAGTATTTTATTATATAAACTAGAACTCACTCAGTGTCACTGACTTTTTATACGCATATTAGTTGGCAGGTGATTGATGATGCTGGAGAGGTGCAGGCATGGACACATAAGCTACTGGGGACAATTCGAGTCTGGCATCCATATTTTGAACATGTTAATGTATTAATACAATTTTTGGGGTTGTAAACAAAATGATATGATACTTGACATGTTTTTATTCATTATTGAAAAGTTAAATTTCCGTTGCAAAATGAGATGTTTTATATTATTTATGCGATGATTTACCAACTGCAAGCGTCTTGGGAACGGGGTCTTACAAGTTGGTATCAGAGACAAAGTTTAAGAGAAATGGGTAAAATATTTTCAAAAAAACCTAAACTTAGACTGAGAATGGGACAAAAAAGGGAAAGGGATGCCAGTCCTTGTAGCTACATGCCTGCAGGTAAATGTTTCATGTAAAATTTTTTATGTAAATTAATGGAAAAAGGAATTATGTGCGTGTACTACGTGAATTATGAGCCCTTAGTTGATTTGGATACTAATGTGGTCTGGATAGGGAAGGCTTGGGGAATGAAGAGTAAAGTAAGTGGCTAATCATAACTGGCCACTGGAATTAGGGACTTACTATACTTGACATAATCTGAGCTAATACCTTGAATGACCGTGTTGGTGTTTGAATCTTATAGTGCTTAGATATGGCTGGTGGTAGATCTTCAAAGGCTTCCAGAGGTGGAGGTCGTGGTGGACGTGGTGCTAGGCCGCATGTCACAAGGAACAGGGCTAGAACCGCTGAAACGGCTCCTGAAGGGCCCGAGCTTCATCACTATGAAGGCGGTGATGAGAGTACTAACCTGAGGGCCTCAATGAAAGAGGCAATTATGGAGGAAGTTCATCAAGTCATGCAGATGATTCTGCCATCTGTGGTGACAGAGGTTATTAGAGCAGTGAGAAAGGATGAAAAGAAGGAGAAAGAGGAAAGAAGGAAGACTGTTGGGAGAGAGGGCAAGGAGAGAGGTTCGGGTGAGGGAGAACAGCCAGAGACAGAGATGGTTGTCTCCAGTGATGATGAGGAAGAAGGAGAAATGCAGGAAACTGCAAGGGGTGTAGTTATGGGGCATTTCAGAAATGCAAGCCCCCGACTTTCGATGGGAATAGGAACGCGGCTGCTGCTCACCGATGGGTGAGAGAAATGGAGGCTGTGTTGGATATCAGTGAATGCAGGGAGGATCAAAAGGTGAAGTTTTCTACCCACTCCTTTATGGACTCGACCTTAAACTGGTGGGACAACATTGTCCAGGCCTAGGGTAGTAGGACGATTGGGAGAATGAGGTGGAGTGAACTTAAGAAGCTGGTAATCGAGGAGTTTTGTACTCACAAGGAACTTGAAAAGATTGAAAGAGAGTTTCTACAGTTGGAGGAGGGAACCATGACACACCAACAGTACACAACAAAGTTCAATGAGATGGCAAGGCTGGTGCCAGATCAGGTGACGCCTGTGTCATGAAAGATCAAGAGATACATCCAGGGTCTGCCAGCTGACATTCGTAGGCATCTGATTGCCGCCCGCCCAGGTACGTGTAGATCGATGGTCAATCTGGCAGGGAGACTGTACGACAAGAGGGAGGAAGTGACTGTGGTGGGGGTGAGCAAGAAAGGTGGTGGTGATAGAAACTGGAACGGGAAACGATTTGGCAGTGGTGGTTTTACTCACAAGAACAAAAAGGCAAGGGCGGATGATTGGAAGGTGCCGACAGCAGGTACAGGGGCGAGGAGGTGTAATAAGTGTGGGAAGGAGCATGCAGGGGAATGTAAGTGGGGGTCGAATATCTATTTCAAATACGGGAAGGCAAGGCATATGGCTAAGGATTGTAGGGGAATAAGGTGTTATAACTGTGGAGAAACAGGTCACATGAGTCAGGAGTGCACGAGGCCGAGAGCTGAGAGCTCAAAGACGGCGAAAGAGGCTGAGAAAGGTAAGGAAGTGCAGAAGGCCAGGGCGAGAGCTTTTACCATGACCCGTGAGGAAGCTAGAGTGGATCCCGATTTTGTATCCGGTACATTTCGGTTTAATGACGCTAGTGCCTCTGTATTTTTTGATTCTGGTGCTAGTATGAGTTTTATTTCTGCTGCCTTCTATGATAAGTTGCCTGTTAAGAGCAGAAAGACTGATGAGCCCTTCGATGTAGAAACTGCTATTGGTAAGTCTACCAGGAAATCTGATATGGTAGAAGACTGTGACATAGAGTTGGAAGACCATAGGTTCTCTGCTAGGTTGTTTGTGATGCCCTTAGGCGGATTTGATGTAGTCCTAGGGATGGATTGGTTAATAGCCTATGAGACAAACATCGTGTGCCATAAGAAGATGATTCAGTTGATTGCACCCGATGGGAGTTTGGTGACTATCTATGGTGATAGAGTTAGTACGATCCTGAAAGTAATCTCAATGGTTGTGGCAGAGAAGTGTATGAGGCATGGATGTTGTGCCTATTTGGCTTATGTGAAAGATGTGGAAGCGACAGTGCCACGAATGTCGGATGTACCGGTTGTGTGTGATTGTCCAGACGTGTTCCCGGAAGATTTATCAGGTGTGCCAACTGACCGCGAGATTGAGTTTCAAATTGATCTGATACCTGGTGCCCAACCTGTCGCAAAGGCGTCGTATCGTCTCGCTCCCTCCGAGATGAAAAAATTGATGACTCAGCTGTAAGAGTTGTTAGATAAGGAGTTCATTCGACCGAGTATCTCTTCGTGGGGTGCTCCGGTCTTGTTTGTGAAGAAGAAGCACAGTAGCATGAGGATGTGCATCGACTACCGTGAACTGAATAAGTTGACAGTGAAGAATTGGTATTCGTTACCGAGGATTGATGACTTGTTTGATCAGCTCCAAGGTTCCAGTTGGTTATCGAGAATAGACCTCCGATCTAGTTACCACCAACTGAAGGTGAGGGAGCAGGATATTCCTAAGATAGCTCTTTATACGCGGTATGGGCACTATGAGTTTCTTGTGATGTCTTTTGGTTTAACCAACGCGCCAGCTGCTTTTATGGATCTGATGAATCGGGTGTGCTGGCCTATGCTAGATAGATCAGTGATTGTGTTTATCGATGATATCATGATTTATTCTAAGAGCAAAGAAGAGCATGCCGGTCACCTTTAGGAAGTTCTAGATACGCTTAGAAGGGAGAAGCTGTATGCTAAGTTCTCCAAGTGTGCATTCTGGTTACGCGAAGTTCAGTTTTTGGGTCATGTGGTTAATCCTGAAGGGATCATGGTGGACCAAGAGAAAGTTGAGGCGGTGATGCAATGTGCCAAAGATGCCATCCGAGATCCGTAGTTTCTTGGGTTTGGCGAGCTACTATAGAAGATTCATCCAAGACTTCTCCAATATAGCTTCACCATTGACCAAGTTGACCCGTAAAGATGTGAAGTTCGTATGGGGTCGAGAGCAGGAGAATGCTTTCGAAGAGTTAAGGACAGATTGACTCAAACTCCTGTCTTGACGTTACTCGAAGGGAATGAAGACTTGGTGGTCTATTCGGATGCTTCTTATTCGGGATTGGGTTGCGTGCTGATGTAATGGGGAAAATTTATAGCCTATGCGTCCCAATAGTTGAAGATCCATGAGGCTAACTACCCTACTCATGCCTTGGAGTTGGTGGCTGTGGTCTTTGCATTGAAGATTTGGAGGCACTACTTGTACGGGACGAAGTGCACCATCTTCACTAATCAAAAAAGTTTGAAGTACTTCTTCAAGCAGAAGGATCTCAATATGAGGCAAAGGAGATGGTTAGAGTTGATCAAAGACTATGATTGTCAGATCCATTACCATCAGGGTAAGGCCAATGTGGGGGAGGATGCCTTTAGCCGAAAAGAGAGACCCGAACTGATTCGGGTGAAAGCTTATCAGTTGGTTATGACCTCCGATGTTATGAAGCAGCTTAAGGAATTTCAGGATGAAGTGCTTGAAGAGGATTAGATTAAATCCAAAAGGATGAAGGTTCTAGTCGCCGAGTTGGAGGAGAACACTCTTGGTGTCCGTACCTGATCGGGGCAGATGTGGATTCCTCATTATGGGGATCTACGTGGGAAGAACATGGATGAGGCTCACAAGACTCGATACTCAATTCATCCCGGTGCTACAAAGATGTATCATGATATGAAGAAAGATTACTAGTGGCCGGGAATGAAGCGCGATGTGGCGGAGTATGTGAGTAAGTGCCTTACTTGTTTACAGGTGAAGGCGGAGCACCAGAAGCCATACGGGAAGATCCAACCCTTGGATATACCCGAGTGGAAATGGGAGCACATCACCATGGACTTCATTACGAAGTTACCGCGTACGGCAAGGGGATACGATGCCATATGGGTGATAGTTGATTGGCTGACGAAGAGTGCTCACTTTCTACCAATCTGTGAGAAGTATTCATCTGAGAGGTTGGCGATCTATTCAACAAAGAGATTATGACTCGTCATGGTGTACCGGTGTCTATCGTGTCTGTCCGTGACACTCGGTTTACATCTAAGTTATGGAAGAGATTTCATGATGCAATGGGGACGAGGATACATATCAGTACGGCTTACCATCCTCAGACAGATGGTCAGTCGAAGAGGACGATTCAGACACTAGAGGATATGCTACAAGCATGAGTCATTGATTTTAGAGGAAGTTGGGACAAACACTTACCGTTAGCCGAATTCTCATATATCAACAGTTATCACGCCAGCATTGGTATGCCTCCGTATGAGATGCTATACGGTAGGAGGTGTAGAACGCCTGTATGTTAGGGTGACATCGAGCAGAAAGAGTTAGGGAGCATTGAGGTGATCGAGGCTACGACCGAAAAGTTGGAAAAGATCAAGGTCTTTATGAAGGCGGCAAAGGATAGACAGAAGTCGTATGCCGACAAGAGATGTAGACCGATTGAATTCAAAGTGGGAGATAGAGTCATGTTGAAGGTTCGCCTTGGAAAGGGATCATCCAGTTCAGGAAGTAGGGAAAGTTAAGTCCGAGGTACATAAGGCCTTTCCGAATCATTGGTTGAATAGGAGAGGTGGCCTATCGATTGGAACTGCCCAATGAGTTAAGTGGAATTCATCCAACATTCCATGTATTTCATTTGAGGAAGTGCTTAGCTGAGGAGGATATGATCGGGCCACTCGAGGACATCGAGGTAGATGAACGGCTCAATTATATGGAGCAGCCAGTGGTCGTCATTGACAGAAAAGAGAAGAGGTTAAGAAATAAAGTGGTTCCACTTGTGCGAGTACAGTGGAGACACAGGAAGGGGTCCGAGTCTACTTGGGAGACTGCGGAGGAAATAAGACAGTATTACCCACAGCTGTTCGAGGAGTGACAGGTTTCGGGGACGAAACCTATATAAGGGGGGTGGACTTGTAACACCCGGAAAATTTCAGAAAGAAGAAAAGAACAGAAAAGAAAAGAAAAGGGAGAAAAAGCATGTCATTTAAAAACAAGGGGTTAAAAGTGTGCAAGGGGCAAACTTGCCCATAATGGGATTCGAAAAGAAGTGCTGCAACCCATACTTCCCTTTTTCTCACACACTTTGGCTGCACAAAAGAAAGAAGAAGTTCTAAACCGGTTTCTAGAGAGAGAGAAAGAAGAAGATATTCAAGAAGGTGAGGTTTCTTAATGTTTTCTTCTCGGTTTTCAGTGGGTTTGAACTTCTGGACCGATCTTTATGTGTTTTTTTTGTGTTTGGCAGCTTGTTCTTGTGTGTTTTAGTGCTAGAACTACAGATAGCTTTCGGGTTTGAAGAGTTTTCACTCAAAAGCTGTTAAAGGTGAGTTCTAGATCCCCTCTTTTACATGTTTCTGCTTGTTTAGGGCTGGTATGCATATTAAACTATTATTTTCTACTCAAACTAGGTATTTTCCATGTATGTATGACTGAATTATGATATATGTGTGTTTTTGCGACTGCTGTGATGATTGGGTTGATGTATAGTATGTTTTAAGTGTGTAACATGTTAGATCTATGCTAAGTATAAGTTAGAATGTTGTTTGGGAACTGGAAAATACGAATATTGCATTGCAGGTGCTAAGTATAGTGTCTGCTGTGGACACTTAGAATTTGCATAGTGTTCGCTGTGGACACGTAGAATTTGCATAGTGTCCGCTGTGGACACGTAGGATTAATGTTAAGGACGTCTAGAATAGGATTTAGATATACATTCTATGGGTTTTAGCTGGTAGCCCTGTATGTTAGTACCTATTTTGATTATTGTCACATACTAAGTGTCACTTTTAGCTGGTAGCTTCTTCGTATCAATTGTATGTGTTCATCTCTACTTTATATTGATCGTCTAGTATATGTTGCCTGATGAAGTTCTCCAGTGCTTGTTTTATACATCTTATGTGTATTGATTGTCTTGCTGAGTAGGCTATTCTCGTAGTTGGGATGATTAGATCATATCCCTAGAGCCAAGGGTCTTTCTAAAGACAACCTCTCTATCCTCTAGGACAGAGGTAAGGTTTGTCTACATCTTACCTTCATAGACTCTGTCAATAGCATTTCTATGAATGAGATGTACTGTATACTATTATGGTTATGGTATTTTTAAGAAAAAAAGTAAATAGTTCTTTATCATAATTTAAAGTTAAAGGTAAGTAGTTTTTTATTTAGACATATGATTAGGTTGTGTGATTATTGTCCATTAAAAATGTAATTAAAATTTAAATCATTTCGTAGAAGAGAAACAAAATAACCAAAAGATTGGGTATGATTTATAATATAAGTTGATTAAATATTTCAATGATATTAATGTTTAGTAAAATAAAAAAGTTAACAGAAATGAAAGAAAGTATGATAATAGAGATATCGATGGGTGGTTTCAAAATATATAATAGATACTAAAAGAAAGCAACAAATAAATAGAAACCACGTCTCAAGTACGAATAAATTGTTTTTGAACTTTTGCCATTGGTCACAAAAAATTAAGTCACATGATATGCCGTTTTTGACTTCTTATTCTTCAATAGTTTCATAATTTTGAAAATGACTACAACATGACAGATTTCAAAACTAATAGCCATAAGAATAAAGAGAAAAGAAAATGACTTAAGGTTAGATTCTTAATAATATAAAGCATATATTTGATGTAGCGATAAATTTGAAATACCATTTTATGATAGCGATAGCGATAGCGATGTAACACCCGTAAAATTTCAGAAAGAAGAAAAGAAAAGAAAAGAAAAGGGAGAAAAGGAGTGTCATTTAAAAACAAGGGGTTAAAAGTATGCAAGGGGCAAACTAGCCCATAATGGGATTCAAAAAGAAGTGCTGCAGTCCATACTTCCCTTTTTCTCACACACTTCGGCTGCACAAAAGAAAGAAGAAGTTCTAAACCGGTTTCTAGATAGAGAAAGACGAAGATCTTCAAGAAGGTGAGGTTTCTTAGTGTTTTCTTCTCGGTTTTCAGTGGGTTTGATCTTCTGGACCGATCTTATGTGTTTTCTTTGTGTTTGGCAGCTTGTTCTTGTGTGTTTTAGTGCTAGAACTCCAGGTAGCTTTTGGGTTTGAATAGTTTTCACTCAAAAGCTATTAGAGGTGAGTTCTAGATCCCCTTTTTTACATGTTTCTGCTTGTTTAGGGCTGGTATGTTTATTAAACTGTTATTTTCTGCTCAAACTATGTATTTTCCATGTCTGTACGACTAAATTATGATATATGTGTGTTTGTGCAACTTCTGTGATGATTGGGTTGATGTATAGTATGTTTTAAGTGTGTAACATGTTAGATTTATGCTAAGTATAAGTTAGAATGTTGTTTGGGAACTGGAAAATACGGATATTGCATTGCAGGTGCTAAGTATAGTGTCCGTTGTGGACACTTAGAATTTGCATAGTGTCCGCTGTGGACACTTAGAATTTGCATGGTGTCCGTTGTGGACTTGGTACGTCCGCTGTGGACACTTAGAAATATGTTGCATGTCTCCGCTGTGGACTTTGCTGTCCGTTGTGGACACTTAGGAAATTATCATGCATGTGTCCGCTGTGGACTTTACACGTCCGTTGTGGACACTTAGAAAAATTGTGCTTGTTGTCTGTTGTGGACTTTACACGTCCGCTGTGGACACTTAGATAGATTTTGCATTCTGTCCGCTGTGGACTTTACACGTCCGCTGTGAACACTTAGTAAAATTTGATGAACTGTCCGCAGTGGACTTTGTTCATCCGCTATGGATAGTTATAATATTTTGGTTGTCCGCTGTGGACTTTGGCTGTCCGCTGTGTACACTTAGAAAATTTTAAGCCATCCGCTGTAAGTTGTTCATGCGCTGTAGACACTTAGAAATTTTCTGAAATTTTGGGGAATCGAATTTAGTGTTAAGCCTTGACGTTTTATGGTGGTTTATGCCTGTTGATGTTATATGTTTGACGGTTGTTGTTAATGTTTCATATTATGTATTATAATGTGACTTTACGTGGTGTGATATGTGCTTATGTACGTAAAGTATTATTGTAATGAAAGTGAAAGATTAAGATAATGAAAAGTGGAATGTAATGAATAAATTAAAGTCTTGCAAGCATATTAAACAACTCATTACGGGTTGCCACCTCGACAGTGTGCCGAGTGCACACCTAAAGGTCAGTCTTTGTGATTGATAGAAACGTACGAAACGGGATCCTTGCCACTTGCCCCCAAGACTGTAGTCGCTTTGTGCACTAATGATGGGGCATAGCATATGACAGGATCTAGATAAAAGTGAAATATAATAAAGTACGAAACAAACGATAATGTAGGATAATAAATGATTATTATCAAGATGTACGTATGATGTGTGATCACGAATGAAAGTAAATGAAAGGTTTTTATTAAAAGTAAAGTATTTTATTTTATAAACTAGAATTCACTCAGCGTCGCTGATTTTTTATATGCATATCAGTTGGCAGGTGATTGATGATGCTGGGGAGGTGCAGGCATGGACGCATAAGCTACTGGGGACAATTCAAGTCTGGCATCCATATTTTGAACATGTTAATGTATTAATACAATTTTGGGGTTGTAAACGAAATGATATGATATTTGACATGTTTTTATTTATTAATAAAAAGTTAAATTTCCGCTGCAAAATGAGATGTTTTATATTATTTATGCGATGATTGACCAACTGTAAGCGTCTCGGGAACGGGGCCTTACAAACGACGACGACGACGGCAACGACGACGATATCATCATTTTCATTATCATTATCATTATCATTATCATTATCATTATCATTTAACTAAAACTATAGTTTATGACAATTTTTTTATGATATCTGATAATTAATGTTTATTTTAAATTTATAATCTTATATTTATGTCAGCTAATACTTTGCTAGCACTTGCTAATAGGAGGTGAACAAGGCAAACTGCTCGTGAGGTAGACAAGAAAGACTTGCCAAAAATGCAAATCAAGCTGAGCTTTAATAAGCTAAAACCAAGTTGGAACTTAATTGTGGTTCATGTAATAAACGAGCTTGATCCGGACTTTCAGATATCAAGCACGTGCGGGCTCACGAATCTAAACGAGTCTTTTATGTCTATAATTTCTATTTAATGTATAAAAAATATATGCATATAATAATTGTATCACTTGTAAAATTTTGATAAAACAATTATTAAAGTATATAAATAAAATATTTTGATAATTAATAAATAATCGACGCGATAAGTACGAGCTAGAAAAACTAGTGACGCCCATAAAATTGGAGTTTTAAACGAACCGTAATCTAGCTCGAACTTTCTCAGAATTAAGCTCGAGTTGTGCTTAGGAGTCATGTCAATCATGTACACATAAAAGTTTACCCGATTAATTATATGGTTTGATTTGACTGGACCAATGACTAGATTTGAAACGCTTTGACTATACTGTTTGGGCTTGGTCTTCAAAAGTGGGCCTAGTCAACCTTCTTCACAACTTTAATTCTTTAAACAAGCCATGGGTGGAGACGTCAAATATAAAGACCTTCAAAACTTGAAAAGTAATATTATTTTGATCTTTGTAATAACTTTCTACATGACTTTTTAGTATATTAAGATATTTAAAAAAATACATAACAGGAGGATCTCCGTATCAAAAGAAACACTTGTGAAGACATGTAGTTCCTGTTCCTATTAAGATGTGTATATTATAAGTATTCCTAGTGTTAATGTTGTCATTATCAAATAAAAGAAATTACTATTTCTTTTATGACGTGAATATTTTATATTTTAATTTAGTTCTTAGTAGGTGAAGTTGATTAAATTTACAAGACTGATTAGTTTAAGAGTATCAGCTCTAGAAATACACCGAAGATGTGTTCATTTGATATGAAGGTCTTTGTAGTGGTTTGTAGATAAGAATTAGGGATTCTTACTTGGTGAAAATCGAAGTTGTAATCTCAAATTGTATATTAACCACTTGCTAACTCAATCTTGATCTCACAATCAACACAAGTATTCTGGTTTATTTGTATGATAACTCAGACATTATTGTAAAGTTGACATTAAAGGAGGATTTATGCAAAGCTAAAGACTTAAAGGTTGCAACGCTCTAGTCCAATAGATTAATATTCGGACTATTATGGGGTAAAACATCCATACTTCACTTTATTGTGATCAGAATCATGTTTGATGTGTTCCAACAATATCCAACAATCTAATCAGAATTATCTCAATGTCTGAAATGATTATTAGAATCAATGAGTTGACAAACATAAACATGTGTCATCTATTAATTCTTTTCTTTCTAGGGACATCGTGTAACTTAACTATTCATTAAATTGACATAATTTGTGTGACACATGGGCCGGAACCTTTATTATTCTATAGTATCTTTTCTCAGTGAGAAAATAATTTCATATTGTAATCGAGTGTAGTGTCGCTGCCATATCGTGACTACCATATCATGAAAACTGACACCCAACAATGAGATTGTGACTTAATCCAAAAGACTGCATTTGCTGCAGCTCTTCTAATGAGATTGTGGCAGTTAATTGGTATATGTAGACATTGATGTCAAAGTTTTACAACTAAAGGAAAAGTTATACCATTATTATAATTAATATGAAAGGGTCCTTGTTCAAGACATGATAGCAAAGAACTGCTTGGGTAAGCTGTATTTCTGCATTTTGAACACAGGTCGTAAAACCAACTTCGCTTACCGCCAGCTTCAAATCCTTTGATACATGTTAAACATGTCTGTGTAGCTCTCTGCATACGTACACAGTTATTTATAGTTATCACGTATGCATTATATGAAGTGGAATATGATGTAATGAGTCAATATGTAGTATGATTACTTTATTTATTTCCTTTAGCTAATATATCATCTGAAAATGACTGGTGACGATAACGTGTTTATCAATATGTGTTTAAGCCTGATAATTATTGAATAAGCAATTTAATTTCTCTTAGTCTTCATATAAAAAAGATACCACACACAGTGTAAACATAGATTTGAAATAAATCCGCCAACTGTTTAATTATAGAGTTTACATACGTCCCTATAGCATAGAGGGAGCTAAGCTGTAAAGATCATGTGATGAAAAAGTTTTTATTATTTTGATATATATTATTTAATATCAAAACATATAGATTATAAGAAGGAAATCTATTTGATTTTAACAGCGAGTATGCCACGATCGGATCCTCATGTAGCAGCTTCTTCCTCAAAGCCATTTGCTAGTTCTTGCCATAAAACAACTTCAATGATTTTTCCACTGAAACAACAAATAGAGATTAATATAGAAGCTCTAAGTTGTTTGTTGATATTTAATCAGTAATGTCTACTATTACACCTATCTATTAAGTCCTACTCAGAATTCTACAAAGTTTTGATGCCAATCTACTGGTTACGTAATCCCCTTTTTTGATCTCCAGTCAGTTGCAAACCCTTGATAAAGAATCCATAAGATGAGTATAAATTAATAGGTAAAATTAATATTACACCTGTGTCACGTGACTTGGTACTAATAAGCTTGATCCAACCAATAACTTTAGCATAATCTTGTGTCATCGAATATAATTGCAGAAATCTTTACATCAAATCCATACAGCTATCATCTCACATGCAAAAGAGAAGGAAAATATATTGAACGCCAAACAAAATCTTAAAAATGAAAAATGAGTACCGTTTCTGTGGGTTTAATCATGTCCCTACAAGAGTATCCAAAATGTTTATTAAAACATCAACACAATCAGCAAAATCAGCACAGCTAAAGACTATATAGTCCCACAACCATTATATAGCTGCACATCAAGTATTAAGACCAATAATCGACATGAAATCGGAAGCAAATCATCATAACTCTGCAATATCACTCGAGATTGTGACCAGCATACTGATGTTTAAGCTGCAAAAATACATTAAAAGGTCATTGGCTATGCAAAAAAAGCTATCTGCTAAATTATTTGAAGTTCCATAAATGAAACAAATATTATCCAAAAATTAAAACCTTAAAATTTTAACATACATAATAATAATAATAACTAGTTTTATTCTCCGCGCGTTACGCGGGTTTGTTTTTGTCACGCATGTTACATTTTATGTAATAATTACATTTCATTCAAAGTAATAATAGTCCAGCTGAGAACACAGCCAAGTATACGTGGTTTACAAAAGATCAGTGTTGCACAATATATTTAGTGTTCAAAGGAGGGGTTGTTTGTACAACAAAAGTTGTCTAGTTTTTGGTTTAACAGCCTTGCTGCAAAAGGATGCTAGCCGCTCCAGTGCTATTGCAAAGAAGTGTATTCATGCTGGTCTGCCTTCAAACACAGGTGCAATTTCTTCAGCAATCATTTTTCTTAACTCTCTTCTTTGTAATTCTGAATTCGAAATAGTTTTCTCTGAATCATGATTAGAATGAGTGGAAACCGATTTATCAAGGCCCTTATCGTTAGCTTTTTCCTTACCCTTATTTTGCGTGGAAGGTTCATCCTTAATGACATCATCAAAAGGGCGAGCACTGGACTTAGACATATCCTAAAATAAAAAAAACATTTCTAATATTTGTAGTTCATGTTTTGACTATATACTTATAGTTTTTAAGAATCTTATACCTATAGCATATCTAGAATTCTTCGATCTAAGTAAATAAACAAGTATATAAATTTAATTTGTAAATGCTCAACTCTCTCTCTCCCTCGGGCATTGATAACGTTTGTAACATAACAATACTATTTCACACATAACTTATCTTACTAAAGCAATTAAATAAAGAGAGTACAATATTGAAATAAAACATACAAAAAAAACAACATTAGAAATAGACAATTACAGTATCACTTATTTTTTTCTAGATTTTTCAACCTTCTCCCATTGTTCCTTGTACCAGTCTCTTTCCTTTTCTACAGATTGTGTCCGGGACCGAATCTCCGCAAGTTCTAATGGATCTATATGAGACCCAGATAACCGATGGGTAGGATCACCTGCATAGTCAAAACTGGATGATCCCGAATATGAACTCCTCGATGGCTCATAGTAAGAAGGGTATGTCGGATACTGTGAAAAATGAGAATAGGGTGCGTGTGGGGGTACAGGGGGTATGGCTGATAAGGTGACGAAGGTGAAGGATAATAGGTAGGAGCTACAAGTGGAGGTAATGATGGAGCATAAAACTCCATTCGGCTACGACGAAGAGCTGCCTTCATCATTTCCTCTTCAGAGGAGAATCCATGCACAACACCGTAATAGTCTAGTTGAGGCTCATATGGTTTAAGCTCCTTCCTATATGGGTATTTAGGTTCTGATCGACCTATGGGTTTCTGAGCTCTAGAAGAACGCTCATCATGATCAACCGTCATCGGCTCTGACTCGTCGGGGCCATCATCATCTGCTTCATTCTCAATCGGATTCTCAACAGGTTCCTCTTCCTCCTCCTCTTCATCTTCTTCTTCTGGATCATCATTCTCGTCTGAAGATGCATGTTGTGGCAACTCATTGGGCACCTGGATCTTAATTATAGTACAAGGTCGAACAGATTGTCTAGGGGTTCTCGTAGTCTTACTACTAGTAGCTTTCATAAATTTCCAAAATTTCATGATTGGTGATGGGGATACATATAAGTGACATATCCTGACAAATTGGGTGACAAGTCGGGTTCATCGGCCAATTGAGTTCTATTTGGATCTCCGGACGATCCATCATTAGTTCTGGGTGACGATGATTTACCGCGTTTAAATAAAAACCCAACACCCTTTCCTTTTCCGTGACGTTCCATTCCTGAAATACAAGTAGATGTTAAAGCCTAATCATACTTAATGCTTTGCACTGAACCTTTAAGCATCCAATCCTACAAATTAATACTTAATAATTTTAACCCATACAATAAAGAATACTAGTACACATGAGTAATGGCAAGTTCACAATTACAATGATCAGGTGTAATTGTCAAATTGCCTTACACGATAATATTAATACACTCCTATTTGCCTTTCGAATATGATGGAGATTCGAGTGAATACTTAATTAGTTCTACGGTTAAAGCTTAGAGTTCTACAAGAACCCTAATTCGCTAAAACCTTTGGCTCTGATACCAACATGTCACACCCCATCAAAACAGGGCCTAAGGTGACCGATTGGCACAGTTTTACAGCGGAAAGCTTACATATATATTAATAGAATCCATTTTTACAATACAGAGTAATACTAAATTTACTTAGTACAAAGGTAGACTATAAGATAAACTAAAATCTAATCTTCATCATAAGTCTTCTAAAACACCTTCAAAACTCCTCAAAATATTAGGATCATCAAAGACTTCAAAATTCTTCACACTTTACTCTATTACCATCAAGCTTTTAGAGAGTAGGGCGTCTATGAGTTTCCTGAAATACATGCTCAAAATATACGTCAGCATAAAGCCGGTGAGTTCATGATATAGACACAAAAATCTTCACACGGTGTATTATCAAATAAGTTCAATGGTTTTACTACCAAGAAAACCTTCGTTAACATATATAACACATTCGAGTGAGAGTTCACTAAGAAGCACATCAAACGCTTGCAATCCAGCCAAATATAATAGGTACCGACTATATGTATATATATCCCGAGCAATTCATGCTTAATGATTTGTCAACATACAATTAATAAGAATAATACACCTTTAAAATCATTTTTACTCAGTAACCGCAGTAGCATGTATTCAACTCCAAAAACAAGTAAAAAGGAGATTCACATCATGAAAAACTCACCTGTACTTAGACGAGTAATTGGTTCTTTTGCTTCTCATGTAATATGCGGGTCAACCTAGCTAACTACTTGAATGATCCAAATCGAAACCCTGATGTGCTTTAGTCTCCTTTGTTTCAACCTTAAAAGATGATGATGATCTGCAAATGCTTTTGTTCCTTTACTTCACACCTAATTATACATAAACTTTTCTATATCAAAAATCTTAGATACATTAATATCTTAAAATTTGGGTAAATAGTTACCCATCTAAAAGAGAGTTTAATGTTGCCTTACTAATAATAAACACCTGACTCTTTTGCTGCTAGACTGCACTACCAGCCCCTTTCTTTGCAAATTTGAGATTCTTAAACAAGACAACAGCCCATATTTTGCAATATACGAAGAACTAACAGCTTCTAAACTTCTTGTTTTGAAAAGGATTCACCACAAATCAGTCATTCAACCCTTAAATTGTATAAAAACTATGAATTTGAAAATTATTGATGCTTACCAGAAGATATATATCACAATTTGGAGTTAAAAACTATCAAATAGCAACTCCAAGTACATGATCTTCTTGTTCTTCCTTTTTGCTGCTAATCTGAGTCAATTTAGACTACCAACACACGAATTTTGTGGTGTAAATCATTCCAACAGCTTCAATTTACAGATTAACTTACTTAGCAGCTTTTGATTCACACTTTAGTTGACCAGAAACGCTTCAAATGATGATTAAGATGAGCGATGATGATGATTTAAAGGTGAACCGAGGATCTGCAGCTTCAATTGAGAGGATTTCCAGTAGGTTGAAGCGTGGCAAGCAGGGAAGAAGAAATGTCGATGGGTAGAGAAAACGTGGCAGCCCTAGCTTTGCTCTGCTGGGGCTTTTTTTAAAGTTTCACAGTTTGGCAAAAACAGCCCCTCAACTTGTATTTTTATTATTTTTGCACTCTAACTTTTGGGTATCACACAAATCAAACCTTGGGAACGCTCCTTCGCGCTCTCATCACCAAGAATCAGAAACAATGGGAAGAGCTCCTACCCCAGGCTGAGTTTGCATACAATCGAGCCCCAAAATAGACTACTGGTCTCAGCCCTTTTGCTTTGGTCTATGGGCTTAATCCTCACACCCCACTTGATCTAGCAGTCCTTGATACCACCACTCGATTCAGCAAGGAAGGCGCAGACACTGCACATGACATTACAGCCTTGCATGAAACCGTGCATGATAGAATCAAAAGCATGAATGATCATGGCAAGCACCGCGCTGATAAGCACAGAAAAGATGTCCAATTCCGACCCGGTGATCTTGTATCGGTACATCTCCGAAAAGAATGTTTCCTTTCTAAACGTCGTTCTAAGCTCAGCCCTCGATCTGATGGTCCCTTCTGGGTTCTTTCCAAGGTCAACAATAGCGCCTACAAGATTGATCTCCCGGGCGAGTATGGTGTCTCCGCCACGTTCAATGTCGCTGATCTGCAGCCATATTTCGATCCCGACGAACCTATTCCGAGTTTGACGGGGAGAATGATAGCCACAACTCCACCAATTCAAACAACCTAGCCGTTGCATGCCCGATCGACGACCCGGTTGCGAAATGGGTCACTGTCCTTCATGGAAATACCCACTAAAGTTACATGAGACCTCGTCCACGTTCTCACTACATTGCAATTTTATTTTCATGCAATTTTATATTTCTCTTATTTTATGTTTTAATTAGCTTTGCTGACTTTGTCAAAGTAGTTTCCTAATTCCCTAAGTAAGTAGTGCCTAGTGAGCGGTTTCATTCTGTAATTTCTTCTTTATGTGTTTCGTATTTTCAAGAATGAAGGCAAAAAGTTTATCCTAAAATTTTGTTATCTCCATTTGTGAGAAAACTTACCCCTGCTAATTCAATTCTAGCCCTTGAATGGTGATCTGTGGACTCTAAGTGTGAATTAGGTGGTGAGCCTATACCCTAATTCAGATTTGAAATCGCCTGACGAGTAGTACGAGTGGTGTTACCTGTATCTCGGACTATCCGTTGTAATTCCCTGAACCGTATCGTTACTTACCGTCTACCGCTGAGGACTCTGTATATCAAACAGTGTCATTAACTTTTATAAAATCGCCATAAGAACCTGCTAATCATGTCTCATGTAGCACAAATACATTGGTGCAACAAAAATTATATATGTTACTGGCCACTAAAAGAGGAGGTCTAACTAAATAGAAAATCTGAAATTGTCATAATAAATAGGAGATAGAGTATCATAAATCCCTAACAAAATACCATCTATACTATGAAAAGTATCAGGTATTATCAGTTTAAAAACATATTTAGTTTTTGGTTAGCGTAATTTTTACAAAACATTTATTCCAGTTCACCTTTCAGCAATCATGTTTATTGCAGGTGGTGTTAAACTGATTATCCAAAACGGTTTGATAATTCAACCCTAAAAAATTATTATTTAAGCTAACATCTAAAACCAACACCTCAAACCGCACAACGAAAATGATTAAATATTCCATAGATCACACAATTCATTAATCACAACATCTAATGATCTTTATGCTTATTATAAATACATATATACATTCTAGAAATATAATTCATACTCGAGCACACAGGAGACCAAAGATGATTGCAATTGTCCTATTATTCAAATGAAAACTTGTTTATATATCGATTTCAATCATTACAGTTTGCTAGAATGAGAGTAAAATAAAATATTACAAACAGATTCTAAACGTGATCCTATGTTGATAATCCAAAAAGGGTCAATTCAATGTATCAAAATACATAGTTTTAGTGACATAAAAGAAACTTGATATTGCAAGGATTTCCATGTAACACCTAAACAAACAAAAACAATCCATTCAACCTACACTACAAATTAGTTGCCTTTCTAAAAGACCAAATTATCTCCAAAAACAACAACCAACGCATCATATGGCGAAAATACAGAATCAAAAGCTAGAAACCAGCAAATAAGGCCATAACTAACACAAACCAAACCAAAGGTTAGAGATTACCCAAAGCATACAAACTTTACACAACTATAAACATTATGAAATTATAACACACAAAACTCAAGCATTGAGGTAAACAGGTCACACATTGTTTACGAAGTTTACCCTTTTATAACCACATTACTAATTTCTTAATGGGGGTTAAAGAATTCAAAACAAAGATTACAAATCCATCTAAACCGGGGCAAACAATCAAAACATACATTACACAAATCAAACACCTTGAATACAACACATGACAAACAATCACACATTGCTGAATTCTAATCTCGTGATCGGAGACCTCCGATCAAAATAAAGAGATAGACACTAAACCATAAGCAAATCACCTAAACTTACAGGACGCAACCAAAACAGTCACTCAAAACCCTTTAAAGTACACATGCAACCAAAGGAAATTTACAAAGAGATCATAATCCCCATTCGCTGCTAAAGAGGAATTAGGTTATAACAACAGTCATCAAATGAACCCCAAATTGATCATCAAAATGGAAAAAGAACTAACAACGACAACAATCGATATGCAATGAAATCGCAAACCACATTTCACAAACCTGAAATTTAAAAAAGTTGTCGAGCGATGAAGATAATGATGATCTAACGATTGTGAATTCGATAGTATCGACAGTCTAGTAACCTTCAAATCTAAACTTAGTTCGTTCATCATAAAAGATGAATGATGATACCAATGGCCTCAAAAAAGCCCTAGGTCAACGATCTCTTTGCTCCGCCACCACCATAAGAGTGTAAATTTATCCATCGAGATCACCTGGCTACGTACATCTTCCACCACAATGGCGGTGGTAGCAATGGCGATGGCGGTGGCACTCAATTTCCCACTCTCTCTTCCCTTTGTTTCAATGCAATGGGTTTTCACCACCACATGATTTTTTTTTTTTTAAATAGGTGTATTTTTAAATTTTGTTTGACAGAGAGGGTATTTCTCGGTTGATTTTGACAAGAAGGGTACCCGTCATTTATGATGGCGGGTTTTGAAAGGCATCTGAAAAGGGTACAGAACTCGCCGGTGTTGATGGCGGGTTTGTATCCAACGTCACATCCATGCTTTCTTGAATTGCAAACAAGAAAATGCAAACAATAAACAATACAGAACTCGCCGGCGGTGATGGCGGGTTCTGTATTAATTAATTTCTCACCGCACAATCCACCAACTTCATTCAACACCACACAAACCAACAACTTTCAATTTTATTTTTAACCGCGCAAATCACCAACTCCGTTTAATTTTCTTTATAAATACCGCATTCAAACCACATCAACATACATTTTATATATATCTTCATTATACAAAGCTTTCAATATGTCTCGACCTTATTTTCTACAGTTGTATTGGGGTAGTGATGTTTCTTTTATGAATGGAAATATTATGTGCGATGCTTCAACCCGAAGTACCACTGTTGTTCTTCACCAAAGAATGTCATACATATCATTTGTTGATTTCATTTAGAATCTTCAAGTTGAAAGAGAGCATTATAATTTGAAATTCAAATTATTTTACACGTATGGTGTGTTTTCTCAAACTTCTGAAATTTTTAACGATGCAAGTCTTGAGATATTGTATCATTTGGCAGATAACATTGAAAATTTCCTTGGGAATATTCATGTTATTTTTCAGCAAACACCATTTGTCCAACAATCCAATTGTATGGATCCCTATCAGGGCAATGTAACTTCAAATGATCATCAAGCCGGTCCGTCATGCAACTTCAACCCTGAATATTTTACAACTCAACAATCAAATGTTGATGTGAATGACGATGACAACGGAGGGTTTGATAACTCAGATGATGATATATCTCAAGATACTGAATCGGTTCTATCAAGTGATGAATCAACTGACGATGAAGACGTGCACGGAATTGTAGACCACAACAATTCTGTGGCTAATGCAGCAGTATCCTATGGGGATGTGAACTATTCCGAAGATCCGCAACAACTACGAGGTTATGAGGCTACTGATTTTGATGATGAAGACCATATGGATATATGGAATGAGGATTCAAAAGAAATTCGTGTTGGTATGTATTTTAGATCAAAAGCTGAACTCAAGTATGCGGTGCAGCTATGGAATGTTACACGTAATAGGGAACCTTTTGTGGTTGAAAGTAAAGCTACAACTTATAGAGCAAAATACTACAGCACCAACCCTAAGTACAAAAATGATCTTCCCACTGGTCCTCCATGTAGTTGGTTTGTGTATGCTACTAAACTCACCCATCATACTATGTGGCGAATTTCAAGATGGGTGAATGCACACAACTGCTTTGGTAGTGTCGTTGGCAACAATAACAGAGGTTTGAAATCGAGAAATATTGTAACTTGGATCATCCACTTTATTCGCCAAGATGTTACTTTTCCCGTCAAACAAATTCAAGCACATATAAAAGACACCCTGAATGTTGATGTATCATATAACAAGGCGTGGCGTGCTCGAAAGGCTGCTATTAATCATATTTACGGTACTTGGGATAGTAATTTTGAAGAATTACCTAAGTTCATCAACGCAGTACAAGAAAAGAACCATACTATCGTGGAATGGTTACATGATACAACCAGTTCTTCACAATGCTATACGTTTAAATACGTTTTCTGGGCATTTGGTCCGATAATCAAGACATTCAAGCATTGTAATCCTGTTATATGTGTCGACGGGACTTTCTTGAAAGGATCCTACCGTGCTAAAATGTTGATTGTTGTTACCAAAAATGCAAACAACTACGTAGTACGGTAGCATATGCAATTGTGGATGAAGAGACAACTGAAAGTTGGAGTTGGTTTTTGTAGCAGTTTTGGTCTCACATTGGAGTTAATCATAACTTTAAGGGTACGGGGAAAAATTTTTGTGTTATCTCTGATAGACACAAAGGAATCATCAACGCAATGAACTCCCTTGAAGACCTGAAATCCCACACGGTTCATCGTTTTTGTCTCCGACACGTTCGTAGCAACTTTATGCATAAATTCAAGGTTTCCAGTTTGAAAAAAGTTTGTTGGTTAATCGACAGTGCCACCCAACAAAGGAAGTATGACTACTTTGTTAGTCAAATGGAAAGGGTCCATCCGGAAGCGTGGAATTATTTAAAAGCCATTAAAGAAAGAAGATGGACGCTTCTACATGACAAAAACCAACGTCGGTGGGGTAACCTAACGACAAACATTTTTGAAAGTTTTAACAACACGTTGCGAGGGGTAAGACTTTTACCAATAAAGGCTATTATTAATTGCACGTTTGAGAAAACCGTTGAACAATTCAAAATCCACAACGAGATTGCAACAACTTGCAACACACCGTTACCCCCTCGTATGTGGCGTTTATTTCATGGTCGTGATATCACTTCACAGGAACATGTGATAACGGAGTTTGATTACAGAGAGGCAAGGTACAGGGTTATGTCAAAGCTACATACAAATGAAGTGGGTGGAAATGATTATACTGTGGAATTCACAAAAAGAACCTGTACATGTGGTAAGTGGCAAATACAAAGATTTCCATGTGAGCATGCAATTGCGGTATGTCGACATAGAGGTTTATCTCCTCTTACTACTGTGCACCAGGTATACACTACTGCAGTTTATCAGGAACAATATAATGGGAATTTTTACCCACTTCCTCACCCTGCTTATTGGACGGACCCAGGTTGGAGGATTAGAGCAGATCCATCAAAGATTACCACGAAACGAGGTAGGCGACACACTCGTAGGATACATAATGAAATGGATGTTCGTTGTCATCCAGATGAACATGTTATACGTAGATGTTCCATATGTAGACAGACGGGTCACAACATGAATACGTGTCCAAACTCGCATCCATGATTTTTTGCTTTATGTTTTTTAAGAACTATTATTGTGTGTATTTTTTTATTGAAGTTAATAAATTTGTATCTTTCTGATTTTTTAGTAGATACCCTCTTAAGTTGTATCACCTCAAATCCTCCTATATATATCACACCTCCTAACTCTTCATCCAATATCATGGATTCATCTTCATCTTCTTCATCCAATACCATGGATTCATCTTCATCTTCTTCATCCAATACCAAAAACTCTTTAATAAGTTTTCATTCCGGTGAGAACTGCTTCCGTTGCGGTGGTAAAACTGAATATCGGTACCGATATGTTAATATGTGTAAGATTATATTATAAACTTTGACTTTTGATCTTTTGGTTATTTACCAAAATGTTTGAATATTCTATCTATTTTTTATTTTATAGACATCGTGTGACCATCCTCAACCAGATAAAGATCCGGAGATGAACCCAGAGCTGATCCCGCATATGAACCCAGAGAAAAATGAAGACCCGGAAGTATTGAAAAGTGCTTATGTTTATGAAATATCCTCAATCATGCTTATGTGTTTTTATATGTTGGTTGTTTATAAATCGAAACATGATTACTAAAATAAACAATAGATGAAAAATATCAAAACATTCCATATCTCTTTTTTTCATTAGTTTATATTACATTTGTCTAGGTTGGGTAGGAAAAGAAGCATTAGAATCTTCGTCAATTAACTCATTTAAGTCAAACGGACACGGTGATGCATTTGAAAACCGCGAAGCATCTGGAAACGTCTGTTGAAACTAAGGGATATATGGTAATGGCTCAGACTGAGATTGTTGAAACTGGTTAAAAAAATTTGTTTGAGGGGACGCGTAAGTATTTGATGTATTCCCCTCCTTATAATTTTGGGTACCCATTTCAAACGGGGTGTTTGATGTTCCACCATAATAAAAATATGGATTACCCATGTTGCTAAATTGTTGGTATGGAGAGCTTAAATGTAATGATTCAAACTCATTCCCTCCTTGAAAGTCTTGCCCTCTCATATCCTGCTGTCTCTCATTTTCTTCAACAACCTGACCACCAACCCTCCCTCGTCCCCGACCCCTTCTGCATAAACGTTGCGGGACCGGTGGAAGTTGAATCTCAACTGGATTTTGCATCATATGTGTAGGTAGATAGCCTCCGTGATCAACATGTGCAAACTCCATATAACGACTAGCCATGTCCGTACCCAATTCATCTCTTGACCTTTGATAAAATTGGCTCATTCCTTCCATCTACAATTAAACTATGTTAATAATACAAAATAATAATAATAATAATAATAATAATAATAATAATAATAATAATAACAACAACAACAACAACAACAACAACAACAACAACAACAACAACAACAACAATAACAACAACAACAACAACAATAATAATAATAATAATAATAATAATAATAATAATAATAATAATAATAATAATAATAATAATAATAATAATAATAATAATAACAATACAGCATTGTCATTCTTTGCCCTTCGTTTTGAAACCCATGCGGGTTTATGTCTTGATGGCTTGGGTTCGTTACATATGTAACGGTACGATCCATATACCACCTCATGTATGATTCGGACGCAACTGACATATCTGTGTAACTACCATTCACAAGAGTATCATGTCTCGACTCCCATGCCTGAACATAAAAATTATGCTTTTCTTTCCAATCATTGTTTCTTCCACCTCTACGAGCAATGGAATGGAGTCGGAAATGTTCCTCCCGTGTTAGTAGTACACTTGTTGGGATCGTTGAGCCATTCCAAATTGTCGTAAAACCCTGCTAGCACAGTGGGGCTCAACGTATTCCCAACAGATGAGATATATGTCACTCCTCCAGCACATATGACCATTTGTATAAATTTCAGGTAGATATTGGATAATATGATCATAAGGCCTCCAGTTAAACTGAAATAAATAATATAAAATTAAATTTATAACATCTTGTAATAACTAATTTTTTAAAAATATATGATTAAAAAGATAATACCATCCTGTCATTTAACGAATGTAATGTGGATTGGTACGCGCTCAGGCAATGCGGAGTGGTGTTAACATAGCTAAGTTTGCCGCCTTGCCATCTTTCAAAAATATTTAAATAAACAACGCTTAATCAGTAAATTTTTTTTATTAAACATACAAATAATACAGGTACCAAAAATTTGTACGTTATTTTAACATACCTTGCACCGTAAGGTTTTGTAAAATCAATAACGCGGTTATTAATTGGAGCCATGGTAGGAAATCTTTCCCACGCCCATAGTTGTAGCAAGAATAACGGACCCCCAACATCAGTTACTGTTATTTTGTTGCTTTGCAAAGTTGCTATACAACCACGCTAACACTGCACTACCCCAGCTTAGTTGCCCACAAACACTTAAATTTTCAATGTGGGATAAAAATTAACATGCAACATGTTGGAATACGTATCCGGGAATAAAGTTGCCCCAATTATGTAAAATATAATTAATCTAGCACGTTGTACACATTGCTCTTCGTTGGCATCGTCAGGAAAGTCTTTCCTTATTTCATTTAGAATTGCAGCAAGATTAATTTTGTTACCTTCCACAGCACGTGAATTAAGAGAATAACAAGTTAAATGTTCAAACCTCATTATTATTTCTGTTTTGCTCATCAACTCATAAGTGCCAGAAATAACATCACCATCAACTTGTAAACTCCATAATACCTGGACATCTTGAAGCGTGACCGTGCATTCTCCAATAGGTAAGTGAAAAGTGTGTGTCTCCGGCCACCATCTCTCCACCAAAGCAGTAATGAGACCACAGTCAAGCGTACGATATCCACAATCGATAATACCTCCGAAACCCGCCAACCTTATGTGGCGCATGACATTATGCGAGATAGGTTTTTCAGCAATGTGTTTCCAAAAATTTTTATCACCCCTTCAAGCTCTAAATATACCAGCATCACTCGGTGGATTTTAAAATAGTGAGCTGCTCTATGCTCACCACCCAAGAATAATAACTCATTGATAATAGGACCCGGTGTAATTCGCCAACTTATTTTGTAAGAATTTTTTTGTATAATGAAGATATGTTTCCAAGAATTTTTTTTTGTATAGTGAGCTGTATAATGAAGAATTTTTTTTTGTGAATGCGGTATTCGTAAAGAATTTGAAACGGAGTTAGGTGATTTGCACGGTTGAAATTAAAAACGAATTGCGTGGTCGGTGGATTGTGTGGTGGGAGGATGGGTAAATTAATTTGTTACAGAATCCGCCATCACCATCGGCGAGTTCTGTATTGTTTTTAATAGTATGCGCAGAACACCACAGAACACGGACGATGATGTGACATGTCTTCCAGAACCCGCCATCCCCATCGACGGGTTCTGTAATTGTTTTAAATCCACAGAAACGACAAGCTTCGACAAAATTTGATGTGACACATCCAACTCAGAACCCGTCATCATAGATGGCGGGTACCCTTCATGTCCAAAAAATCCAAAAATTACCCTCCATGTCAAATAAAATTTAAAAATACCCCCATTTTTAAAAAAAATTCCCACCACATACTTTGTATTTAATGCAATAACTCTTCTACTTTACTCTTCGTTCTCCTTGCTCTTTGGAGTATTCGTAGCGGAGTACTTCAAAATACATGAGTCTTTTTTTTTTATATTATATGAAATGTTTTTAAGTTGTGAGTGTACAAAAAAGAAAACGTTATTTTTTATCGGTATATTTGGAGAAACACTGTTCAATACTTATATTATTTTTAAAAAAGTTGTAAGTGGAGCGGAGAGAAAAAAATGATAATAAGAGTATAAAAAATTATTTTTAATTGAAATTAAGAGAGAAAAATTAGTGATTTTTAGTGTAATTATATGGATAAAGATGAGAAATCCACTTTAAATGCTCTTGATATAGAGTATAATGTGGATATATCAATAAACTAGTAACCGTTTGTTGTGGGACATGACATTTTTGGGGTTCAAAAATCTAAACTACTAAAAAGCAGTGACAAATACGTAAAAAAAATAACTATAGCACTTGAGTTGTATTTTAATAAGTAATAAATTTAGAATTAATTTTAATTTTGCTCCTTAAAGTTTGACAAAAGTAACTATTTTCATCTAAAAAAATAAAAACATCAATTTACATCCAAAAGTTTCATAAGTTATTCCAATTTCAATCCACAAATTTTATTATTTTGAATTTAAGTTGAAACAATGATGAAATTGTTGAATTGAAATTGAAATAACTTATAAAACTTTTGGAAGTTAATTGATATTTTCTAATCATTTGAAGGAATATAGTTAATTTTGTCAAACCTCAGAGAACAAAATCAAACTTAACTCTAAATTTTAAATATAATTTTTTTGCGTAAAATGAGTACCAAGTCCCTTCAACTCTAAACTTCTTATCAATTCATTATTCTCACGACTTATTATACCTGAAGTTGAACAAACAATGTTCGTTTATAGCATGAGTTACACTACATATAATTTATGTTAACTTATTAGCTTAATATTATTATTAAAGGACACATGAAAGTGGAGTAGGAAATATACTTTGATTTTTTATTTAACCATAGTATTAAGAGGCTCAAGTGGCACGAGTTTGATCCACGTGACATCAAATACCAAAAGGGTATCGTTACAGTCTAGAGATGGAATGTTTTTATCACATTGTTCTCAGGTTATAACTAGATGTTCGCTTTAAATTACAAAATCAAATTTGATTTTTAAACTGTCAGGCTTTTAGAATGAGATGACGATCGAGATACTATTAGACATGTACATTGATCACGTTACTGTCCTTTTGTAAAAAATCGAGTGCAAATTATCTATATTTTTCGACGATCCAATAGACGGCAAACATTTAGCATTTTGTGAACGACATGATTTATTTCCTGCTTATATATCGCTTGATAAACATCTATTGTGAGCTGATTTATTGCCTAATTACTACAATTTGTTAGAGAAATAATCTTGAAATAGAAATGATGTGACTAAAAGGTTTACTAAACAATTCACAATTTTATTAAATTACATGTATGATTCCACAAATGAATTAGATATTCTTACCTCACGGTTAACTTCAAAATTGTGAGATTCGATACTAGTAATCATCCATGTGCACATTTTGAACCTATCGTCGTAATTTTGTCCTCCACCAATTTAGTATGTATGTGTTCGTGTTGTGATACGTAGTGCGAACAAATAACCAACTTTAAAGTCGTATTGTTAAAAAAAATGATAACATATTTATAGTGAGAGATAATACTCTTCCCGTAAATATGGTTATTTCGGTTATTTCCTTCCATTAACATAGGCTTGAATAGTGGCCTTTTGTAGTATATGGGGAGGTTTAGTCTCCTGGTGATTTTGTAACCTTTTCAATTCACGACTGTAAATCTTTTACGATAATTGAATTTATTAAAGTATTAGAGCAATCATAATAAAACATCTACTGAACAAACAAAAAAACCCTAAGAACACAATGGCCGGAGACAAAGACAAGGGAGGAAAACATAATGAAGAGACCGTGAATCATGATTCATTGTATTATCTTAATCCCTTCGACTACCCGTGGCAAATAAATGTAAATGATGTGCTGATTGAGAGTAGCTACATCGACTGGCTTCAAGAGATGGAAAATTTCTTATTCGCCAAGAATAAGATTGGTTTTGTAGATGGAATGATAAAAAAAACCGTAATATGGATCATCGAGTTTCATGCCATGGACGAGATGCAATGCAATGATCAAGGGCTGGTTGCACACGACTGTGGAAAATAGATCCGAACGATTATGAAATACGCTACAACTTGCGAAGAAATCTGGTCTGATTTGAAAGAACGGGCCGGAAAGGAAAGTGCATACGAACTTACTTACGCAGTCGTTAACAACCACAAAATCAGATGAAGCCTTCGTTTCAGCTTACTATACAAAGCTTCATGTACTTCGGGATGAGATTTAATCAGTTCTTCCTGTTCCTAGATGTAGTTGTAATGGTTGTTCATGTGGAGTAGGGAAGAAACTCACATAGATGGAAGAATAGGAGAAACTTTATGCATTCTTGCTAGGATAGGATGCCGAGTGTGGAGCGATTCAAGCACAAGCATGAGACAAGTATATGCCTTATTAATTTTTAGAAAATGATACAAACACAATTAAAGAAATACTTAAAAGGATAAGGAGTGATAATTAGGGGGAGTTCACCTAAAATCACATGCTTGGTTTCTACGCCAAGGAGGAAATTACTCTAAAAACAACATGTCCTACACACCGCAACAACATGGGGTATTGGAATGGAAATATTGATATTTATTAGAGACTACACGAGATTTAAAGTTGAAAGTAAATATCCCCATGAACTTTTAGGGGGAATGCTTTCTAACGACTACGCATATTATGAATCGAATGTCATCCAAAGTGATTGGAAACAAGACACCTTATGAAGTATTATACAATCTAAAACCTGATTATGATAACATGAGGGGTTTTTGGACGTCTTGTTTTTACTATAGAAGCACTGATACCAATAAAACAAGTTTGAGATAAGGGGAAGAACGAGAATTTTCTTGCCTACCCACAAGGGACAAAGTGGTACAAGATTTATGACTAGCAACAACATAAAATCATTGTATTAAGGGATGTTATGTTCATGGAAGCGGTTTTCTCTTTTGCAAATAACAAAGTAGAAAATGAAGAAATTTTTATCTTTCCAGAAAAATAGAGTACTAATGAAACCAATAAGCTCCAAAAGAGATCTCAATCTGATGATGGGAGCCCAAACAGTGAACACAATGAAGAAAAAGCCAGTAAGCCATAAACCAATCTAGAAAATAGTGATCAAAATGAAGAAGCAAAAGCTAGGCCACATGATGAGCTCAACACACCTCCTACCACAAACAAGTCAGGTTAGGATGATGTGTTTAAGGTTCAAATGATCCAATTAGTGAAGAAGGCCTAGTGGCTCAAATATGATGAGCTCAATTTGGATATGCCCAATCAAGATGATGAAAATCCTGTATTGAGTCATCAAGAAGTTAAGAATAAAAAGCTTGGGCGTACAAATCTGCTAAGGAAGAAAACGGATTTCCACCAAATCCTTTCAATGGTTTTAACGTCCAACTCTACCGTCCATAGAGCACAAATAAACCACCTCTAATCGAGAGTCCTTAACGATATATCCATTAGCACATTTTATTTTTATGATAAGTTTAATATCACACCCAAAGCATTTCTATCGGCCATTACCTCACATCATTAGCCAAAACATTATAAACAGGCTATGCAAGACTCAAGGTAAATACAGGAAATGAAAAGTGAAATCAAAGCTCTTAAAGAAAATGACTGGAGTTTAGAAGACTTATTAAAATGGAAATAGGCGATTGGCTTTAAATTGGTTTACAAAATTAAGTATAAACCAAATGGAGACGTTAAAAGGTACAAAGCTCGTCTTGTGGCGAAGGGTTTCACACAAATATAAGGGGTAGACTTTCATGATACTTTCACTCTAGTTGCCAAGTTAGTGACCATACATACCCTTTTAACCATAGCATTCAAATGAGGGTGGCATATATACCGACGTAACATCAATAGTGCTTTCTTGTACGAGGATTTGCATGAAGATATGTAGATGGAAGTACCTTCAGGGTTTGGAAGACGAGAAGATAAGGAAGTTTTCAAATTGATGAATTCCCAATATGGTCTTAAGAAAGCATCATAAAATTGGTACTAAAATTTCACTACCTTTGTTAGTGGGGATCAGTGTTGGATCATATGAGGCTGGTGCAATCAAAACTAACACTTAGAAGATTTTAATGTACAACTGAAGTGGTCTTCCGAAGACAAAGCTGCTCTTTCGAAGACAAGTTGAAGATCTTCCAAAGCTCAAAGTATGAATAACTTCCGAAGAGAGAAGTCAGTCTTCCGAGACTAAGTAGTTCTACTTCCGAAGTATACAACTTAGAGGATTCTAAGGACAAAGTCTTCCGAAGAATAAAGTTCGAAAGACTTTCAGAAGACTCGAAAGAAGTTGATTCTTCCAAAGTATAAATGGCCTCGGAAGAACTTATTCTTCCGAAGCCATTTTAGCTTCAGAAGAACCAACTATGAACCAGTGGACATAAGTATGGTATGTCTGACAGTCCGCTGCAAACTCTGATATACTGCATGGTGCTTTCCCACGCCCATGCAGTTGACCATGCTTTAGTCCGCTGTTCACACATTATTAGTTAGTACAGTTACCATTCTTAGTTGGTGACAAAAGATAAGTCATGGACCTGTCATGACTATCTAATCTAGGATAGTATTTTATCTTAGATACTTCACTTCTAGCAATGTTGTATTTGTCTAGTCGTAGATTTCAGCTGGTTTTTCAAGTATAACCGACTGTAGATAGTAGTATATATAGTTTCTCATTGTAACTTAAGTAACCATGCTTATAAGAGTCTTGTAATACAGAGTTGAGAAGTAATATATACAAGTATCTTGAAAAACCACCCTTGTGTTCTTGTTTTCATTAACTTATTATATTACTTGTGAAATTAGTTGAGATTCTGCTTCATCTAACTGAGTGATATTAAGTAAGTTTGTGAGAGTATCTTATGTTGTGAGACAAACACTAATCCTGCAATTAGTATCAGACCTTTTTAGGCTCTTGATTGTGGGATCTTACCATCCCAAATCACCCTGTTTCTTCACACTTACTCACTTTACTCAAATGGCTCTTAACTAGAAATTTTCTAAGTTTGAAATGGGAACCATAACCAAGGCTCCTATCATCACTCTTGATGATTTAAAAACCTGGTACAAACATATTAAAGGCTTTATCAAGTATCAAGACAGCCGCATATGGAGATCAGTTACTCATGGTCCATACCAACCAAAGGTGGAATCCCCAGCTGGTAATGGTGCCATGATTGAGAAGGCTGTTGAAGACTACTTTGATGAAGACTTCAAGAAGATGGACATTGACTGCAAAGCCATGACTGTTTTGCTTATGGCTATACCAAACTCCATAATGGTAGGCTTTCAACAATGTGAGACAGCTAAAGAACTCTTTGATGCTTTGAAGCTAATGTACTCTGGTTCAGCTGAATCAAAAGAGTCCAGGAAAGATGTGCTGAAGCAAAAGTTTGATAACTTCAAATACATTGTTAGTGAGACCTTGAGCTAACAATACTTCAGGTGCAAGGACTTGATCACCTCTCTTCAGACTATAGGAGTGGTTCTTGAGAAAAGAGACATAGTAAGAAAGTTCATGAGTGCACTTCCTTATGAGTGGACTTTCTATTGTGTCTCAATCAAGAGAACTGATAATCTTAACACTCTTACTATAACTGAACTATATGGGATCCTTGATGGATACCGTATGGAGATGGAAACCCAGAAAAGCCACCAGATGAACAGACCCTCAAACCTTCCTGTTAGCAATACTCTACATGTTGCTGAATGTTCATGAACTCCCCAACCCCAGTTGTACATGAACTACCCCCAACAACCATCCTCTTCCTCTGAGCCATACATCATATTCCCTGGGACACCCAGGTCTCAACAGGCTCAACAAAATCCTTTCCAGGATAGATGTGCCTTTGTTTCAGGAAGTGAGCACTCTAGAGATTTTCAATTCTGTTTTGATGATCTAGAGTGTTTCAGCCCAGATGATGTTGAATACATGGACATTGTTCAACAGATGGCTCTGCTGACCTACATAGCAAAGAAGTTCTTCAAAAGAACTAGAAGGCAGTTCCATCAGAACCCAGCTAATAGCAAATTTGGGTTTGACAAGGCCAAGGCCAAATGCTACAACTGCAACCAACATGGTCATTTTGCAAGATAATGCAAAGCTCCTAGATCCAATCCTGGAGCCACTCAAGCCTCCCAACATCCTGCTACCCCAAAGGCTGCAACCAAACCCACTAAACAACAGACTGCAGTTGTTGCTCAAGAAGTTGATTGGAGCTTCATGGTGCAAAATGTCACTCCTGCTCAAGCACTCATGGTAAGGTTACACTAAGGTATATGAACATCTTTGTACCCCAGCCTGCATTGCTAAGGTTAAATTGTATCAGGATTACAACATGGAAATTAGATCTGATATTGAGTCTTTAAATATTCTAAAATCTGAGTTTAAGAGAGAAGAATCTGACTATAAACTCAAAATAGAAGAGTTAGAGAAAACTGTATCCTCTTTGAAACATGAACACAAACTACAGGGCTCAGATAAAAGATCTAATATCCAAGTTGATTGAGACTCAAGCCCATCTAGTAATAGCTGAGGCTAAATCAAAGAAGTATGCCATTTAAGAGCATAACTTCAACACCATCATTGCACCATCTTCTCACTCCAAGATATGTTATCAAAACAAAAGTGGGTTGGGAACCAATGAAATTGCTCCACCACACTCCTTTGTGATTGTTAGACAGCCAAGATGTGGTGCTGATGAGCAAAAGGTTCCAGCTGCTGACCCACTACCTAAAGAGCAGAAGAATGATGCAACAATGGTAACCACCACAAGGAAAGACAAGGTAGAACACCTCATCTCTACCACTGATCAACCTTAACCACTAAAACCAGAAAGAACAAAATCAAGACAGCAAGAAAAACTACCAAGAAAGTGGCTGAGACTAAAATGAAGATAGACCCATGGCAAAAGGGTGTATTTATCTCAGCTGGATTCCAAGTGGTTGGAAATCCTAATTCTGGAAAAGAGTGTAATACTAACACTCCCATCCAGATGAAGGATCAAAAGCTAAAGGGGAATGCTGCTGAAGAAGAAAAGAAGTCCAAGAAACAACAGCCCACATGCCCCATCAAGAATAACATTGAGTGCATAATCTGTGGTCTGCATAACCATATGGCTAAAGATTGTTACTACAATCCAGCAAGCACGCATTATGCAACCAATGTTAAGAAAGAAGGAGTCAAGGATGGTTTTATATTTGGACCTTACCATATGGTCCAAGTGTTAAGGAAAGGAAAGCTTGTTTCGAAGCCAAGTTGCTTTCGAAAGAAACTCATTCTTCCGAAAGGAAAATAGCTTTGAAAGACAAGCTAAAGAACAAACAAAGGAACGAAAAGAATCCATTGGAACCTTCCGACATGAAGATTGCTTCAGAAGAAAAGGTGGTGAAAACTTCTTCTGAGAAGAAAGAAGCCTTAGAAGCAAGTCATGCTGCACAAGCCTCTTCAGGCTCATCAACACTGATCAACCATAGGATGGAATGGAAGATCAGAAAAGATGCTGCACCCCAATCCTCTTCTTCACGAACCATAATTGAACCCTCATGCATACACTTTGGTTCAATTATATCATCTACATTAGAAGAACCCAAGACCAATAAGGCTTGGGTTTCCAATAGTAACTAATCATTTCACCTTATGTGCAGGGCATCCACATGACAAGAATGGAAATGTTTGTATTATGGATAGTGGATGCTCCAGACACATGATAGGGAATAGATCTCTCCTACAATAGTTTGAACATTTTAATGGAGGTCCTGTTTAGTTTGGAGATGAAGCCGGAGGATACATTTCTGGTTGAGCTGGAACAGGAACTCAAAGTGACCCCTATAAAGATCAAATGTTTGAGTTACCCAGACCTATTCCTAGTTTTCCAAGAGGAATTAAAAAATGAGTTCCCATTACTGGAAGTCCTGAAAGCATGAATATATCAGGAAACAATGGAGCTTCAATAAGTTGTTAGCCAACTGAGGCCCACAACTCAACAACTAACAACTCAAGTACTTAACACCAGGCTGACGAAGACAGTAATCTGTAGGAACAGGAAACTGTTGATGCTACTTCTCAGCAAAATATCATTGATGCTGTCACACATTCATTCAATCAGTCCTCATTAAATGAATATGAGACATCAGCTGGTGAAGGTGTTCAAAACCCTGAGCAAAACTTCTCAAACCTGGATCTATCTATGCAACTAGATGTGATTCCTAGGCTCAGGATACACAACATTTATCCTGCTGAAAACATCATTGGGAATGTCTCAAAAGGAGTGAGAACAAGAAGTCAGACCCACAATGGGAATGTCTGCTTGTACTCATACTTTCTCTTTCAGATGGAACCAAAAAAGGTGGAAGAAGCTATCAAGGACAACAACTGGTTTGAAGCAATACAAGAGGAGTTGCTTCAGTTCAAGAGGCAAAAGGTATAGAACTTGTGTCCATTGCCACCTGGCCAAGTCCCTATTGGCACTAAGTGGGTGTTCAGAAACAAAAGAGATGATAGAGGTTTGATCATCAAGAACAAAGCAAGACTTGTTGTTCAAGGATACATACAGGAGGAAGGCATAGATTACACTGATGTCTTTGCACCTGTTGTAAGACTTGAGGTTGTGAGAATCTTCCTTGCTTTTGCTGCATCCAAGAACTTCACAATCTATCAACTTGATGTCAAATGTGCATTTTTGTATGGGGATATTGATAGAGAAGTCTATGTGCGCCAGCCACCTGGATTTGAAGACCCACAGCTCCCCAACTATGTGTGCAAACTTAGTAAAGCTCTTTATGGGCTGCATCAAGCACCTAGGTTGTGGTATGAGACACTGTCTTAGTTTCTTCTAAAGAATGGTTATACCAGAGGCACAATAGACAATACATTGGTCATAAAGAAGATTGGGAAGGACATGCTGCTTGTACAAGTCTATGTTGATAATATCATATTTGGTTCCTCAAATGACCAAATGTGCAAGGACTTTGAAAGCATCATGAGGAAGAAGTTTGAAATGAGTTCCATGGGAAAGATGGATTTCTTCCTTAGAATTCAAGTGAAGCAGAGAGAAGAAGGGTTCTTCATCAATCAATCTAAGTATGTCAAGGACATATTTGAGAGATTTGAGATGAAAGATTGTAAGCCAACCTAGACACCAATACCCAAAAATCACAATCTTTGTCCTGATTCTGAGGGGGAGGATACTGATCAGCATCGGTATAGAGCGATTATTGGATCTTTGATGTATCTCACTACAAGTAGACCTGATATCATGTTTGAAACATGCATCTGTTCAAAATATCAGGCTGCTCCAATGGTCTTTCACCTAATTGCTGCTAAGAGAATCCTTAGATACCTTAAAGGAGCTCCCAAACTGAGACTTTGGTATCCTAAGAATAATTACTTTAACCTCTATTGTTACACTAATAATGATTATGGTGGCTGCAACATCAATAAGAAATTCACATCCAGAGGATGTCAATTTCTTGGTGGAAGAATCATCTTCTGGCAATGCAAGAAGCAATCATGTGTCTCTACATCAACTATTGAAGCTGAATACATTGCTGTTGCGAGCTGCTGCGCTCAACTGCTATGGATTCAAAATCAGATGCTGGACTATGGTTTCAACTTCATGGAGACTCCTATCCACATAGACATCAAGAGTGCCATTTCTATCACAGAAAATCCAGTCAAACACTCCAAGACAAAGCATATTGAGACCAGGTACCATTTCATTAGAGATATTCATGAGAAAAATCTAATAAAGCTAGTCACAGTCAATTCAAATGAACAATATGCTGACTTGTTCATAAAAGCCTTTGATGAACAAAGATTTAAATATTTAATTACAGCTATTAGATGATTAACATTGATTAGTCTTTCTCTTTTGAAAAACTTTTTTTTATATCTTGTCTATGTTGTCTAAATACAATCTAAGCCCTGTTACAAAAAGGCTTTCTTTAAATCTCTAAGTATGAATTCTTCCGAAGAGAAATTTACCCTCGAAAAAAATCTTTGTCTATCTTTCGAAGGTAAGTTCCTCTGTATAAATATTCTCTTCCGAAGAGTTTTTAGCCTCGGAAGAACATTTGATCATAGATCAAATCTTCTTCCGAAGCTTACTAACTTCTACTCTTGGAAGCAAATTTGTCTTTAAGACATGATTTGCTTTCGGAAGTTAAAAATGACTTCGGAAGACAATATTGAGAAAAACAAATGTTTTCTCTCGGAAGCAATTTTACTTCAAAGAAAACTTTTACTGTGTAACGGAAATCTTTGGGCCCCACTTGATTTTCCTGTAAAGATACTGTTGGAGAATAGTAAATAACCAGAATTTTTAAACCTTTTCACCATATCATCTGCCACCTACATCCACTTGGACATCAAAACATATTTTCACTCATCATTTCACCTTATCCAGTGGATTCTTCATCGTATAAAGTTACCGGTTATTTCTCTATCTTACTTTTCTTTACTGTTTGTTGAAAATCCCAAATTTTCACTGTTCATCTTCTTCACCCTACCCTGCTATTTTCCCACTTCAATTAACCAGTTCTTCTAGAAACAATGGCTTTGAACCCTCAACATAACCAGGTCGCCATCCTTGATTCTTTGAAGGATGTCGATTTTACCCCCATTGTCCAATTTCTATCACAGTCCACATACTTCACAGCCCTTACAGTAAACCCTACCATCTACTCAAACCATTTGGCCGATTTCTGGGCCAATGGTAGCTGTGAAACCCTAAATGATGAAGAATTATTCGATAAAGGGTTTATGGATAGGAGATCATCATTCGTGAAACTACCATCAGGGAACACATGGAGCTCCATGATGAGGGCGCCCCTACCGAATTCCCCAAGTCTGAGTTGGAAGACACTTACACTCAGATGGGATATGGCGGCGATGTGAGGAAATCAATAGTCTACAAGTTCAATTTCTCCTACAATTGGAAGTTCTTGCTGCATATTGTCCTGCATTGCCTATCCAACAAGTCCGGGGGTTGGGATCAAATCTCATATGATTTGGGCTGCCTAGTCCATGGGTTGGTAAAGGGCCTGCGCTTCAACTACTCAAGATTTGTGCTGAATTACCTAAGAGGCAATCTAACCAAGGATCAATTCTATATGTATCCCAGGTTCATTCAGTACATCATTAACCGTGAGCTAGACCAGACCAAACTACAATATGAAAATATTCTACTAGTCCCTCACATGAGGCATGGCATCTTCAAAACACTAAAAAAGGTGTCCACCAACTTCACTGGAAGATTCACTAATCTTCTTCTAGGTATGCTTGAGCCAATGGCTCCTGGTGACATCCCTGCAAGCCCAGTAAGTGATGAACCCACACCAGACATCACCACTACAATGCCATTTACTTCTTCCCACCCAATCAAAATCACCTACAAAAGACGCCCCAAACGAACCCTTGATCAATCTACTCTGATTGGTCAAGTCCCCTCTCTTCAAACCAAACAGGCTAGAGTGGAATTCAGGGCTCCCACTCAGCCAGAGGTTCAACCATCCTTCACCATTGACCTCAATATTAGCATTGAGTCTCCTCAATCTCAACCTGATGAGCCCACTACTGAAGCCTTAAGCCCTCAGGGTGAGTCTCAACACTTCCCTGAGCAGCCAAAAAGGGATATCGACATCCTTGACTTAGCTGCTATTGCAGAGGAGCCATTAGGTGCTGACCAACATCTCGGGTCATTAAATATAACTGCCTTATCTTTTCTTGACCTTTTAACCTGACCAGATGAGGATATTATGTTTCATCAGGGCCATGAAGTTGATCTACCCCACCACTCTCCACATCAACTGAGCCCTATGGAACCTCTGATGTCTAGCGCACATCAGTTAAGCCAAACTGAGGTGAGTCCAACTGGAGTGGAGGTGACTCATGTAGCTTCAGCTGCCACTACTGAGAGTGTTTCACTAGCCTCTCAGGATAGTGGTAACATCAGTGAGACTGAATCTACGACAACCTTGTCAATTGATGCCTCTAAAAGGGACATCAGTATGCAAGGGTATCCAGGGCGCCAAGAAACCACTACTGGTGGTGATGATGAACATACTAGGTATGTTATCTCATCTCCCAATGATTCTTCAAAAGAAGTTGAGGGTAGTCTGCAACTCATTCTCAAAGACCTACTCTTTAAAGTCACAAACCTTGAATTAAAGGTTAAGACTTTAGAAGATAGGTCTGCCACTCAGCTTCTTGAGATTGAAAATCTCAAGGCTTAACTAGCTGAGAAACAGATGGAGAAGTCTGTTAGGCATGTACCAATTCATGTTTCTTTAAGTTCTTCCTCCAGCTCATCTACTTCTCAAGATGATGCTACCAAAAAGGGGGAGAATGTACAGAAACAAAGACATGAGGAGGAGACATCTGCTCAATATTTGGAGCAGAGATCAACTCAAGTGGAACCCAGTCTTGCCATTACAACTTCCCTTGATGCCATTTCTTCATTCAATCCCACACAGCAACACCCTACAACCATCTTTACTCAACCACATGCTATTACCATTCAAGTGGATCAAAGGATGCTTATTGACCTTCACAGATTCCTAACCAAATTTTTGATAAGCTCCTCCCTTGAACAACCCTCCCCTGATGTTGCTATTCCCTATTTTAGAGCTGAAGAGCTTTAAAGGTTAAGTGCACCACCTACCTCTGAAGAGGAAGTTGGTCAACTTAAGGTCTCTATTGAACACGAGATTAACTTCGAAGGAGAAATACAGACTGATGGCCCAGCAACCAACTTGGAAGGGATAGGTAGTGCAGCTCCAATTACTTCCGAAGCAGAAATCCAAGCTGCGGAAGGAATAATTGAACTATCTTCCTTGTCTGATGACCTGCTTATCATAGAGGCCATTCTTGACCTGGCCTCTGAGGTTAACAGTAAGGATTTCCTTACAACTCCCATTCCCCATACACCACAAGTTCAAACCCCCTCTCCCCAACCTGAATCCTCTAAGCCTGAGTCTCCAAAGGCTGAGTCTTCCTCCAATCCTAAAGGGAAAAGGAAGCTCACTACTGAAGAGCTTCTAGAGGAGGAAAGGTTGGAAAAGCAAAAGAAGAAAGGAAGAATTGATACTGGGAAGCTGCTGGCTGCAAGCAGCAAAGCAGCAGCAGCCGTTCAAGAAAGTATCAACAACCAAAGGAGAGTGGAGATCATAGACATGCTTATCAGCCTGGGAATAGACAATGAAGAAATCCTTCTACTCCCACTTGATGATCTTGTAAGGCTGGAGAAGGCAACCCTTCTACAAAAAGAAAAGGAAGAAGCAACAAGGTTGGCCATAAAGGAGGAAAAGAGGAGAAAGAAGGAGGAGGCAATGGAGAAGGAGAGGATAGAAAGAATAACCTTTCTCTGTACTAGAGGCTATTCTCAGAAGGAGCTAGCACCTCATGATTATGATACGATCTTATTCCTCTTCCACAACGAACAAGATCAGATGAACAAAGAAAGGAAGAAGACTGCTAGGGAGAAGCTGAAGGAGAAGAAAAAGAAGGAGGAAGAGGCAAAGCGTGTAGCTACCAAAAGTGAAGGTGATAAGGACTGGATGAAAGCCTACCTTAAAGCCTATGGATTCATTGGCAGGCAGGTGGTTCCTATATCCCTAAAGACCCTACAGCGACATGTCAACGACATCTAGACTGACATTCGCTTAGGAAGAAGGCAGGAGGTACTCCAAAGGCAAAGTGTTTAGAGGATGGCACCCAAACCACAACCTATGCCTACACCTTTTCTCTTCCCCATTAAAACTGAGCCAACCACCAAACCTTACACCCCTGAACCCACACCATCAGCCATACCTACACCTTTACCGACTGCCTCTCAACAACCTCCACCTCCACCTATCCTTAAACCCAAAACACAACCCCGAACCCAATCACTACCCAAACTATCTTCTGAACAATCTAAACCCCTGACCTTAGAAGAGTTCAAGGAGATCAAAAGAAAGCTCATCAACTGTAGAACCCTGAGTGACATCTCTTGTGAGGAGGAGTCCATAAAGCTGAAGTACACTGATGGCTCTTCCTATTCCCTCATAAGAGATTCATTCCTTGATCTGCCAAGGGGAACACTGGACCAAGCTCTCCAACTTCTTGCAACCAACTCAGACATACTTAATGAAGAAGAGAAGAAGTTGAGAAGGAGACTAGTGACTTTGCTGGACATAAGAAAAAGGGACAAGCTACCAACCAATCCCCTCAATCCTAGAATCCAAATTGTCCAGTGGAGGTTCGATGAATCTACACATAGTTTTGCTGCGGAAAGGGAGAATGGTCAAGAGAACAGACTTGATACATCAGCTTGCTACACTCAAGCAGATTTGACATTGCTGAGTTAGCAAAGATACCATTCTCCAATCTCTCCAATTCTCAAATAGATACTTACATCAGAAATCATCTGAGCAGTCTTCATGTCGAAGAGCTTACAAAGAAAGCCAAGACTGAAGAAGAGTTGAAGAAGAGAGCAAAGGAAGAAGAAGAAGGAGCAACCAGAAAAGGAAAAATATTCCTGCAAATGGTTGAAGGTCCAACTTCAAAACCAATAGTTAGATGGGAATATGACTATAGTTCTCATCAACTAACTCTCTTCAGAGGGACTAAACAAAGGGTACATGTCATCCTAAGCAACAGATTAGATCTACTTTTTACAGATGACTTGTACAAACTCCTCACTACCACATCAGGGAAGAACAAAGAGACAAACAAATATCTATTTTCCCTGGTGTTGAAGAACTTAAGGTGTAGGAAGAAGTGAAGTTTTGGTAGCATCAGCCTAGGGGGAGTTTGTTAGATCATATGAGGCTAGTGCAACCAAAACTAACACTTAGAAGATTTTGATGTACAACTGAAGTGGTCTTTCGAAGACAAAGCTGCTCTTCTGAAGACAAGTTAAAGATCTTCCAAAGCTCAAAGTATGAAGAACTTCCAAAGAGAGAAGTCAGCATTTCGAGACTAAGTAGTTCTACTTCCGATGTATACAACTTAAAGGATTCTAAGGACAAAGTCTTCTGAAAAATAAAGTCCGGAAGACTTGCAGAAGACTCAGAAGAAGTTGATTCTTCCAAAGTATAAATGGCCTCAGAAGAACATATTCTTCCAAAGCCATTTTTGCTTCGGAAGAACCAACTATGAACTAGTGGACATAAGTATGGTCTGTCTAACAGTCCGCTGCAAACTCTAATATACTGCATGGTGCTTTCCCACGCCCATATAGTTGACCATACTTTAATCCACTGTTCACGTATTATCAGTTAGTACAGTTACCATTCTTAGTTTGTGACAAAAGGTAAGTCATGGATCTGTCAGGAATACCTAATCTAGGATAGTATTTTATCTTAGATACTTTACTTCTAGCAATGTAGTATTTGTGTAGTCGTAGATTCTAGCTGGTTTTCCAAGTATAACCAGTTGTAGATAGTAGTATATATAGTTTCTCATTGTAACTTAAGTAACCATGCTTGTAAAAGTCTTGTAATACTAAGTTGAGAAGTAATATATACAAGTATCTTGAAAAACCATTCTTGTGTTCTTGTATTCATTAACTTATTATATTACTTGTGAACTTAGTTGAGATTCGGCTTCATCTAACCGAGTGATATTAAGTAAGTTTGTGAGAGTATCTTATGTTGTTAGACAAACACCGCTCCTACAATCAGTTTCAAACAAACAAGGACCGACCACTCCCTATTTATGTTTAACAAATAAGACATTTTTGTTGTTGCCTTAATTTAATAAGATATTTAGCATTATAGACCATGATCTTTTGAACTTTGTTCTTAGAAATAAAGTGACTAGGACTAAGAAATGGATGGTGCTAAGCAAACGTAGGTATACGTTAGATATATTAGAAGAACGGAAATAATGGGATGTCAACAGAGTCCATTTCCTACAGAATAAATTTCAAAACTTGATAAGTTTGATGATGAACCACGTATGGACCCTCATTAATATCAATGATTAGTAGGGAAACTTCTTTACTTGCAAGCCAAAAGGGTTAGGCTGTAAATGTTGTAAGTCAACTCGTTGCTGACCCAAGACAAAGTCACAAGGAGCCGCAAATAGGGTTCTTCGATACCTTAAGTGTAACAAACCATATAAACCATACCAAGATATTATCTGCTTTGCCCCCCATGGGTTGCTCATCTAGAAACTCATGGTTTTTTTTAACCTGACGAGTTGCTCAACCAGCCAAATCACATCTGGTGAAAACAAAACCATGAGAACCTGGATGGGCAACCCATCAGAGACATAATGGATAATATCTTGGTACTGTTTATGTGGGCTGTTATAAATGGTATCAGAGCCACTCATATGCCGTTTGGGATGGTGGGGCAAATCTCATCAAGAATGATGAGGCCGTAGGGGTGTTTAGAGGGAGACCTTAGGTAAATCCCACATCTATAGATAGGATGGTGGGGTAAATATGATCTAGGATGATGAGTCCAAAAGGGAGGGGGGTAACTGTAATACCCTAAGCAAGTCCTATATTGGCCATGGATAGGATAAATGCTACGTTCATAAGGAATGTCATGCCTCTAATATGACTAACATGTTTTAAGCGTTTTAGCTGTGGATGAGATGAGAATCCACAGTTAAGCGTGCTCAGGTAACAATAATCAAGCGATGGGTGACCTTTGAGAAGTTTTCACCTGAGCAACCAAAAGCAAATTCATTAGCTCCTCGTGGGGGAAGTGGACAATAAGAGGGTGGAGACCTCCTATTGGGACTGACAAGGATAGTCTATATTATCAACATAGTCAAAGTGAACAAATGTCAATGTCATTGTCAAAGTCATCGGAATAGTCAAACAGACCCGTTCAAGACGAAGAACCGAGACGAGTCGTTGAAGATATATTTGACTAGGAGTTTTATTGTTAATAAATATTTTTTGTGTCAACAAAATATATTTATTTATGTTTAAGTCATTTTTATGTTTTATATGTATTTTCTATAATTGTCTAAGTCTAGGGGCTTAATATGTCATTAGTGAATATTATCACTATATATAGATTAGTGACAATTAGGTTTAGGAGTTTGAATGAGCCATTGATTGAGGGACTTTCACTTCGTAATATCTTTAGCAATCAATATTCAGATCAAACAAGGGTTTCATTGAATGTTCTTGAGGTGTTCATCATTGTTCATCCATATTTTATAGTGTTTGATCTATATTTTACACAAATATCATTGATATCTATGTTATCAGTGGGATTTGTTTGTGTTTGGTAATCAAGTGCACTGTTATATCGATCAACATGACCAACAATTTGGTATCAGAGCCATTTTGCTCTTGATTATTTGAGTTTTGTTTGATTTTGAGTTCAAAGTCACTGTTCCATTCATTTTCGATTTGATCAGCATGTTTTGGTCATGGAAATTGATTGAGGATTGCTCGATTTTGGGTGGGAAGCTTTAGAAATCATCAGATCTCAAATTCATTGAGATTTTGATGAATTGCAGTTGATTTCATGCTGAAAAAGCTTTTCAGATACTTCGGACGAATCTACAACGCGTCCAGCAAAACTACAGCCTCGTTCAACGAAAGTACACAGTTTCGCCTGGTGAAACTAGGATTCCTTCAACGAAACTACACAGTTCTTGATTTTTTTTGGATTTGGTTTCTTAATCCCAGCAAAAGTACATGCATTGAATGAAAGTTCATGGTGTTTGTGTGCCAAACCCAGCGAAATTGCTGCCAAATTGATCTCTGAATGAAAGTTCATCTAGTTTCGGGCGAAACTATCCAGCGAAACTAGCATCAGTCTGCCATTACTGGGCGAAACTGCCATCAAAATTATAGGCGAATCTACGAACGAAACTACTAGCGAAATTGCCAGCAAAATTAGTGAAATTTCAGCGAAAATGTTAGCGAAATTACCAAAATTTCTGCGAAAATAATTTTTGATTATGGTAAAAATGGATTTTTCAGAAGTCTCTAATTTCTTCAAATCTGATCATCTAATATCAGCACAAAGTCGGTTTGATTCTTTTGCTGCCTTGAAAGTTGAAAAAATATCTGATTTTGTTGATCGATTTCTAATGGTGGCAAGCAACCTTAAGAAGTATGATAACCAACTGGGGAACCATGAACAAGTCACAAAACTTCTGGACTCTCTTCCTCCATAGTGGAGTCTACAAGTTAGATTGTTAAAGCAGGAAAGAAATTTTGCTGACTATAAACTCATGGAAGTTATCAACAAGTTGAAGTCATTTGACTTGGATTTGAAAAGAAGAGAGTACAACCAATTCATGTATAGTGGTGTATCTTCAAGTGTTGAGATCAAAGAAACTAAAGAAGAAGTCAACCATGCATTGATGGCTGAGGTGGTAAACAATGATAAGGATTCTGTTGAGGATTTTGATCCTTTCAAAGAATTCAGGCGTGATACTCAAGGTGAGAGTGTTGGTGATGTTAATGCTTGTGCAAGCTGGTGTAAAGTTCAGAAGCAACAGGATAGTGAAATAGATGAAGTGAAGCTGGAGGTTCAGGATGAAAGAAAGCAAGTGGAAGGTGAAGATGAGGAAGCTAAAAAGAGAGCTGAGGAGGATGAATACAAAAAGAACACTCCCGTATGTCAATGTGAAAAAGCCCTAGCTGCTGAAAAGATAGTTATGGGACTCCCCTATGAGATAGTTCAAGACATGTGTTCTCCTCCCTGTAAAATTTGTTTATTTGGAATTTATAAAGCTAACAGATTATTGTTAGAAAATGAAAAAGAATTAAAACAAATAAATAAAAGAATTTAATTTCAATGAGTCCAAATATTCTATAAAACTAAGAGAAGCTTTAAAAGAAAATGATCTTTTAAAAAGAAATCTTTTAGAAAAGAATGTAGAGATTAATGTTTTGAGCGAACGAGTCACATTAGCAGAATTTGAGACTAGCAAGCTTAAAACTAAACTAGACAAATGGATGATATCAGGGATGAAATAGGAAGAACTATTCTGTAAGCAAAGGGGAGAAAGAATCAAAACGGGTGTAGGATGTGGTGAAACTTCATATGTTTATCCTCCTCCTAGCACTCATTGTTACTCTCCTATGCCTCAACCTCATCCATCTAATGATTTGATTGAAGCTGCAGATACTAATAGTTTACATGCAAGTTTAAACAATGTTAATCACAAAGAGGTTCGAGATGAATATGATTTTCCTGCAGGCTTGGGACTCATCAAGCAAGGATCTGATATGCAAAACGATAATTCCACCTCTGATGCTTCAAATCCAATATCAGGTCTTTCTCATAACTTCTTTAACAAATTCAAAACAGGTAACATCCCTTCTTTTGTTCCTGTCAGGTTTGTCAAAGAAGGAACAACTGTGGAATTGTCAGGCAATCAGAACTCAAACAAGTGGTATCAATCAAGATCCGTTGGAAGCAGACTTGTGTATACAAGACTGGACTAGCTCAGATGATGAATCAAAAATCATTAAGTCACCGGAGGTTGTCAAGTCTCAAATGCTTCCAAAAGTTAAATCAAGACCTATACGGATCTCATCTCCAAATGCTAAACAAATTAGCAGTCCCTCTAAAACTCAACAGAAACACTCACCATCTTCATCTGCTATCCATCAAGCTTGCTTCAAATCTGCCTCCAAGTCTGCCAAGTCACCAGTCATATAAAAGGGTTCTCAAAAGAATGTTCAGATCTCATCTCCTCGAACATCACACGTCAAATCACAGCTCAGTTTGAAACCTATATCGACAAAGCCTCAAAAAGTTCAATCTTCTGATATCCGAAAGAAGAAGCTTCAAGGTTGTCGACAAGCTGTAACAACCACAAAGCAGGCTCCACCCTCTCCTGCCGAGACTACAAAGAACCAAAAGCCCTTCAAGGCTTGCTTTAGATGTGGAAAAGAAGATCATGTGCTAAAGAAGTGCCCTCAAGTTCAAAGACAGGCTTGGGGCACGGGTTGCTTCTCTGGTTCAAAAGGTAAAAAGCACACATTTTTGAATGAATGGATGATGAACAATTTATCCAAACCTTCTCATGTGAAGCCGGTTTCATATGATTCAAAGATGAAAATGACCAATGTCTCAAAATCAAAATCTCTTACTTCGGGTCTTAAAAAGAAAATGCTTTTCAAATTCAATTCTTTCAAATCAAAAGTAATTAAACAGAAACAAATTTGGAAAGTAAAACAAAAAGTTAAAGAGATAAATGATTTTTCAAAAGCGTGTGTGCTAAAGCAGGTTATGTACACTGATGAAAAAGGAACTCCCAGGACCATGATGGCCTGGGTCCCCCTCTCTAACTAATCTGTTAATGAGTGCAGGAACAGTTCAGGAGGACTGTTAGTAATCCGTTTTACCGACAGAGAATGTTCCTCAATCAAATTTGAAGCTGAACAAATAGGTTATGGTTTTGGCATCAAATTCACATTTTGGATTCTTATCTGCACTATTACAGTTCACACTTCACAATCACTGCATTTTTCTTGGTACTTCATTTCTCATCCTTTTTCTAGTATAATTTGGAAGACTTTCTTTGCTAGTATAATTGAAATGGGAACTAAGAACTTGATTTGGGATGACTGAAAAATGATAGTATGTTTTATTTGTATGCTTGGTTGCATGACTTGTACCTTTGTGAGAAATGATAGTAACGGATGTAGATGTCTGTATCATTTAAAATTCTAAAATCTAAAAAAACAAAAAAGCGGACAGTTTCATTATATGATATGCATGGTAGGTTCAGCCCAAAAATGAAGTAAACAATGATCCTGTAGCCCAACTAAAGCTTTAGAACTTGGTGATAAGGATCATTTCCATGACATCTCGACCTGCACAAAGTTACAAGTATCATCAAAAACGGGTTGAGAGTATCTGACTTCTGCCTTGATCCCTTACATTCCCAAAATCTCCCTATCCCCAAGTCCTGAATGTAGCTTCTCGTTCGCTCTTCTGATGTATATTTCGTGCTTATCTCCTCTACTATGCGAAAGCATTGACCTGGAGCGATGATCTTCTTTGTTATATGTGAGTATAGACCTGAAGCTCTCATCAGTACCCTTAGATGATCATCTCCTCTGTTATACGTAAGTTTAGACCTGGAGCTCTCATCATCTGTTCCCCAAAATAAAGGGACGGTGATTCTTAAATTAAGATCATTGTTGGACCTCAAAAGAAAATCAAGTAGAGTTAATCATTTTACTCAATAAGCCCTGAAGACGGGATAAGTTCTTTGTCGGATGTTTGTGGGAACCAAGTTACCTGAGCTTCTCTAATCGAACCTAAAACATGATTAAATCAGTTGCAGGTCACTCGTTGAAAAGAATAAGGCATGGGTTTAAATTGGAAAAATATACCAACAATCATTCTTGAACTGTTTTTGGCTGTCAAAATTTTAAAATCGTGATCAGACTCTGTATCAGTGTGATCTCACTAACTTGGTGATGTTTAAATACATCTTTGTGCTTAAGTATATCTTGAGGATGTGATCTCATGATCAATTTAGTTCTTGGTATAAAATAAAATTTAAAAAAAATTAATTATATATATATATATATATATATATATATATATATATATATATATATATATATATATATATTTCAATTCTTCCATATTATGCTATTGAAATGATCTTATATTTTCATGCATTGCACACACAGATAAACACAGATTTATTTGTTAACTGAAATGATCTGATAGGAAGTTATGAGATTGTAGTTGTGATTGTGTTACAGATTTTTGCTTCAAATGATGATCGATCATCAGCTGAGCAAAGTACCTGACCAGAGAACCTGTTCTTCAAGTTTGTAGAAGATACCTAGCTAGAATTCCTTCTCCTACATCTTCTGAAGCACTCAAGAATAGAGTGTTGGAAAAGCTGTTCCTGATCATTCACAAAGAATGCACACGAAGAGGGGAAACATACAAAAAGGGGGAACCTGTAAGATGAAAGATCTTCAGGAACAGATCATCAATCTAGGGCGAGATTGAAGATCATTATATGGTTGACTTATCGGAGCTGAAGATGATACAAGACATTGATAATGATAGACTAATGGGGAGTATTGTTGGGTATGAAAAGGATAGTCTATATTATCAACACAGTCAAAGTCAACAAATATCAATGTCACTGTCAAAGTCATCGTAATAGTCAAACAGACCCGTTCGAGACGGAGAACCAAGACGAGTCGTTGAAGATATATTTGACTAGGAGTTTTATTGTTAATAAATATATTTTGTGTCAACAAAATATATTTATTTATGTTTAAGTTATTTTTATGTTTTATATGTATTTTATCTAATTGTCTAAGTCTAGGGGCTTAATATGTCATTAGTGAATATTATCACTATATATAGATTAGTGACAATTAGGTTTAGGAGTTTGAATGGGCCATTGATTGAGGGACTTTCACTTTGTAATATCTTTAGCAATCAATATTTAGATCAAATAAGGGTTTCATTGAATGTTTTTGAGGTGTTCATCATTGTTCATCCGTATTTTATAGTGTTTGATTTATATTTTACACAAATATCATTGATATCTATGTTATCAGTGGGATTTGTTTGTGTTTGGTAATCAAGTGCACTGTTATATCAATCAGCAGGACCAATACCTCCTCTACCAAGACCTGTTTTGCGTGGGTGAGCAACTCGTCATGTGAAAACAAAACCATGAGTTCCTAGATGGGCAACCTATCAGGGACAAAGCGGAAAATATTGTGGTACAGTTTACGTGTGCTGTTACAGATGGTGCAAGAGCCAGAGGCGGGACCGATGTGCCATCAAGGACTTTGGGCTTTATAAGAGGGGTGGTGATATAAGTCCTATATTGGTTTAAGGGGAGAACGAAACCCTTATTATAATGGGTGGAGATCTCCTCTACCAAGACGTGTTTTTCCTGTGAGAGCAACTTATCAGGCGAAAACAAAACCGTGAGTTCCTAGATGGGCTACCCTTCGAGGGCAAAGCGGACACTATCTTGGTGGTACGATTTACGTGGGATATTACATTAAGGCCACTCTTGGGCAAGGCATTTTATTTCCTAAAATGCTTTAACCACTCAACCACATCGATGTAAGTCTCATATCAGTTGAAGGGGAAGAACAAAACCTTTCTTATAAGTAGGTGGAAACCTCCCCAACCAAGTCATGGTTTGCCTGGGCGAGCAACTCGTTAGATTAAAATAAAAGTGTGAGTTGTCGAGTGGGTAATCCATCAGAGACAAAACGGATAATATTTTGATATAGTTTATGTGAGTTCCCGGATGTGTTATCATGTCTTTTATTATAATATTCTTCAGATCTGTGCGCTCTTACTTATTTATAAAAACCAACACCAACCCAAGGTATGGTTTACAAATAGATACGCGGTATATACATTCATCGAAGTCAGATCTATGCATGTCTTGCACCATTATATTCTTTTTTCCTTTAAAGACTTTAATCATAAGTTTACGATCACATCACATAGAAGTAATAATAATTGTATATGTAACAATTAGAAGTTGTTCTCTATTGTAACTACCACGTGGCAACCACTGGTTGAGCTTATTATTATTAATTTTATCTCTCTCTATCTTTAATTCAGTTATTGCGTGTCTAAATCATGACAACAAATAAAGTATTTGTCCAGTGGTTTCTACGTTTCCAACTAGTCCAGGTACCCGTGTTCGAGTCTGCGGTCTCATTCACCTTCTAAATTATTACATTTTTTTTTTCTTTATTTATTTTTTTAAAATTAAGTGGAACTTATAGCACTTAAAAAGAATGGTTCCCTCTCATCAGTGTAATTGTGTTCTCAAGATCTATTTTCTTTTCGTTATTTGTTTTTAAGCTGAATATAATTAGGTTTAAATTCTTTTGACATTTTGCTAGATATTTTGTTTATCTTTTTCTTAAACGTATTCTTTTGCTTTATTTTCTTTAAATTCTTTTAACGAAATCCAATAACTTGAATTTTAATATTTTATTTGATTGATGTTTATTCAATTTTCTATTTTCTTTATTTAAGTGGTTCCCTAAATCAAGATTATAACGTCATGACATGTGTGTTTTGTGTAACTTTTAGCTCAGATTGATGTTAGTTCAATACGCTAGCGTAATTTGATACTTCTTTGAATATCGATCCCACATAAAACTAATTCAAAAACTAGCCACTTTTTAAAATTTCTGTTTTCCCGCCACAAAGTGCGTGGGTATGTAACAATTAGAAGTTGGCAGTCTATAGTAAGTGCCGTCAATCAACCGATGGTTGGGCCTTTGATTTACAGTTCTGTTTTTTTTTTTAACGTGAAGTTATTTATTTATTTTTTCTTCATTTATGTGTCTTTTTGATTTCGTGGTTTTGTTTTTCTTATTTTATCTTTTAAGTTTAAATTGTTTTTTCAGGAATTTTAATCTTCTTTTGCCATTTTTATGTACAATTCGTCGAAAGGAGCATTACAAATTTTAACACTTTGGAACTTGCCCGAAATATGTGTTAGTTGTGAACTAACACGCATAACAACCCCAACAAAAACACGTGAGAATATAAAGTGATAAACTAGACAAACCCGCAACAAAGCATGATGTATACTCGTAGTTATGATACATCTGGAGAAATAATTTCTAGATTGCCATGTCATTGGAGGCAACCATATAAACTATAATAGCTAACGATGAGCATTTCCTTTTTCTTTTGAACACCCAGCAAAACATATCATTAAAAAAGAAAAGACTAACGGGGAGCTAGCACAAGTATATCTTACAACAAAGTTTGGATTAAAATTCCAATCATAAGGAAACTTGATATCTAATATTAAAACTAAACCACAATAATTGACCAAATATAAAGTTACAACTAAGAGAAAGATGCCAGGGATGTTTGAAGAAGCAGACCAAGTCTGAGCTCCTTTATGTAATGGTTGAACTTAGAGACTCGGGAAATCAAAACAAAATTTTGAAAAAATCAAGTTATAGTGCGAGAACTAAGTATCTGCGCGAGAACCTTTTGGTTTAGTATAAATATAGTTTTTGCTATTTATTCTATTATCTGTGTTTGATTCATTCCATTTCAATCATGAGATTGATCTTATTGGGATTATACGGGATCTTACAATTGGTAACAGAACAAGGTGTGCTCTATATCAATTAGGATGAACTTGAAGTGATTTGGAAGACTTTTCAAGCTGAAAACTCAATTTCAAGATGAAGATTGCTTTGATTTGATCGGATTTGAGCTTGATTTGAGCTGTTTGAGATCAAAGTCCTGTTGAAGAATCATTATTCGTATTTTGAGTAAATTTAACGGTTAAAATGGCCTTAATTGAATCAATTAGCGACAATTAGGACTACACTTGAACTTAATTCACTAAAATGAAGCTCAATTATGATTTTTGGACAAATTGGTGATTGTATTCTCTGTGGAAAAGTTCAAATTGGCCAGAGAGAACTTCTGAAAAGTTCTAAGTTTCACGCGAAAAATTGAAGTTTCGCGCGAGAAGTATATTATTTGCATTTGACGGTTACATATATATTTCTTGTTCGCGTGAGAAGTCTAGCTTTTCGCAAAAGAAGGTTACAAAACTTGTTACGCTAAAAGTTATTTGGTTGTCAACCATAATCTGAAGAAGCTTACAGGTACATTAAGTCTTGATATATAGATCGGGACTAGTACTAAGCCACCGAGATTGCTGAGTGAAGATGACTATGTTGACCGGGCATACAGGTTTGAGAATCATGTCATTTATACGAAACCGAAGATGAGGAGGTCAATCAAATACGAATATTACACACCTCTTCACAAAAATGAAAAGGGGAAATGGTTCCAAAACCTTAGCATCACTGAGATGAAGATGACATGAAAAGATTTGAACTCGATGACAAAGCTTATGCTGCTATCACCATGGCTTTGAGCACTGAAATCTCACAAAAGTTTAAGGATTTCAGGGGGCAAAAGTTTTATGGGATGCCATGAAAACACAAATCATGGGAAACAAGGATATGAGAGAAAGCAAGAAAGACACGCTTAGTCAGGAATTCTACATGTTCAATCACATCATTGGTGAAACTTTGGAAACTCAGGTTTCTAGATTTGTCAAGTTGATAACAAAATAAGAGTGCTGGTATCATCTTGAGAACATTGCTATTAACAAAAAGCTTCTGAATTCATTACCTTATAGTTGGAACAACAACTACTCAACAATCAAGAGAAGTAAAGACTTGTTTACCATGTCACTTAGTGATTTGATCTCTAGTATCAATTCATATGAGATGGACAATAAACAGAGAGCTCCATACAATCTGAACTCCATGGAAGCTGAAGCTACGACTTTATATGCAAAAATGGCTAGCAATCCAAAGTACTATTTGATTTATCCATAAATATGTCAGCAACAACAATCAAGAAGCCCTTTTGTTCCCATAGTTCAAGAAGCACCAATATCTCAATTCCTAGTTTCAAATGCTAATCAGTATTTTCGCATGCCATCTCAATATAAATCAGTTCATCCTCAATCACACACCTATTCATCCATTCAGCCTCAAACAGAGGTCCCAAAAGCTTATATTGCTACTTCTAGCCCTTCCAAAGAAAATATTCAGATTGCTAAAAAACATCTTGCACTATTCACTACATTCATGTTAACTTATGAAGCTTTCATAGGAGAAAGACTGGGTGCACCAGATGTTATGGTAGATGATCTGCAACATGTAAACACTGATGATGTTGAAGAAAATGATATCAAGTATCAAATGGTAGTGGTTTTGTATCATGCTAAAACCCTTTCCAAATGAACAAGGAGAAAGATGTTTGGTGTTAACAATTCCAACAAAATTGGTTTTGACAAGACAAGTCTAAGATGTTATATCTATGACAAACCTGAGTATTTTTCTAGGAAATGTACAGAAACATAGATCAATTCAAGTGAATGTAGGAAGAAGATGGTGACACTTGAGGTTGAATCAAAGAGTGATAAAGCTGGAACTTCAAGCAACAAAGCTCTCGTATCACAAGCTGATGGTGAATATGCCTGGTCGGATTAGATGGAGATTCTGGATCTAAAATATCCACTACTTTTTTTTTTGCCAAAATCAAGACTGAGGAAACCAAAGTAAAATCAGAGAATCTATTTGCTTAATTTGTCTCTGATGATTTACTTGATGTGGTATTTGCTGAAGGTAACGAAGGTGACGAAAGAAAAAATCAAATTCAGTTTAAGAGAGTGAATGTGGACATGTTTGAGGATGACAATCATTGAGTTAGAAGCTAAAAGGTCTACAAATGTTGTTGAGTTTACTATACCAAACTTTGATGTGAAGACCGGTACTATCAATGCTATTGGGATCACTCTAGCAAATCTTGAGATGAAATCATTGAATTCTATTGCTATCGCAGAAACTATAGCAACAGTTGATACCAAAAGCTGAAGCTGCCAAAATTACTCCAGCATATTTAACAGAAGAAGAAACTTATGAAAAGAAGGAAATTCTGAAGGCATTTATGGTTAAAGGAGTGTATGATGCTAGTGAAACATTTGATACCACTTCTGAGGTATATACTGATCTGTGTGCTAGTTAATGTGTTGAGAAGGTTTAAAGATATAAAGTTCATGATGAAAACTTGATCTTAGAAGTTAAAAAACTTCAATATCAAGTAGGAAAAGATAAATCTAATGAAAATATTTTTAAAGAAAAACTAGAAGGATTAAACAAAACAATTTATCAATTACAACTTAATATTCATGATAAAGAATGCACAAATAATGATTAGTCTAAACGTAATGATGAACTTGCTTTGGAAATAAATAAAGTTAACATTAAACCTATATATGCTAAACTCATAGTTGAATGTTATGAATTTTCTTCAATAATGGTTGAAGGAATAATTAAATCCCAAATGACAGAAAAGATTAATGGTGGTAAGAGTGGTATTGGATTTACCAAGACAACTCCTACCATTAATCATGATTACTCTTGTATGCGTTCGTCAGTTTACTCAACAGATGAGAATATGAATTATAGCCTAGGATTCTTGCCAACTTGTGACTTAAAACCCTCAGTTAACATGTGTTTGAATGTTGATCCAATCACAAAAACTAAAACTAAAATCAATGATTTTAATATTTATGCAAAAAATTTAAAGAAAGATGGATTGGTAGAAGATTGGAAAAGTGATGATTAAATAGATTTTTACAATAATAAAAATAAGATTTGTATTGAAAATTTGTCTAATTGTACTTCATCACTTGTGGTTAATGAGAAGTTTTCTTTTTCTTTTGTTAAGAATGACTGTTCAAAAAGTTCAACAAGACAAGAAAAGTTAAAAGCATAAATTGTGCATAGTGATAACAACCCTAAAACAAAACAATTCAATAAAACATGATCTGATTTGAAAATTGATTTCAAGATAAGATTTGTTTCCATGGTAATATAGATAAGGAATACCATATTTTTAAAGAAACAAACTCTTGATTCTTTAAAAATACACTTCCTTATGATGATAACTCTATGAAATAAGATGTTTGTAGCTCAGGTCTCACTAAGACCGGTCCCATTCCAGCAATTGCTTCCAAAAGTTCTAAAGGCACAGATCATGCCTCATCGATTACAGATTCAAATCAAAAGACAAAGAAATTTTCCTTAATTCTTTCAGATCAAGCTAGAACAGTATATGTTGATAAAGAGAAGAGAGAGTGCATTACAGAATCATATGGCCAAAGATATACCAAAGCCAAATTCTATGATAATTTTGTTGGTTATCATAAACAGTTTGAGAGAAACATGTATGTAACAAAATTTCATCCTTCGGATAAAATACAGAAAACATGTTGTTTTGTTCGTGGGAAACCAAATCATAAGGCAAGAAATTGCATTTATCAACACAGATCATTAAGTAGACAACGATTTCATAATTCTATTTAACATAATAGGAAACAATATTTTATAAATATAAAGTCTGATAAACATACAAGTCAAAAGAAAACTTTTGTTTATAAACCAAAGAATCAATTAAATGAAAATATGAGCAAATTTAATGTGGTTAAGCTATCATAAAGTGTTGATGAAAGCAAGGTCAAGACCTTAAGCAATAACTCAAGGAAAAATGAAATAAAATTGATAAAACCTATTCAAGAGTGGAAAGTCAAAGTCAAAACGATAGTTTTAGAACCTATTAATGATTATGCTTTAATTGACAAACGAGATATGATATTAAAATGAATATCAGTCTTGGATGAAAACAACGCTCTCAAGTTAACAATGGCTTGGGTTACTAAAACTAATTAATCTCTTAATATGTGTACGAACAACCAAGTCGAACTATTGATATCTTATGGCATGTTGATAACGGTTGTTCTAGTCACATGACTTGTAACATATCACTGTTACATAATGTTCAACATCCTAAAGATGGGTATGTTATTTTTTCAGGAGACAATGGAGGTAAAATCATCAAGAAAGGTATAGTGACTAATAAAGTATTAAGCTTTGGGGATGTAAGTTATGTTAAAGAGTTAAGACATAATTTGATATGTTTGTCTCAAATCTATGATAAACATTATTCAATACATTTTACTGCAAAAAGAGGGTTTAATAATCAAAATAGGTTTTGTAATACCTAACAAATGGGTATTATTGAGTACTTTGAGAGACAAAGATACATATTTGTTGGACATGACTAGTTCACATTCTATGGTAACAACATCATGCTTGTTATCCAAAGACTCGAAGAGTGATTCAATGTTATGGCACATTGACTTGGACACATGTCAATATCAAGAACATGAGAAGATTAATAAGAGGAAATCATGTTGTAGGTTTACCAATGAAAGAATTTCAACTTGTCAAACAATGTTTGTCTTGTTTCAAGGGTAAATAATATACACTTACTCATAAGCCCATAGCTCATAACTCTGTTAATTCAATTCTTCAATTATTACACATGGGTCTTTTTGGTCCGGTAAGTGTTTTAAGCTCGGGAAGACGTTCTTATTGTTTGGCTGTTACTAATGATTTTTTGAGATTCAATTGGGTTTTCTTTTTAGCATCAAAGGATGAAACTCCTTAGTTTCTATAAAGTTCATGAATCTAGTAAAAAATTAATCTAACAAGATAATTAAGGACATTTGAAATGATAATGGAACTGAATTTCGAAATCATATCTTGAATGAGTTTTATGATTCAAAAGGAATAGCAAAGACAACTTAGTGCAATAGTAACTCCACAACAAAATGGAGTTGCTGAAAAATTCAACAAATTTTTAATTGAAGCTGCTCGAACAATGATTTCTACTGTAAAACTTCCATTATTATTTTGGGTAGAAGCTGTCAATACCGTGTGTTATGTTCAGAATCATGTTTTGATCAACAACAGAAGACTCTATGTGAAATATTTTTTAAACACAAACCCAAAGTTAAATAGTTTAAAGCCTTTTGTTGTTGTTATACACTATTACACACTTCCAACTTTAAATAAAATTTGAGGCAAAGGCTAACGATTGCTATTGATCAAACTTTGTTTATATGGAAGACTGGTGATGGTTTAATTCTTGTCCAAATATATGTTGATGATATTATATTTGGATCTACAAATGATGATATGTGTAAGGAATTTGAAGCGGTAATGAAGAAGAAATTTGAGATAAGTTCTGTTGGAGAAATTTACTTTTTCTTAGGTATTCAAGTTAAACAGGATTATAAGGGTATTTTAATTTATCAAGAAACGTTTTTTCAAACTATCTTAGAAAAATACAAATTTCAAGACTCCAAGATGGCTCTAAATCCTATGTCTTCTCGTCCCACTTTAGCTCCTCATATAACTATTGAGGATGTTGATCAACATTTATACAGATTAATGATCGAATCCTTGATGTATCTTATTGCAAGCAGGTAGGACATCATGTTTTATGTTTGTCAATGTGCACGTTATAAGAGTAATCCAAAGGAATCGCACATGAAAGTTGTCAAAAGAATATTTAAGTATCTAAAAGGCCAGCCATGACTTGGGCTATGGTATCCTAAATCTTTTGAGTTCAATTTATATGCTTATACTAACAATGATTATGGTGGTTGTAATTTGGACAGTAAATCAACAACAGGTGGCGGTCAATTTCTCGGGAATATGTTGATTTCATGGCAATGCAATAAAAAGAATATTGTTTTCACATCACTATAGAGGCTGAATATGTGGCTGCATCTAGATGTTGTTCTCAAATTGTTTGCATACAACGACAACTGCTTGTTTGCATATAACTCTGCAGTTCATAACATCGTGAATAATCCCATTCAGTATTCAAAAACAAAACACATCGACATCTGAATGTTTTTTTATCCGTGATTGTTATGATAAAAAAGTTATATATCTTAAGTAAGTCACATAAGATGAAAACATAGTTGATTTGTGCACCAAGGTTTCTGATCATTCCCGTTTTGATTTTCTGGTCCCATCTTTGGGAATGATTAATTTTTAATGATTATAGGGGGCCTTTGACCAAAAATATTTCATGTTTCTTATTTTTGTTAAAATTGTTATTTTCATTTGATAATCATAATTTTAGGAGAAGAAAATTAAAAATATACTGAAAAAAATTTTGGTTTAGAGGGAGTTCAATTTTTTTTTGAAAATTTCATTGATAAATTCGAAAAGTGTTTTACTCTAAAAAGGAATTTTCTGTGTAAGTAGAAAATAATAATACATCTTTTGCTCTTGATATATTATATACACAGTCTGAAAAAGAAACTGACTTAAATTTTGTATAATATGCTGATAGGCTCTATTTACAAGAGTGAAAAGGAGTATGGATTGTGATGCACTATAACTAAATATGTTATCTTTGAAGTAGGTAACACATAAGAGTTTTATGGTAACACTTATTACATACTAAAACAAAGTGAGAGTTACAATCTTCTCATACTCAATCCTGTCATTCTCTAATGATTTTCATAAGTGTGTGTGTGTGTATATATATATAGAAAAGCAAAAAAAAATTAAACTCTGACAAAAAGAGCAACAAGATGCAAAAAAAGCCATATAGTAATAAAAGATGACAATCCGCACACAAGTAAAAGATATGTTAAATACATACATACTATATAGTAAATATTATTATTTTTTAGAATATGTTCTAACACAGGAGGCAAAATTAAAAAAATGAGGCTTGTTAGTCTGAATTGACATGCAAATCCTAAACATCTTGAGATGGTAAGATATAAGTTCGACTGGCTGTTAATAGGTCCTAAAACTTGTTAATATTCTGTTTTAAGAAATCTTTTTCAGCCTAGTTATGCTCAAATAGATATAATAAGAAATTTTATAATCATGAACTTATTGATCAGAGGTGAAAGGTTTAAATCAAATTGGGGTAACTTGAAATGTCAAAAGTTTCTTGAATCTGGATAGGAGTTCTATAGGATTTCTGATTGTGGGATACATTGATTTCATATAAGGAAACTAAAACATGATAAAATCATAACATACTTTTCTTGGTAACTATTAAAGTTTGAGTTTAAAATTGTACAAAAATATTGACAATCAACTTAACCAATCTTATCTTAATTACAGCCAAAAGATATTAATAATCAATTTTTGAGTAATATGATTCTATAATAGAAAATTTTCAAAAATTTTAAGTTATTAGAATTTGTTTGTGATTTAAATTTCAAGATTTGAAAATTTATAAAAAGATTTTAACTTTTTAATAGTGCAATATTTTGATAAAATGAAGGTTCCTGGTTAATTATTCATTGCCTGGTTGAACGAAAATTCAAACTAATATTAATTTTTAAAGTGTTTGAAAAATTAAAACTTGAAACATTGAAAATTGGAAAATCCAGAACTTATCGCACGCCATTAGTTTGTGCAGCGAGTTTTGACTTCTCGCGCGAGAAGTCAAACAACTATAAAAGTTGAAAAGTTGTGCGACTTGTTCATTACTCGCATCACTTTGTCTAAATTTGCTCCCAAAATTTTTCTAAGCATCGATTTTCATACTCGTTTCACTGTGTAGATCGCTTATTCAAGGTATAAAAGGTGAAGATTCATTGAGACGAAATGTTAAAATCTGAAATGGACTTGAAATCTTAAATAAGCTATTAATTTGATGAAATTGATCATTGTTGTACTTAACTATTGCTTAAACGACACATAATCAACAAGTATTAATGGTTAAATCATGCTAAAATGATCAAATTTGAAATGGTTGTATTAAGATGTCGCACGCGAAAAGTTTGTTTGAAATTGAACAGATGCGAGAGGTTAAAGTTCATTAGACTAATCCTGATAAATTGACTTTTGTTCAAAAGTATTTTATGCGATAAGTGCCAATTATCACATGCGATAAATACAACTCACGTGAAAAGTTTCATTCTTACAAAATTTTCAAGTTTGAATTAAGTGTATATTTGCTGTGCAGGATGGCTAGATTATTGGTTTTTAATAAAAACCATAATGTAGTGGATTACTCTGCTAAAGTTCTAAAGACAAAGCTCTGTTCAGATCACTTATAGAAGGGTTAAAGACTTCTCGAGGTTATTATGTATTTCGGCTAACCTTACTATATACTCAGAGGTTGTGAATGATTTCTAGAACTCAACTGCTAGCGAAAGAGATGATGAAGGGGAGAAATGTATCGTTGCCATTGTGAAAGGAAGACGAGTAGTTATTACAACAGAGATCATCAACGAAGTGTTATAGTTGGGAGATTAGGCTAATGCTTTAGTTAAGAGAGATGATGATGTGGCCAAGAATGCCTATAGAGGATGGGTTATGACTATAGATATCCATCATTGGAGACGAAGAATCTACAATCTTTCTGGAAGTTTTTGTTTCAAATAGTGGTTCATTTCTTGAGTATGTTGAAAAAGGGGTTAGACAGTCTAAGTGTTGTCTTTGGTTCAGTGCTTGTGTCATTGGTGGATGATCTTCCATACAGAATTTCCAGAGCCATATTTGCTAAAATGCAGAAGAATGTATTGGCTGTTGTGGGAAGAAGTTTATTATGTATTCGAGGTTTATTCAACTGATTGTGAATGCTACTCATCCTGAGTTATCTAATCTAGATACAGCTACTTACTCTATTATGATGGTGAAGAAGGATATTTTCACCTACCTGATGGGTTCTAGACGGAATGCATGGAAAGGTGATCACTTTGCCAAACTTGGCAGATTTTTAGATGATTTCCAATCAAATCAACAAGCATAAAAACAACAACAACAACTAACAGATAAGCCTCACCAGACTAAACAAATTATTTCATCATCTAGAACTCACACGCCAAAGAGAGATGACTTCTAATAAAGAAATTAAGTCATGGTTTGATGAAACTTCAGGAGATGAAACTGTGAGTGATCATATAGGCAAAGTGCCTTACATACTTTAAGAGAGACCGAGAGTGTCGGCTACACCAACTAGACACACTGTTGATGATTCTTATGCTGATTTTATTCAAGAAGATTCTCCTTCTACAAGAAGAAATCTATAGATAGGAAGAAAGCTGCATCTAATAGTAGTGGACGTGGTAGGGGTTGAGGAAGAGGTATTGTATTTAGAGGACCTCGAACTCCTATGACCACTATTTCACCAAGCATAGATATACCTATTTCTGAGCCTTTAGAGATTGTTATTGAGGCTGTACATCAGCAGATTCCTGTTATCATTATAGAATTAAATAGTGTAACTGATTGACCTATGCCTACTACTGAAAACATCCAAAGTACACCTCATAGGAGTCAAGATGAAGGTGCTTCTATAAACATGGCTTATCGAATTAGAACTCCTCCTGAGCATAGACGTATAGCTGAAACATCCTTTGGTTCACTAACTCCTATTACTTTAGAATAGAGGATACAATTATTGGAGAGAGAGATGTTGGATAAGACCAAGTTGATTGATTACTTGTAGTTAAAGAATCATGAGAAGGATACGAGGATAAAGAACTTACAACATCAGTTGCAGTTCTTATACAGCTATGTTAAAATCATGGATAATCAGTTTAAAGAGTTTACTTCTAGATTCTCCTTTATATCAACTCAACCTGATGAAGGAACAACTTCTGAGTTTAGAGAGTCTAGTGGAAAGCACATTACTAATCTCGAGCCTGTTGTTGGAGCTCAACAGATTGAGACTACTGTAGTTTATCTTGAGACTACTATGGTTTGGATAAGGTGGATTGGTGATGATGATGATGAGAATGTTGATGATAATGGTGATGATAGAGATGATGGTGATAATGGTGATGATAGTGGTGGTGGTAAAGATGATAAAGGCAAGAAGAAGGATAATGGTGATGATCAAGATGGAGATCTTGGCTCAACTATAGGTCCTTCGAGAGAGTTAGGTTCTGAAAATGTATCAGGACCAAGACCTGATGATCAAGAGGATTACCAACCTCTTGATCCAGCTATAGAGGACTTCTATGAGAAGTAGTTCTACACTTTTCAGTAGCAAATCTTAGATGAGGAGTCTGATGAAGATTTAAGTCCTTTTGATAACTTAGAGGAGACTATTGATTACATAGATATCATTGGTAACAGTCTGAAGAATCTATTCGATGATATTATGTTGGAAGAAGGTGAGATGCTTATAGACTCGGCCGTTGAGCATAGGGATGATACTACTAATCCTTCTAATCTAACAGGAAAATCTGCTGTTAGAGAAGTTGGAAATTTGATTATGTTTGCTTCTCCACCACTAGTACAAGTTCTTACTCTTAGACATTCTAAACCGTTTACTCGGTATGGAAACATAGAACCTGTGTATGCTGAAAAATACATGTATATTGTGAAGAGGAAAGCTGGAGCTATAGAGTATTATGAAGATGAGCATGATTTTCACATTCTCAGAGCTTCAAATATTTATGCTATGGGAAGAGCGCCTTTTATTAACCTAAACAACCATAGCAAAGCTAACTGGATAAGGAACTTGATATAGAGACACAGTAAGACCAACTTCAAAGACTTCAAAACTACTAAATCTAGAGTCATTGAAGACGAGTCAAGGATTGAACCAAACACTAATTTGCCAATGAAAATAAGAGTGTTCAATAATCCAAAGTATGCTAGGAAGATTCCAATCCATGCTCATGTACCGATTAACAGTTTGTCTAAACTTATGGGATGAGTTTCTGAAAACAACACTGGACATGCGGTCATATACTGTGCAGATAAGGAATTTCGTATCATCAACCCTATTGACTTGCTCAAATTCGAAAGAGATAACTTGATGAGGCTTCAAGCTTGTCCAATTGAATCCGATGAATCAGTTCAATTTATAATAGCTCAATTTGGTTGGTTAATTACGAAGGCCCTGAACAACAAGATGTATGCATATGGCATGAACTACAATGTTGGAGATATGGATTTTTGAAGATTTGATTCACCGAGCCTAGGAGAAGAATGTAAGGGTTAAACCTGGAGGCTCGGGAAATCAAAACAAGCTTTTGAATAAATCAAGTTATCGCGCGAGAAGTAAGTATCCATGCGAGAAGATTGTTCTCGGGCGAGAACCTTTTGGTTTAGTATAAATATAGTTTTTGTTGTTTAGTTGAATATGTTGGGTTTTCACAAGTTTATCAGAGTCATTTTATCCTTATAAAATGAAAACGTAGCGTAATGGGAATGAAAAACTTGTTACAATTAATATATAAACCAATTTATATATCTGTATAAATAAAACCCGTAATGGATCGTTATATGAAAAATCATGCTTACAAACAACCATAGGGTGTTAAGAATTCTACCTCTCGAATGGGACAGAGGAAGAAGATCTTTGAACAGCAGCTTCCAAAGCAGGAAACCTCAAGCTTGTCTACCCCAAGCTTCCAATAAAACACCAGGTTGCTAGGTTTTTCTTCACTTGAATCAGGTTCTGTTCTTGGTTTTTCTTGACTGATCAAGAGAAAAGCTACAGGAACACCGATCTGCACCTTTTTGTGTGTTGTAAGTTATCAAAGAGAGTGGTTGAATGCAATCATATATTGTACATCCTATGAAAGAGAGAAAAGTGGGCGGGATCCATTCCTTTAACCCATCCGCATTTCTCTAATATTCATCCGCATTAGTAAATGCGAATGAACAAACTCTAACCGCATTTGTAAATGCGGAAGAAGAAACTTCATCCGCATTTCCCAAATGTACATCCTCATTTGTAAATGCGGATAAGTAACTCCATCCGCATTTCCAAAATGCACATCCGCATTTGTAAATGCGGATGATCAGTTTCTTTAGCATTTCCTTAAATGCTCATCCGCATTTACTATCCGCATTAGTAAATGCGGATGAAGTAATTCCCTCAGCGTTTCCAAAAATACACAACCGTATTTGCAAATGCGGATGAGGAACATTCATCCGCATTTTCTCAGTAACACATTCGCATTTGTAAATGCGGATGAGTAAAAGAAATGCGGACAAAACACTTGTATTGTTTGTTTAACCATTTGAATAACAATACAAAGTACTCTCTCTTTAGAATAAATTATCCATATAATTTATTCATAACACTAGTGCAAATATTTAGAAACCCAATTTCGAAATACTACAAGTATCAATATTTATTTCAATGATCATATCATAAAATAAATATTTTGGGTGTTTGTCTAGCTTGTTATTGGGTATGATTCGACTTGGATCATAACGTACTAGCCACATCAATTCAATATGTGTTTTGGGCAGACCTTTCCCAACAATCTCCCACTTGCACAAGATACATAGAGAATTGATGCAAGCAGTAAATACCGCCTAACAACGGTTTACTACCCCTAATACGCATGACGAAGTGCCATTCAATAACATCATCTTCCTCAAGTCCCTTACTCGAAATGATTTAGGTGAATCTATTATTTTTTCCTTTTGTTACAGATGTCATGTTAAATCCAGAGACACAGAATGATCATTCTCTATTGATTTAACTTTATCAGGCCTTAGACATCATCATCTCAACGAATAAGAGGAACAAATCCCATCTTGACTACATACGTTTCTCACAATCACCTCGTATCACACCTGAAACTAGCCTCATGTACTGTCTATTATATAAGAACATCGAAGAACTAGATCAAAGTATAAGATTTGGTGAATATCGAAACCCAGTATGTATCTCAGGTCGGAGGATACAACGATATTCGCCTTTACTCAAATTTACTTATGATCAATTACACAATTCCATGCAGTAAAAATTGAGAGCGGGTCTGTCCAATATTTGTATCCCATAAATATTTATGAACCTTGGTAGCAAGCTCTTGCTCTATATTCATACCTTATGAATATCCACCAATCCAAGTTCATAATAGTCTTACCTCATATTTGTTCCCACAAATATGACCGACTACGCGCATTTATAATAATAAATATATTCATGGATTTAAACATGCTAAAATGGAACATAACTCATAGTATCATAATCATATATATATAATATATATATATATATATATATATATATATATATATATATATATATATATATATATATATATATATATATATATATATATATGAGTCAAAATAATAATTGTTCTGATATTTAAATACAAAATAGATCAAATCCAATTACTAGAATATCAAAGTCCTAAGGCACAAGTATGACTCTCATGCTTTGGCCTTTCAAGGAGCTTCGTGAGTGGATTCGCAATATTTTGATCAGTGTGAACTTTGCGAATACATATCCTTTTTCAACTTCATCCCTTATGTAGTTGAATCTCCGCTCAATGTGCCTTGTCTTTTGATGTGCACGAGGTTCCTTGATTTGAGCAATCGCACCCTCTTTGTCATAAAAGATCTCTAAGGGATCTTGAATGGTAGAGACAACCCCTAGATCAGCAATGAAATTCTTCAACCATGCAGCTTCTTGTGCTGCCAATAAAGTGGTGATGTATTCTGATTCTGTAGTGGACAATGCTACCACATCCTGCTTTGAACTCTTCCAGGACACTGCCCCTCCATTCATAATGAAGACATACCCCGATTGTGATCGAGAATCATCTCGATCAGTTTGGAAACTCGCATTCGTGTAACCCTTTACGACGAGTTCCTCTTCACCAGATCCGTATATTAGAAACACATCCTTAGTCCTCCTAAGGTATTTCAATATACTCTTGACAGCCATCCAATGACTATTTCCTGGATTCTGCTGATATCTGCTTGTCATGCTTAAGGCGCATGACACGTCCGGTCTAATGCCTATCATTGCATACATGATGGATCCTATAGCAGATACATATGGGATTTCCTTCATCCTATCTTGCTCATCCTTTGAGCTTAGACATTGAGATGCACTCAATATTGTCCCTCTTTGAATAGGTACCAAAGCTTTCTTAGAATTCTCCATCTTGAACCTTTTCATGATTTTATCAATGTATGCACTTTGGTTTAAACCTATCAACCGCCTTGATCTATCCTTATAAATCTTTATTCCCAAAATATAGGCGGCTTCACCAAGATCTTTAATGGAAAAACAGCTTCCAAGCCAGGTTTTAACACCTTCCATGGTTGGAATGTCATTTCCAAACTATAATATATCATCAACAACAATACTAAGAATGTGATGATGCTCCCACTAGCTTTCCTATACATACAAGCTTCATCAGCGTTGTTGATGAATCCTAACCTTTTGATCTCTTCATCAAAACATTGATTCCAACTTCTTGATGCTTGTTTTAATCCATTGATTGATTTCTTTAACTTGCATACTTTATTAGGATATTGTGGATCGACAAAACCTTCGGGCTGAACCATATAGACATTCTCTTCGAGATGTCCATTAAGGAAAGCAGTTTTGAAATCCATTTGCCAAATCTCATAGTCATAATATGCAGCTATGGCAAATAATATCCTAATTGACTTTAGCATTGCCACAAGTGAGAAGGTTTCATCATAATCAACCCCTTGAGTTTGAGTGAAACCTTTTGCTACAAGTCTTGCTTTATAAGTATCCAAGTATCCATGCGTATCAGTTTTCTTCTTGAAAACCCACTTACATCCAACCGGTTTGGAGTTAAGCGATGGCATAACCAATTCCCACACTTGGCTGTCATGCATGGATTGCATCTCTACGTTCATGGCTTCAAGCCACTTGTCACAATCCGAATTGGACATTGCATCATGGTATGTAGTTGGTTCATCCGAGTCAACTACATAGCATCCATTCATGAAAAATCCATATCTTTCGGGTAGATAGCTAGTTCTACCAGATTTGCGAACATTTTGTGTGTATTGATCAACCAACCACTTGATCATTATCAACAACCTCTTGTTGATTGCTAGTATCAACCAAACATGTATCGGCTTGTGGTTCTCGATCCTCATTAAGTTCCACTATTCTATCTGTAGTTCCGTCCATAAGGAATTTAATTTCCAAGAACTCAGCCTTTCGAGCAATATATACCTTTTGCTCTGTTGGATTGTAGAAGTAATATCCCATCGAGTCTTTGGGATATCCTACAAAGATACACTTAGTGGATTGGCTTTCTAACTTGTTTGGGGTGTTTTGCTTAACATAAGCTTCACAACCCCATACCTTTAAATATGATAACGATGGAACCCTTCCTTGTCATATTTCAAAAGGTGTCTTATCCACTTTCTTGGTTGGGGCCATATTCAGAATACGGGCCATGGAGAGCAATAAGAAACCCCAAAATGATAGAGGTAGTGTGCTTCTAGCCATCATAGATCGAACCATATCCTATAGGGTTCGGTTTTTCCTTTCAGACACACCATTATGCTGTGGTGTTCTGGGTGGAGCAAGCTGTGAGACAATCCCACAACTCCTAAGATGATCTTGAAAAACATCACTACGGTATTCACCTCCTCTATCCGAATGAAGAACTTTGATGGTTATTTTTGAGTTGATTTTCTACTTCATTCTTGAAGATTTTGAACGTTTCAAAAGCTTCATCTTTGTGTCTCAACAAGTAAACATAACCATAACGACTATAATCGTCGATGAAGGTAATGAAGTATCTTTTACCATTCCTTGTCATTGCTCTAAAAGGACCACATACATCCGAATGTATGATTCCTAATAAGTCTTTTGCCCTTTGGTTAGTACCACTAAAGGGTTCCTTAGTCATTTTTCCTTGTAAACAAGATTCACACTTATCAAATGAACCCTCTTCATTTGCTTCCAAAGGACCATTCTTTTGAAGTGTTTGAATACGATTCTTGTTTATGTGACCAAGACAACAATGCCAAAGATATAATTAACTTAAACCCATTTTAAGTTTCTTGGTGCTCGACTGGTATAACGAGTTATTAAAGGATGAGTCATCATGAACCAATTTATAACTACCATTAAAAGGCATAGCCTTAAAATAAAATATATCATCCATAAATACACAAATATCATCGTTCACAAACTTTAATACATAACCAAATTGTTTTAGAAGAGAAACTGGAATTATGTTCCTAGTCAAACTAGGAGCATACAAAACATTCTTCAAAATGACTTTCAAACCACTTGGAAGCTTCAAGATATAGTCTCCTTGGGCTTCGACATCAACCTTTGCTTCATTGCCCATATAGAGACTAGTATCCCCCTTCTTAAAATGCTTATTTCTTTTGAACCCCTGCAACAAATTACAAATATGAGTTCCGCATCCGGTATCTAATACCCATGTGTTTGAGGAAGTAACATTAAGTTCAATATGGATCATGAAAGTTGTACCTGAGATCAGCCCAGCATCCCTCTTGTTTCTCATCTCCTTGAGATAGATTGGACAATTCCTCTTCTAATGTCCTATCTCACCACACTCAAAGCATGGATCATTCTTCATAACCTTTGGCTTCTTAAGCCTCGGTTTTGGTGGTCCCGCCTTAGTCTTTCCCTTACCCTTTCCTTTGATGTACCCCTTGCCTTTGGAAACATTTGCCTTGTGTTCGGGGTGATGCCTTTTCTTGTTGCCACCCTCATTGATCGTGAGAACCGGTAAAATCCTTTTGAAGCTCGGGAATCATGGTTCCCAACATGAGGCAAGAAACTTGCACAGAATCCTCAGTGTGCTTAACCCAATCCTCGTAGGCATCAACATCATCAATGTTGGGTTCATCGGGAATAGGATCGTCCAACACATATGATTTCTTCTCTTGCTTGAGAACAATTCTAAAGTTTCAAAACCAATCCATGAAATTATTGTGATTTAGATGATCCTTTTCCAGGATAGTTCTCAGTGACAGGTTATGGATGGTCAAAGAGGTAGCATTGTTATTATTTGCGGCCATTACTACAATATAAACAAAGTTCAATTTCAGTATTTATAAAATAACATTTTAACTATTAATACCCTTTCATGACTCATAGACAATTAATAATTAAAATCTAGAATCTAACTTTACATTCAAATAATGGTTAGGTGACCTTTATCCCATTATTCAAATTAACAAGGTAGTCAACATTTGATAATTGCAACCCTTTGCAGCTTCTAGTTTATGGGATCGGTTAAACATCTTTATGTTTAGTCAGCATGTTTAATCCCATCAACACCATTGTACGCCATGCTTTGGTGACCCTATTCACATGGTTTCCAACTCAAGTCGTCCTACTTACACACACATGTGAGTTTACACATACAGGTGGTTAGGTGACCTTTTTCCCATAAATATGTTAAACCCACCTCAAACACACAAGTTCCCTAAATGTGGTTAGGTGACTTTTATCCCACAAATAGTTCCCAAGTGATTTGAGTATTGTATAAAAGATGGTGTTAAACTTGTTTAAAAGGGATTTTGTTTCCATTAATTCTAGTTATGAAAACCTTTTGTACCTTACATTCGCATGCATTCAAATGCATGGTACACTAGTGAAACCAATTTCCAAGGTCTTTTAATAAAACCCAATTTTATTGCGAAAACATTAACCTTTAATAAAACCATTTTATTACCCATGTTAATGTTTCCAAAAGATACATTTGAAGCATGTTGTTGATTTGTAATTGTTTAACAGTGCATATCCAAATATCACATGAACAAAAAATTAAATCAACCATACAAGCAACACATACAACAACAAGTTCATAACCATAGACAACTATTTTAACATCACTTGTGACCAAAAAAAGTGAGTTATTAGGTCCTTCCTAAGGGTAACACTTGTGTCGTGAACTCCCACTTGATCCCGAATCCAAATGCTTCAAGTGTCCACTTTGTGTTGTGATTCTCCCATTCGATTTGAGCTTCCAGATGGACTTAAAATTCTGCACCAAACCCCTTTGGGCCTTCAAAATATGTTTTCGGTTATTGGGCTTAAATCCCATTAAGAGCCATGAAGCCCTTTGGGCATAAAATTGGCCCAAACCGAAAAACATTCTTGTTGCACCTTCTTTTACAAAATTATATATCCTATATATATTTTCTAGTAAAAGTGAAATACAACTAATATATTTATTTTAATACCGAATGAAAATAAATAAATTACATAGCCAATAGGAAGAACAAATAAATTTAATTATTACAACCCTTTGAATAATCAAATACAAAACACAACACAACCAAACACAAGGTCTCGGCTAGGTTATGAAACTCAAGATACATATCCAAATATGTAAGAAAAATCTGAGAGATTTCCCCTTGAATCACAGACTTTCCTGTTAATGTATAAACAAACCGAATATCATGATTCTTGTCCAAACAACTTAAATCTCTTAAATGATTAATTTTTTCAAGATTACAATATGCATGTAAAGTAGAATCTTGAAAAACAGGGGAAACATAGACCTGAATTTTCGATCTGTTGGTGAATAACAGCAAGAAACCAAGAATTCAGTCCAGATGAAGCATGTATCCATATAACCGGCTCTAAAACCACTGTTGGGTTTTCACAAGTTTATCGGAGTCATTTTATCCTTATAAAATGAAAACACAGCGGAATGGGAATGAAAAACTTGTTACAGTTAATATATTAACCAATTTATATATCTGTTAAAGTAAAACCTGTAATGGATCGTTATATGAAAAATCATGCTTACAAACAACCATAGGGTGTTAAGAATTCTACCTCTTGAAAAGAAGATCTTTGAACAGCAGCTTCCAAAGCAGGAAACCTCAAGCTTGTCTACCCCAAGCTTCCAACTAAACACCAGGTTGCTAGGATTTTCTTCACTTGAATCGGGTTCTTTTCTTGGTTTTTCTCGACCGATCGAGAGAAAAGCTACAGGAACATCGGTCTGCACCTTTGTGTGTGTTGTATGTTATCAGAGAGTGTGGTTGAATGCAATCATATATTGCACGTCCTATGAAACTGAATTTCAAAGTGAGAGAAAAGTGGGCGGGACCCATCCCTTTAACCCATCCGCATTTCTCTAATATTCATTCGCATTAGTAAATGCGAATGAACAAACTCTAACCGCATTTGTAAATGCGAAAGAAGAAACTTCATCCGCATTTAACAAATGTACATCCGCATTTGTAAATGCGGATAAGTAACTCCATCAGCATTTCCAAAATCCACATCCGCATTTGTAAATGCGGATGATCAGTTTCATTAGCATTTCCTTAAATGTTCATCTGCATTTACTATCCGCATTAGTAAATGGGGATGAAGTAATTCCCTCAGCATTTCTAAAAATGCACATCCGCATTTGTAAATGCGGATGACGAACATTCATCCGCATTTCCTCAGTAACACATATGCATTTGTAAATGCGGATGAGTAAAAGAAATGCGGACAAAACACTTGTATTGTTTGTTTAACCATTTGAATAACAATACAAAGTACTCTCTCTTTAGAATACATTATCCATATAATTTATTCATAACACTAGTGCAAATATTTAGAAACCCAATTTCTAAATTCTACAAGTGTCAATATTTATTTACATGATCATATCATAAAATAAATATTGTGGGTGTTTTTCTAGCTTGTTATTGGGTATGACCCGACTTGGATCATAACGTACTAGCCACATCAATTCAATATGTGTTTTGGGCAGACCGTTCCCAACAGAATAGAACACTTGAAACTATCACTTTGTAATCACAGTTATCTCATAGCAATATATTGAAGTTATTTATATTGTGAATGTGTTCATACGTGATATCATCTCTTCTTGTTCATTCTATTATCGGTGTTTGATTCATTACGTGTTTTAATCACGAGATCAATCTTATTGAAATTATACGAGATCTTACACTTTATATATGCTATTTCACCTATATTCTTTAGCCCAAGTTAACCCATTAGAAATATAAAGTTATAGCTCTCTTCTTGCAAAATAAATATATTTGATTATACATTTTCAACAATGAGCATTTCCTAAGCTATAATAGAAATATATCTCAGTTCTTGCAAAGGTAATATTTGATTATACATTTATACTGATGCTATACACACTTTGTTGGGTCTATATGCCTCAAAAAATGATATATATCAATGTGACTATTAATATATTTTGCTTTGAATGTCACACATCAAGTAACAATATCCGATGTACGCTTAATTTTAATTAAATGGAACATCAAGGGCGGTTTTATGTAGTGTTTTTTACATAGTTAGTTTATGTTGTATGCACATATTGTAGTTGGGACCAAGGATGGAAATATTCAAAATATAGGACCAATTCTACAATATGAACATACCACATGTACCAACCATGTAATTAACTATTTTATGTATATACATTATTTAGTAAAGTAATTAATAGAATAATAAAAGTTAATGCCAATTATTATTTAGAGTAAATTATATTTTCTAAGTTTATACTACTTTTTAGATAAACACCTATAAGAATAAGGATGTAAGAAATTAGTTTTTTAACTTAAAATTTATAACAGGTAAACTTGACACTGAATAAACTCAAGAGGGTGAAAATAATATTTTTTAAAGTTTTATAATAAGTTTAAAGGTTAAAAGATTCAATTCAAAAAACTTGAGAGAGAGCTTTGGTCGGTGGCAAAAGCCACTGAACTTGCTTTATTGTAATGTTAAAAAATCAGAAAAAGAGGTAGTAATGTTAAAAAATCAAAATAAATAAAATGAAACAAAATTCACAAATTAAATGAAGGCGCGGCGCATTTTGTATTAAAATTTAAAATAATAAAAAAAAGTAAAACAACAATTAAAACACATAAGAAGTTGAATGACATTTTGTATCAAAAACAGAGGTGTAGAGGATTGAAACCCATAGCTCCACTATGAAGGACGCATGTTTTACCATCTCACATAGTAGGGGTTAGGGAGCAATAGCCCCTGAAAGTGGGGTCCAAGGGGCGGTAGCATCTGGTGGGGTCCAAATGGCAAAGGTCGGGACTAGGGTTGAGAAAATTTAAGAAAAATAAAAAATATCAGGATGCAAACAACACGTGGTTAATGACTAATAGACAGGTGTTAGACATGTGGACGCTGAGACGGACCGCATGGCCGAAAGGGGCTCGAGGCAATACATGTGTGACATGTGTCACGCATGTAGAGAGGCCGCGCTATGCAAACCGCATCGACTTGCCAATCTCACCTATAAAAGGGTGAGTTCTCAGCTAGTTTTACACACGTAGCCTCGATTTACATGCCAGATTTCTCCTTGACTGTTTCACGACCCAATGCTCGATTAATAAAGATTGAAGTTATAAGAAGTTTCTAGAAGAGATTTCTAGCATGGTAAACTGTTGAAGTGTTGTTTAAGGAATATGCAACTAATATAAGAATATAGACAAGGCTCGACTTGACTTGAAGGTGAATACTTTTGTATTTAAAAACAAAACTCGTGAATGGATTCCCATTTACACTTGAAAACAAAGTGAGTAATAGTTTATTAATTGTTACATGTTGTTGAAATGAAAGACAAGCATTAGCCTAAGGTTGTACATGTGGTTTGACAAAAAATGATACACATGTGACAAGTAGAACCATGAAAGGGGTATAATGCCTAAGCATTGATGGTAATTTTTCGGTGCCCAAATGATTAAGACTCCCTAGGAATTGATAGTTGTAACACCCAAAAAATTTTAAAAGACGAGAAAGAAAGAATAAATGTGCAAAAAAAGAAAGAAAACACACTTTAACCCAAATTGAGGGGCTAAATGTGTCAAAAGGACAAAAAGAATAAGAGTGGGTGCAAAAAGGTGATGGCCGCCCACACCTTCCTGCACATTTCACTTCAACCGGATTTTCTAGAGAGATAAAGGAGAAGAGCTGAATTTTCGGACTTTGAAGAAAGAAGAAGGAGAATTCGAATTCAAGGTAAGATTTCTTGGTTTTAAGTTGTTCTTGGCCGGCCTATGCCTCGGTTATATGCTTATGTGTGTTTTGTTGTTTTTGGGTGTGTGTTTTTGGTGGGTTTCTAGTTGTTTGAACTCATTTGCAAACGGATTGAAGGAAGTCATACTCGAGGGCTGCTAAGGTGAGTTCTAGAACACCCTTTTTACATGTTTTAACTGATTTTGGGGCTGGAAATGCATGTATGTATGTTGTTACGAAAATGGGTTTTGTACCCGTATGAATGTGTATGTGTGAATGTGGGTGGGTTATGATTTGGGTGATTTATGATGTTATGATGATGCCATGATCATATTATGATGCTTTAATGCTAGAACTAAGTTAGAACATGTTGAATTGATGATGTTGGGACTGATTATGATGCTGATAGTGAGAGTTGTTTGTCCATGTGCCTGAAATTGGCCCATGCGCCCAATGGTCAAATTGCCTAAGTGTAGTCCCATGCGCCCAAAACCCATGCGCCCGAATAGTATCCATGCGCCTAGAATAGGCTGAATTTGGCTAAGTGTTCTATGCGCCCAAAACTGCCCATGCGCCTAGGCATTCATGCGCCTGCATAGTGCCCATGAGCCTAGAAATGCCTAGAATGACTAAGTGTTGGGTCATGCGCCTAAATAGTGCCCATGCGCCTGAAATTTCCCCATGCGCCTAAGTGTTCCCATGCGCCTGCATAGTGCTAATGCGCCTATGCCTTAGAATATTTTTTGAAATTTTAGGGAAAATGTAAAGTGTAGGCTTTGACTTGGGATGTTCCCAGGGGTAATGTAAGTTGACTTTATGATGTCATATGTGATGTGATGATGATGCAATGTATGGTATGGTTATGTTATGTTATGTTCCTTATTATGTATGTTTATTTTCCGTGGCTTTACGTGGTATGATTATGAAAAGTAAATGGAAAGTATTATGTAACGTAAAGCGGAAGATAATGAAAAAGGGAACGTAAGGAATGAATGAATGCATGCATTAATGAATGATGTAATGAAAAGTCTTGCAAGCAATGTATGGAGGTTCACACCCAATGAAGGGTGTTAGCTCAACTGTGTGTGGGTTAGCTACCCCGGAAGGATGCACACTAGGGTCTAATCTTTATGATTGACCATATGTATGGGACCCTTGCCGCTTGCCCTAGGTACTGGAGTCAGCTTCGTGCACAATGTTCGAGGTCTATGATAGACCTCAAGCCCAGTAACCAGCTTCGTACACAATGTTTGGGGTATAGCACATGGCATTGGTCCGGAATGAAAGATGAATGATAATGACGAGTGTACTTGCCCTAGGCCCAAGGGTCAGCTTCGTGCACAATGTTCAGGGTACAGTACATGTCATCAGAAGTTAATGAATGTACGTATAGTACGGTAAGGAAGATAACGAATGATAAAGATGACGTACGATGATGAATGAATGGAAGTCAACGAATGACGATGAAAGATAATAATAAATTATTATCTATGTGTACGTATGATGCATGATCACATGTGAAAGTAAAGAAAGAATGGTTTTAAACGAAAGAAAAGTATTTTATTTTTATAAAACTAGAACTCACTCAGCAGCGCTGACTTTTATGTGTTTCCAGTTGGCAGGTAATGTTGCTGAGGATGGCACGGGGCAGCTACTTGGCTTTTTTGGATGGCATCCGTTGTTTAGATTATAATGTTTTTGTGATGTAATGCAAATTATGATATTTTGTAACAGTTAACTACAATGTATTATTTTGCAAAAGCAATTATAATGAAATGGTTTGTTTAAAAGAATTCCACTGCTATATTTTAGTAAAGTTAATGTATGTTTTATGCTTTGTGTGCAATGATTGACCAGCTGTAAGTGTTCCGGGAACGGGGCCTTACAAGTTGGTATCAGAGCCAAAGTTTAAGTTAATTGGGTAAATATTTTCAAAAGAAACCTAAACTTAAACTGAAAATGGGATAAAGGGAAGGGATGCCAGTCTGAGTAGCTACGTGCCATCAGGTATTTTCTTGATGTTAACCGGTATTATGTGCGCATGTTATGTGGCTTGTGTGCTTTGGTGTAGATTTAGATACTGATGTAGTCAGGATGGGAAATGCTTGGGAATGAAGAGTAAAGTAAGTGGCTAAACACAACTGGCCACTGTGATTAAGGACTTACTATACTTGACATAACTTCAGCTATTACCTTGATTGACTGTGTTGGTGTTTGAATCTTGTAGTGTTTTAGATGGCTGGCGGTAGGTCTTCTGAGGCTTCTCGAGGTGGAGGTCGTGGTGGACGTGGTGCGGGACCACGGGTCACGAGAGGAAGGCCTAGGGCTGAAGAGGTGGCTCATGAAGAGCCCGAGACCCCTCATCCGGAGGGCGGTGACGAGAGTGCTAACTTAAGGGCCTTGGTGAAGGAGGCTGTTGTAGAGGAGGTTCATCAGGTCATGCAGACGATCTTACCGTCTGTGGTGACTGAAGTAATAAAGGCTGTAAGAGAAGGGGAAAGGAAGGAGAGGAACCGGCCCTCGGGAGTAAGGGAGCGACCGGGGATTGGGACGGTTGTCTCTACTGATGAGGAGGAAGAAGAAGAGCCTGTGCCAGAGGCAGAATGAGGCTGTAACTATGGGGCATTTCAAAGATGCAAGCCCCCGACTTATGACGGAAATGGCACTGCTGCTGCTGCTCACCGGTGGGTGAGAGAGATGGAAGCTGTACTTGATATCAGCGAGTGCGTGGAGGATCAGAAGGTGAAGTTTGCCACTCATTCATTTGTGGACTCGACTCTATGCTGGTGGGACAATATCGTCCAAGCTGAGGGTAGTAGGGCAATTGGAAGGATGAGGTGGCCAGAGTTGAAGAAGCTGGTGATCGAGGAGTTCTGGGCTCATAGGTAGCTCGACAAGGTTGAAAACAAATTCCAGCATCTGGAGGCGGGAACCATGACGCATCAGCAATACACCACCAAGTTTAACGAGATGGCACGACTAGTGCCGGATCAGGTGACACCTCTATCGCGAAAGATCAAGAGGTATATTCAGGGCTTGCCGGCGGATATTCACAGGCATATGATCGCTGCTCGGCCAAGTACGTTTAGGTCGGTGGTCGATCTGGCGGGAAGGCTGTACGACAAGAGGGAAGTGGTGGTGGCTGAGTTGAGCAAGAAAGGCTGTGGTGACCGAAACTGGAATGGGAAGAGGCTTGGTCGAGGTGGTGCCCCGGCAAACAACAAGAATGCACGGGTGGATGACCAGCATGTGGTCACATCCGGTGCGGAGTCGAAGAGGTGTGGCATGTGTGGGAAGGAGCACACCGGGGAGTGTAGGTGGGGATTGAACGTGTGCTTCAGGTGTGGAAAGCCTGGCCACATGGCAAGAGAGTGCAAGGTGGCAAGGTGTTTTAACTGTGGTGGAAAGGGCCACATGAGTCGAGAATATAAGAAGCCAAGGGCTGAGAGTTCCGGGGCAGGGCAGAAGACCGGGACCGAGGGGCAGAGGGCGAGCGCCAGGGCATTCACGATGACTCAGGAGGAGGCTAGGACGGACCCCGATGTCATGTCAGGTACGTTTCTAGTAAACCAAACTCTTGCTTCTGTGTTATTTGATTCAGGTGCTAGTAAGAGTTTTGTTTCTGCTGCTTTCTGTGCTAAGTTGCCTATTAGTAGTAGAGGTGTTGATGAGCCCTTCGATGTAGAAACTGCCATAGGTAAGTCTACCAGGATTGTTGACCTAATAGAAGTTCGCGATATAGAATTAGAGGGTCATAAATTTCTTGCTAGACTGTTCGTGATGACCTTAGGCGGATTTGACGTAGTCTTAGGAATGGATTGGTTAGCGGACTACGAGGCGAATATCATATGTCATAAGAAGATGATTCAACTGACAGCGCCCGACGGGAGTTTGGTGACGATCTACGGTGATCGAGTTACGACTATCCCGAAGGTGATTTCAATGGCGGTGGTGTGAAAGTGCATGAGGCGTGGATGTAGTGCCTACTTGGCCTACGTGAAGGATGTAGATACGCCAACTTCACAACTATCGGATGTACCGGTTGTATGTGAGTTCCCAGATGTATTTCCTGAAGATTTACAGGTGTGCCACCGGATCGTGAGATTGAGTTCTAGATTGACTTGATACCCGGTGCTCAACCTGTTGCTAAGGCACTGTATCGGTTGGCTCCAACCGAGATGAAGGAATTGATGGAGAAACTGCAGGAGTTGCTTGATAAGGGGTTCAGTAGACCGAGTATCTCTCCTTGGGGTGCTCCTATCTTATTTGTGAAGAAGAAGGACGGTAGTACGAGGATGTGCATAGACTACCGCGAGCTGAACAAGTTGACGGTGAAGAATCGGTATCCATTACCGAGGATTGATGATCTGTTTGATCAGTTCCAAGGTGCCAGTTGGTTCTCGAGGATAGATCTTCTTTCTGGCTACCATCAGCTGAAGGTGAAGGAGCAAGATATTCCTAAAACAGCTTTTCGCACGCGTTATGGACACTAAGAGTTTCTCGTTATGTCTTTCGGTTTGACCAACGCGCCAGCTGCTTTTATGGACCTGATGAATCGAGTGTGTCGGCCGATGTTGGATAAATCAGTGATTAAGTTTATCAATGATATCTTGATTTATTCGAAGAATGAGGCGGAGCATGCCGGTCATATTCAGGTAGTGTTAGAGACGTTGAGAAAAGAGAAGTTGTATGCCAAGTTCTCCAAGTGCGCGTTCTAGTTGCGTGAAGTTCAGTTTTTGGGTCATGTGGTGAATCTGGAAGGGATCATGGTGGACCCAGCAAAGGTGGAAGCAGTGATGCAATGGAAGTCTCCAAAGACGCCATCCGAGATTCTTAGTTTCTTGGGGTTGGCGGGATATTATAGGAGATTCATTCAAGACTTCTCTAAGATAGCTTCTCCGTTGACTAAGTTGACCCGCAAGGATGTGAAGTTTGTATGTGGTCAAGCTCAAAAGAGTGCTTTTGAGAAGTTAAAAGCAAGGTTGACTGAAGCTCCAGTTTTATCATTACCCGAAGGAAGCGAGGACTTAGTGGTCTATTCGGATGCTTCTTGCTCGGGGTTGGGTTACGTGTTGATGCAGCGAGGGAAGGTTATAGCCTATGCATCCCGACAATTGAAGGTTCATGAGGTGAATTACCCTACTCATGACTTGGAGTTAGCAGCTGTGGTCTTTGCACTAAAGATTTGGAGGCACTACCTATACGAAACGAAGTGCACAATCTTCACGGACCACAAGAGTTTGAAGTACTTCTTCGAGCAAAAGGACCTGAACATGAGGCAGAGGTGATGGTTGGAGCTCATAAAGGATTATGATTGCGAGGTCCATTACCATTCGGGCAAGGCCAATGTAGTGGCGGATGCCCTTAGCCGAAAGGAGAGACCCGAGCCGATTCGGGTGAAGGCTTATCAGTTGATTATGACCTCTGATGTGATGAAGCAGGTCAAGGAGTTTCAAGACGAGGCATTAAAGGAAGATCGTCTTAACCCCGAAAGGATGAGAGGTATGGTTGCGGAGTTCGGTGAAAACACTCTTGGTGTTAGAACCCGATTCGGACGGATGTGGATCCCTCGTTACGGGGATTTACATGAGAGGATTATGGATGAAGCTCATAAGACTCGATACTCCATTCATCCCGGTGCTACAAAGATGTATCAAGATATGAAGAAAGATTATTGGTGGTCGGGTATGAAGCGTGATGTAGCGGAGTATGTGAGTAAGTGTCTTACTTGCTTGCAAGTGAAGGCTGAGCATCAGAAGCCGTACGGGAAGATCCAACCATTGGATTATTACGAAGTTACCGCGTACCGTGAAAGGATATGATGCCATATGGGTGATAGTTGATCGTTTAACAAAGAGTGCCCACTTTCTACCGATCCGCTAGACGTACTCCTCTGAAAGATTAGCGGATCTATTCATCAAAGAGATTGTAACTCGTCATGGTGTGCCGGTGTCTATAGTTTCTGATCGTGACACTCGGTTTACATCTAAGTTTTGGAAGAAATTCCATGATGCTATGGGGACGAGGTTACATATTAGCATGGCTTATCATCCTCAGACGAATGGTCAGTCGGAAAGGACTATTCAGACGCTAGAAGATATGCTTTGGGCATGCGTCATTGACTTTGGAGGAAGTTGGGATGACCACTTACCGTTAGCTGAGTTCTCGTATAATAATAGTTATCATGCCAGTATTGGTATGCCCCCTTATGAGATGCTATACGGTAGGAGGTGTATAACACCCGTTTGTTGGGGTGATATTGGTCAGAAGGAGTTGGGAAGTATTAAGGTGATTGAGGCTACGACTGAGAAGCTCGAAAAGATCAAAGCCTTTATGAAGGCAGCTAAAGATAGGCAGAAGTCGTATGCCGACAGGAGACGTAGACCAATTGAGTTCAAGGTGGGTGACAGAGTTATTTTGAAGGTCTCACCTTGGAAAGGTATCATTCGGTTCAGGAAGCGGGGCAAGTTGAGCCCGAGATACATAGGGCCTTTCCGAATCATTGCTCGTGTAGGAGAGGTGGCCTATAGGTTGGTGTTACCCGATGAGTTAAGTGGAATTCACCCGACATTCCATGTATCTCATCTGCGGAAGTGTTTAGCTGACGAGGATATGGTTGTACCACTGGAGGATATTGAAGTTGATGAAAGGCTCAATTATGTGGAGCAACCAGTGGTAATCATTGACCGCAAGGAGAAAAGGTTAAGGAATAAAGTGGCTCCCCTTGTGCGTGTACAGTGGAAGCACAGGAAGGGATCCGAGTCTAAGTGGGAGACTGAAGAAGAGATGAGAAAGCATTACCCATATTTGTTTGAGGAATAACAGGTTTCGGGGACGAAACCTATATAGGGGGGTGGACTTGTAACACCCGGAAAATTTTAAAAGACGAGAAAGAAAGAATAAATGTGCAGAAAAAGAAAGAAAACACAATTTAACCCAAGTTGAGGGGCTAAATGTGTCAAAAGGACAAAAAGAATAAAAGTGGGTGCAAAAAGGTGATGGCCGCCCACACCTTCCTGCACATTTCACTTCAACCGGATTTTCTAGAGAGAGAAAGGAGAAGAGCTGAATTTTCGGACTTTGAAGAAAGAAGGAGAATTCGAATTCAAGGTAAGAATTCTTGGTTTTAAGTTGTTCTTGGCCGGCCTATGCCTCGGTTATATGCTTATGTGTGTTTTGTTGTGTTCGGGTGTGTGTTTTTAGTGGGTTTCTAGGTGTTTGAACTCATTTGCAAACGGATTGAAGGAAGTCATACTCGAGGGCTACTAAGGTGAGTTCTAGAACCCCCTTTTTACATGTTTTAACTGATTTTGGGGCTGGAAATGCATGTATGTATGTTTTTACGAAAATGGGTTTTGTACCCGTATGAATGTGTATGTGTGAATGTGGGTGGGTTATGATTTGGGTGATTTAAGATGTTATGATGATGCCATGATCATATTATGATGCTTTAATGCAAGAACTAAGTTAGAACATGTTGAATTGATGATGTTGGGACTGATTATGATGCTGATAGTGAGAGTTGGTTACCCATGCGCCTGAAATTAGCCCATGCGCCCAACGGTCAAATTGCCTAAGTGTAGTCCTATGCGCCCAAAACCCATGCGCCCGAATAGTATCCATGCCCCTAGAATAGGCTAAATTTGGCTAAGTGTTCCATGCGCCCAAAACTGCCCATGCGCCTAGGCATTCATGCGCCTAGGCATTCATGCGCCTGCATAGTGCCCATGCGCCTAGAAATGCCTAGAATGACTAAGTTTTGGGTCATGCGCCCAAATAGTGCCCATGCGCCTGAAAGTTCCCCATGCGCCTAAGTGTTCCCATGCGCCTGAAAGGCCATGCGCCTGCATAGTGCTCATGCGCCTATGCCTTAGAATATTTTCTGAAATTTTGGGGAAAATGTAAAGTGTAGGCTTTGACTTGGGATGTTCTCGGGGGTAATGTAAGTTGACTTTATGATGTCATATGTGATGTGATGATGATGCTATGTATGGTATGGTTATGTTATGTTATGTTCCTTATTATGTATGTTTATTTTTCGTGGCTATGAAAAGTAAATGGAAAGTATTATGTAACGTAAAGCGAAAGATAATGAAAAAGGGAACGTAAGGAATAAATGAATGCATGCATTAATGAATGATGTAATGAAAAGTCTTGCAAGTAATGTATGGAGGTTCACACCCAATGAAGGGTTTTAGCTCAACTGTGTGCGGGTTAGCTACCCCAGAAGGATGCACACTGGGGTCTAATCTTTGTGATTAACCATATGTATAAGACCCTTTCCGCTTGCCCTAGGTACTAGAGTCAGCTTCGTGCATAATGTTCGAGGTCTATGATAGACCTCAGGCCCAGTAACCAGCTTCGTGCATAATGTTCGGGGTATAGCACATGGCATTGGTCCGGAATGAAAGATGAATGATAATGATGAGTGTACTTGCCCCAGGCCCAAGGGTCAGTTTCGTGCACAATGTTCGGGGTATAGTTAATGTCATCGGATGTTAATGAATGTACGTATAGTACGGTAAGGAAGATAACAAATGATAATATGACGTACGATGATGAATGAACGGAAGTCAACGAATGACGATGAAAGATAATAATAAATTATTATCTATGTGTACGTATGATGCATGATCACATGTGAAAGTAAAGAAAGAATGGTTTTAAATGAAAGAAAAGTATTTTATTTTTATAAAACTAGAACTCACTCAGCAACGCTGACTTTTATGTGTTTCTAGTTGGCAGGTAATGTTGCTGAGGATGGCACGGGGCAGCTACTTGGCATTTTGGATGGCATCCATTGTTTAGATTATAATGTTTTTGTGATGTAATGAAAATTATGATATTTTGTAACAGTTAACTACAATGTATATTTTGCAAAAGCAATTATAATGAAATGGTTGTTTAAAAGAATTCCGCTGCTATATTTTAGTAAAGTTAATGTATGTTTTATGCTTTGTGTGCATGATTGACCAGCTGTAAGCGTTCCGGGAACGGGGCCTTACAATAGTCTTACGAGCGACCTTGATTTGTATTTCATCCTAAGGACGTAGCATGGTTAATTTTATATTCTATTCTCATTCTTGGTTGTGAAAATTATATAGGTTTGGTTTCATCAGCATTATTGCTAATATTGAATTTTTAAACCTTTTATAGGTAAAGAATGCTTGAACTAAGAATGATATTAAATCATTCTACTGTATCAACTTTGTAGGTGTATCTAGTGTTAAATGTTTAAAATCAAAAGATAGGAGCTGAGATAGACGCATATCTAGGAAGGAATCTTCTTGCTTTTAAATATGGATAGGATTTTGGAAAACAAGTTTATGAATCAATAAATGAATCAGTTTTGAGGATTGACTTGATTTCTAAATAATATTACGATATTATTATTAAATGAATTTTCGCTACAAAAATCTTTCAAGTGATTTATTGAATATAATCATGAAACTAGCTCGATTAGTTCACATGGCCAAGGGTAACCCAAACCCGAGGCGTGGCACGTGATCTTGAGCCTTTTGAGTTAAAGCTTAGGGGTCTATATGAATCTTAATTTGCTAAAGCCTAACACACCCCAATCTATGAGTACGTCCAATTGTATCACCACACATGATGATCTACAAAGGAAGACTTTGTATCAAGACCATAACCAAGGCTAAATTAAAAGATTAATAAAGTCTACAAAACATACACAATCCATGCATTAGCATCCAACATAAATGTTATTACAAACCACTGCTACCAAGAAGCTTCAGTTAGATTTAACATTGTATGGGATATTCCAAATTTTACATCGAAATATACTAGGGCCCATGCCTTAGGTTATGTCTTTCGGCACCTCCAATACCTATAACATGAGCTGAAAACATGAACAACAATGCCGTTGGTGAGTCATAACCAGTGACTCCAACCTCAAAATCAACGTCAGTAAGTGTGTGCATAAGCAAATTGCTTGACATATCAATTCTTACTCAACAGAAGCAATTCAAAGTTAATGTATGATAACATATATGCCACTTTAGGTTCTCAAAATAAGGCAGATGGAGGATGGTGATGGCTGACCACCAAAACCCTAACATACCATATTCCAATCAAAATTTCAACATCAATGAGCAAAATAGTAATTTCATGGAGTGAGGCCCTCCAAATCAGGTCAGATCCATCTAAGCGCACATATACCCAAGGTAATTTGGGTGTCACACCATTTAAGCAACCACGAACTTACCTTAATGGTTTGTGTCACATCCCAACCTTAAAGGCAGAAACATTGAGATGTGAGGGTTAAGATTGTTCAAAGCCATACAATGCTACTTCAAAGTGTAATATTATTAAGCATAAGGATCATATTGTAACATTACATTCATAATCTCAAACAAACAACCAAACACAATCCAATATAAAACTTCCAGATTAAAAGTGGGTACTTTATTATTCCTAGGTCCAATCCTAGATGAATTCAAATCTTTAAGATCAACATTTAAGCTTGTGCATTCCTTGAAACATGTTAGAAAATACAGTCAACATATGATGTTGGTGAGTTCCCATAAATTCTTATATACATATATAAAACTTTTTAAGAGGTAATTCAAGTCATAGGTTAAGATATAATGCAAGAATATATATAGATGGCATAATGATACAATCAAACCTTGACTAAGATATGGCCATAACTAGGTATACGATTAGCTAAGTGTACTTGGTTCCCATGATGAACAACAATACGTCATCAGGAGCCGGCAATAACCTTTGCTTTAGCACCAAATAGGCTTGTCAAGCCCATAGATCTATGACATCGCTAGGCTAGCAATAGTTAATGATTGTTTTTACAAGAGTCTATCACATAATATTCGCAAAAGTCTCAAATAACCATGACAAAAATATGGAATGAATTGAAGTGTACATTTATACGGTTAACATGTTTCACCCCAAAAAGTGTGAAATAAAGTAAAAACGGGGTATGGAAACTCACATGATATAAGATGTATATGATTTGAATTTTAAGAATGTGAAGATAGACTCCAACGGTTTTCCTCACGATTAACCTATAAGTGGTGTCTTAAATTAGAATAATAATATGATTAAAGACTTGACTTAAACTAGGGTTTCAACTTTGGGGATTTAGGTTTTAGTAAATAGTTTAAAATAAATAATATATTTGATTTTTTTTATTGTATAACTTGGTTAAATAAGATGACACAAAAATGGTTAACTAATAATAATTGATGAATTATTATCAATAATAAGTGAAATAAAATATGTTGACTTTATTTGAATAACGCTCTTAAATGTTTAATTTATATTGATTTAATATGTAGAGTGTAAATTCAAAGTGTGAAAAAAATAATAATTAATTTACTAATTAATTATGAAATAACTTGGTGAAAGAAAATGATTAATTGAATGATTAATTATTTAAATGGTTTATGAAATGTTAGTTTAAAATACTTTGAAATATTCCTATTTGATTTGTAATAATTTTTATACAATCTAAAACTTGTAAATATATTTTGTAATAATTTTATAACTTTTGAAATCTTAAAAATAAAGAATTTATCATGTTATAATTTCTGAAATATTTTAGAAATTACTAAATAAATTTTGATTTAGTATCAGTTATTAAAATGATTTTTGTATCAATTTAATAACATTTTAGAATTTTTTTTGGAATTAAAGATAGCTGAAGAACGAATTAAAAAAATAATTTCCAGGTGCCCGGGTCGAACCCGGGTCCCCTGCGTAAGTGATGTGCTTTAATCGGTGGGCCAAGGCCCCAATTCTTGTCTTAAAACGCAACACGATCGGTAAAAGTTGTGTTTGTAAACAAATCCCCAATTGCTCAAGAACCCTAGATTGAATTCGTTCAAATTGAACTCCAAATACATTATGTTAATCTACGTAAGGTTAGGGCTTTTAATCCCCACATGAAATCGAGAGCGTACACGTATTTAGTTACCTGAATAGAGGTGGAATCAATGGTAGTTAGAAGGAACGGGCGACTGTGGTAGCTTCGATTCCAGAAGAAAATGGTGATTATAATCAAATTCATAGTACCAGAAGCTTCTAATGGAGCATAGGATTGAAAGCCCTCTGTCAATTTTGGTTTAAGATGCACTGAAGTTAGTGGTCAGCTAAGTTGCAGGTCCGATGATTACACGGTCGGTTATTTCGATGTATGTGTTGTTTCAGATGAAATCGGGAGTGCATACAGTTTAGACAAATCTATATGATGACTAAACCTCGTTTGAAAATGCATGATTAGATCTGTTTCAAGTCAATTGGTGTCAATGCTTTGAATGTGGGTTCAGTTTCGAGTTTGGTCAAAATAACAGTCGATGATATGAATTCCAGTACGTCTCAAACTCGAAACTGATGTGCGAGAGTTAGGGGTCCGTTTAAAGGTGTGGAATTCGAACGTTTCGGGTGAGAGGTGGTTGCCTAAGGTCAGCCGGAAGTGGTGGCCGAAGTAGGGCCGACGAGTGAGGGTGTTTTAGAAGATTTTACATTCAGGCCCCTGTACTTTGTAATTGTTTAACTTTTATAACTAATCCTTTTAAACTAGTTTATAAATTACATATTTAACCCCCCCTAACTTAATAAAACCCTAATTTAGTAATAAAAATTCATTTATTAAACTAATAACAACTTAATAATCTTTATAAGTTTTATACTCTTTAAATTTCAGTTAATTATTTTTAATTAATATCATTCTTGACAAAGGAAATCCTATAAAAAATTTATAGGCTACAATCACTTGAGTAAGTGATACGTTCAATAAACACAAATATGTTATTTCACAATAATAATTAATTAATAAAAAGTTTATCACATGAATGATCCATGTGGTTTTATTATTGACATAAATGATCCTTACAAGAATAACAAAAGTTAACGATTAACTACAAGCACACGGAATGTCACAGTCTCCCCAACTTTAATAATTTCGTCCCGAAATTAAGGATAAAGTCAAGCAAACAAATGAGAATATTTCTTCCTTATATAATCCTCGCGTTCCCAGGTAAACTCGGGTCCGCGTTTATTTTCCCAACGAACTTTGACGATCGATGTGGTAGTGGTCCGGGTCTTCTTCATTGTTCGATCCATAATCTCTACAGGCTTCTCAATAAAATGCAAGGAATCGTCAACTTGGATATCATCCAAAGGGACATGTAGACTTTCGTCGGGCAAGCATTTTCTCAGATTTGAGACATGAAAAATGGGATGTACTCCACTAAGTTCGGAGGGTAGTTCCAGTTTATAAGCCACTTTTCCGATCCTTTTCAGGATTTTGAAAGGTCCTACAAACCGTGGAGCTAAGTTACCTTTCTTCCCAAAGCGAACAACTCCCTTCCATGGTGAGACTTTAAGAAGAACCATATCACCGACTTGGAACTCTAACCGTTTGCGTCTTTATCCGCGTAACTCTTTTGTCGACTTCTAGCCACTTCAAGGTTATTATGGATTTTAGAAAGTTTATCGGTCGTTTCTTGAATAAGTTCAGGACAGGTAATGAAGTTTTCACCGATGTCCGTCCAACAAATCGGGGAACGACATTTATGACCATAAAGGGCTTCGAAGGGTGCCATCTTGATGCTTGAGTGATAACTGTTATTCTATGAAAATTCCGCTAATGGTAAATACGTATCCCAGTCTTCACCAAAATCAAGTACATAAAGACGTACCAAATCCTTAAGAGTCTGAATAGTTCGCTCAATTTGATCGTCCATTTGCGAATGGTAAGCCATGCTTAAATCCAGCTGAGTACCCAAGAGTTCTTGCATTGAAGACCAAAAGTGCGAAGTGAAAAGAGCATCTCGATCATATATGATGTGCAAAGGTACACCGTGACTACTCACAATCTCATCGATGTAAATACGAGCCAACTTTGAAGTTTTGTAAGTGTCACGTATGGGTATGAAATGTGTTGTTTGGTCAGACGGTCGATGATCACCCATATACTATCATGATCTCGAGGAGTACAAGGTAACTTAGTTATGAAATCCATGGATATGTGTTCCCACTTCCATATAGGGATCTCGGGCTACTCGAATAATCCACTGGTCGTTGGTGCTCTGCCTTGACCTTTGCACACGTAAGACGTTTGGCTATGTAAGAAGCGATGTCCTTCTTTATACCTGGCCACCAGTATTGCCCACGCAGGTTCATATACATCTTATTGGATCTAGGGTGAATAGAATAACGAGTTTGATGAGCTTCGTTCATGATGAAGGTATGAAGATTATCATGATTTTGAATCCAGAGTCGATTTAAGAAATACAATATGCCATTCGGTTTCATTTCAAGCTGTGACCGAACACTGTACGCCAACTTCTCATCCTCCTTTCCTTGAGCTAGAGCAGCTTGCTGAGCTTCTCGGATACAATACTCAAGGTCGCTATCAATCTTTATATTCTGAAGCCTAACAGTAGTCTCGTTGACATCTACATGAATCTCCATGTCAAATTCTCCTAGGGTGTCAACCATTGTCGTCGATCTCGAATTTCCTGAAATGAGACAGTCTTATTATGGACTTTGCGACTTAACCCATCGGCTACAACATTCGCTTTTCCTGGATGATAACGGATGTCGCAGTCGTAGTCACTAATCAACTCGACCTCACGACATTGTCTCATATTCAAATACTTTTGGTTGAAGACGTGTTGAAGGCTTTTATGATCGGTGTAGACTATACATTGTGTCCCATAAAGGTAGTGTCTCCAAATTTTTAAGGCAAAAACCATAGCCCCAAGTTCAAGATCATGGGTTGTGTAATTCACCTCATGAACCTTCAATTGTCTCGATGCATAAGCTATGACCTTTCGTCGCTGCATGAGAACACAACCAAGGCCTTGACTAGATGCATAACAATATACGATAAAATCATCATTCCCGTTAGGAAGGGTTAAGATAGGAGCATTACACAACTTGTGTTTTAGAGTCTCGAAGGCCTCCTCTTGATCAGGTCACCACTCGAAGAGTTTATTCTTTTGAGTTAAAGCCATAAGCGGTTTCGCAATCTTTGAGAAATTGGCAATAAATCACCGATAGTAACCCGCTAGTCCAAGAAAAAAACGAACTTCGGTTGGAGTTTTAGGGACACTCCAGTTTTTCACGGCTTTGATTTTTGCAGGATCCACATGAATCCCTTGACAATTCACCACATGCCCTAAGAATTGGACCTCCTCAAGCCAGAAATCGCACTTAGAAAACTTTGCGTACAATTGTCCCTTCCTCAGAAGTTCCAAAACTTGTTGGAACTGAAGCTCATGTTTGGTTTTAGTCTTCGAGTAGATGAGAATATCATCTATGAACACAATCATAGACTTTTCAAGGAAGGGTTTACATACTCGGTTCATGAGAACCATAAAGACGGCAGGAGAATTAGTCAAACCAAAAGGCATAACCATAAACTCATAGTACCCTTAACGAGTGCGGAATGCGGTTTTTGGGATATCATTGTCAAGAACCCGCAGTTGGTGATAGCCAGAACGCAAATCGCTTTTTGAGAATTGTGTGCTCCTTGAAGTTGGTCGAAAGATCATCGATCCAGGAAGGGGATATCGGTTCTTGATGGTGAGTTTGTTGAGATCCCAGTAATCGATGCACATACGAAACGAACCATCTTTCTTCTTTACGAACAATACGGGTGCACCCCAAGGAGAAGAGCTAGGATGGATAAAGCCTTTATCAGATAGTTCTTGCTGTTGACTGGCTAAGATCCTGCATTTCCAATTGTGCAAGATGATAAGGTGACTTAGCCACAGGATTCGTACCAGGAATCAAGTCAATCATAAACTCAACTTCACGAATGGGACGTAATCTGCTTCGATCATTGGGAAATACATTTGGGAAATCTCGTACAATAGGTATATCATTAAGTTCTTTCCCTTTGACTTTCGTGTTGACTACATAAGCCAAAAAGGCTATGTAATTCTTACTTAGGCACTTTCGAGCCTTAGTTCACGACATAAGTTTAAGTCCTTTAGATGATTTCTCACCGAAGACTTTCAAGTATCACCCGAAGGTAAAGGAATCCTAATGCATTTCTCGAAGCAGATAATTTCCACGTAATGTTTAGCTAACCAGTCCATGCCGACAATGATGTCGAAACTTCCGAGTTGCATGGGGATAAGATCAATAGGGAACTCATGCTCGTTATAACTCAAGATACACCCACGAATAATGACGTCAATAATGATGGATTTTCTATCGGCGAATTCAACAGTAAAGGACTTTTTTAGCTTAGTACGCGACTTAACAAGTATGGGTTCAAATTCTAAGGAGACTGCAGGATCGGTTTTAACTCTCAACACAAGTTTTATCTCATAAACTTACAGAGTCTCACTCGATTTATGAAGCAGAATCTCTAACTAAGTTGATAATAATATAATATGTTAATGAACACAATAATGGTTTTCAAGATACTTGTATATATTACTTCTCAACTCTGTATTACAAGACTCTTGCAAGCATAGTTACTTGAGTTACAATAAGAATCTATATATACTACTATCTACAGCCGATTATACTTGAAAAACCAGCTGCAATATGTAACAACCGACCTCTAGGTCATAATTCTAACCTTTAACCTCCTGCATCATTATCCATACAATTAATATTAATGTTAATATCATTATTATTATTAGTAATAGTAGTGTTATTATTGTTACTGCTACTATGGTCATTCTTATTATTCTATGTGCTATTTGAGATGATTTAACTAAGTCTAGCCTTAGCATAGAATAACTTTATGTTCCGGGAAAGTTAGTTCGTCACCCTTGCAATTAAATCTTAAATGAAACAATTAAAATGTGTGTATACACACATAAATTCACGGTTGAAAACACACATATGCATGCTCAATCCATAATAACTAACTAGAGTTTACCATCTAAGATGCTACATTATACTACAAAATAATACTACATAATAACTATTATACCATTAAAACTCAAAAATTCTCCCACTAAACTCCAAGTTTCGGCCGCCCCCTCTCCACCACTCACCACACTCCCTTGTTTCCCTCTAACACTCCACCTCTCCTCCACTCCCCTTATATGCATGACCACATTCAAACCACACACACACACACACTCATTCTCTCCCTCTTCTCTCTAGTTTCACCAGCTGAAACACACACAAACCACCAAAAATCTCTCCATTTCAGCCTTATACTCGAAGAACATCAACAACCATCATCGGCGAAGCTTCGAACAAGCAAGAAGGTGCTACCTTGTGAGCTTTTGGTACATGGTTCCTTCAAGTTCGACTTCTCCAGCATTTGTTCGAGATCTCCAGATCCTTTTTTTTCCTCTACACTCTCCAAATCGTGAACCACATAAAGAGTAAGGTTCATCTCACCCGAAACAAGCTATGTCATGTGTTATTCTTTCTTTAACCTACCAAAAACCTTACTTTCTTTGTTCTAACAGAAGCTTAATGCTATCACCTTGTTCTTTAGGAGCTTCTAAATCCTTGAAGGTATCTCACTTGATATGTTAGTGATTCTATGCGTGGAACTTGATTTACACCATGAAAACCCTCTTTTTGGGTGATGTTTGCACCATCTAACTTGCACATCTTGTAACCCTCCAAAGTAAAGATAGTAACCTGCTCAAAAATAGTTTTCTAACCTTTTAATAACCTGTTTTTAAAGTTACAAAAGGATTTGGTAATGTTTAAGCATGATCTATAACGTTTTACATGTGTGTAATGGGTGAAAATGGTGAAATCACGATTCTACAACTTGTTCTTTGGTTATATGCAGAAACCATGAGTTAGAATCATTTTTAGTAGGTTTTGGATGTTATTGGGTGTATGAAGTGACGTCAAAGGCTGAAAAATAATAAAAGTAGGGATTATAAGCATTTTGAGCTTATTTTGGGACCTGAAAGGTGGTAAAATGACTTAAAAATAAGAAAACTTAGAGTTTAACCATATTAAAAATTATTCCAAGCTCTAAAAGGGTTAACCAAGTGACTTGGACCAGATTTGTTGAATAAATCATCAAAAGACAATTTAAATGGATTTTTTAGCTAAAAACGGGCCTAACTGGGTAACTTTTGGAAGGAATCTTGAAAATAAAAGGATAAACCAAAAATCTAGGTAAATTATATTATTTCAGTAATTTGAGACCTCTAAGACTTGAAGTTGATGAAAATTTGGTCTAACACCTTTTGAACGTTCGGTTTCGGTGAAAACGCGTTTTAAACGAGTTAAACTTAAAAATGAGTCTTTCAACAAAAAGGGCTTGAAAATACATTCTTGACAGATTATAAAGCTTGTTAAAATTCCTTAGAATAATATTTAAATTTTTAAGACATAAAACTATAAGATTCTGCTTAACCGTTAAAAACTTCGGTTTTACCGTAACCGGTAACTTAAAACATATGTTCACACACAACTCAAATTTAAAATCTGGAAATTGGGAGTTTAACTTATTAATAATGTAATATTTAACTCCAAAATTCGGCTATGGGGTCATAAGGTCATTAAATGTAAAGAAGCAAACTTTAGGGTAGAAATGTAAATTTTGAAACTTGAAGGACTAAACTGTAAAGTCTGCCAAACTTCAATAAACCGGCCCCCTTGGACTGGTAATCACTTGATAAACTTAATTTAACTTGTTTCAATGACCTAATAGTGTAAAAACATGAATTCCCCTTAAGAAACCCTAGCTTTCTATAAAATGAAACTTTTAAATGTAAGCCTTAGCAAATATAAGCTAGTTGAACATTTAACTTCTTAACACACTTTGTCCACCTCGTGTGACCTTAGAACTAGTGGCTTATCACTTAATCTTGATAGTATGGTGCTATACTTGAAACTTTCCCGGTACTCGAAGAACCCGTTGCTTGAAACTTAAGTGAGTTCTAGTGTTCCAATTTTACTACTGTTTTTGGGATGAAGCATGCTCTATTTAAACTGAACTATTTCCATCACTACTACTATAAGTATTATTATTATTACAATCATGATCTATGAGAAACCAAATTACTCATGATATCTCTTACAGGACATCAAAGCTATGGCCGACAAAGGGAAGGCACCTGCGTACCCAACTGACGGTACTGCACTAGCTGGGAGCCACAAGAATGCGACGCCGTGAATGGAATATGAAGAATACCTGAGGAGATGCGGACATCCGGGCTGGATATCCGTTACGTCTGACGACACTGAGCCATCGAAGGACTCTTCCTCTACATCCCCCTCCAGGAGCCGGCCGCGCTCCCATTCACCGCATGTCGCAACTCCTACTTACTCACCTATCCCACCTATCGGGGATAGGGGTGCACGTGTTATCACCCGTCCACGCAAAAGTACTAGGCCAGGACCCTCAGTCTCCTTTAGGATGCCACCTCCTCCTGCACCACCGATGTTTGACCCGCTCCGACACCACTCACGTGATGAGCACTGGATGCCACCGAGGCACAGCTTGTATGATCACCCTAGTGTGCTAGTTGGTGACCGGTACTCCTAGTCTAGCCACTGGGCAAGCGACGTAGGTCCCTCTGCTGCTGCATTGGACGAGATTCTGAAGACCGTCCGTCGACACGAGCTGACACTCTAGCACGCCACTCGGACCTCTCAGTCTGCCCAGTTTCAGGCCATGATGGCTTCGCATGGGGTCCAGTGGTTGGAGCAAGAGAAAAGGAAGAAGAACTCAGGGTGGCTAGGGTGGCTGAAGAAGAAGTGGATGTGAGAGCATGGAGAAGAAGTAGGGTTGTCTGTCTTTTAGACAGTTGAAGGAAACAATTTTTATTATTATCAGATACTATTATTATTTATTATAGGGGTGATGGCACCTTCCAACTTGTAAGAGTATAACTCTGATTCAATTATGTTTTGCTGATACTATTAACCCAATCTATCTATGAAACTATTTCTATTGATGCTAAATTTCGCAGGGTAATATTTGTATTGAATTGCAATGTGTCATGTTATGCGTTGGGAATTTTGACTTGTGTCCATTCTGGGTGAATTGTCCAAATTAATTTAATGGACATATTTAGAGGTTTTTAGTGGTGTGTATATTACACTGCCTCCTATTAGAACGCGGTATATTAGGATAAGTGATGCATGGGCTACTTGAAACCAAAAATTATGAGATGCTAAACAAATTTATCTATGATGCTATCAGAATGCCGACCAGACAAGGAACCCGTATTGGAAGACAAGGAGCTACTAGAGGTCGTCATGAGAGAGCTAGACAGACCGGACCAACCCCCTACTCCACCAGGAACTCCTCGTGGAGAGATGCCAATCAGGGAATGATAGAGAATTGCCAACCTCGTGCACAAGAAATTGCTAACGCCACTCCGACCATCATCGCTCAATCAATGCGGACCGTAGCCAACCCCGGTGGTACTGATGGATTCAGGATGATGAAGGAACAATGAGGAAGTTTGTCACACCCCAACCTTAACGGCGGAAAACGTCGAGATGTGAGGGTTAAGATTGTTCACAGCCACATAACACTACCATAATTGTAAATATAAAAATTCAATAGTTGCAATAAACCTTACAACCAATGTCTCAACAAACAAAGATAAACAAAGTTCAACTTTCAAGTCTCAAGTTATTTTATTTATTTTTTCTAGGTCCAAATCCTAGGTGTAGGCATGCTTCAAAGATAATCATCAACCTTGTGCATTTCCTGAAACATGTTAAAATAAAAGGGTCAACTTTAAAAGTTGGTGAGTTTCCATGGGTTAAGCATACATATATATATATATATATATAAAAGTTTACAAGTAGCAATTCATGTCAATGGTTACGAAATAAGCAAGTTTATAGATAACATATAGCTACAATCAAACCTTGACCAAGAATATCATTTACAAGTTTAACGATTAGCTAAGTGTACTTGGTTCCCATAGTGCTCAAGAATACGACACTAGGAGCCGGCAATACCTCGGCTTTAGCACCAAATAGGCTTGTCAGGCCCATAGATCTATGACGTCGCCAGGCTAGCAATAGTTAATGATTGTCAACATATAATATTCATCATAAAAGCTCACAATATTACAAATAACCATGACAAAGTTCATAAATGAATTGCTCGTGCATTTACAAGTATCAAGATGTTTACAAGTGCAAGTTCATAAAGTTAACATGTTTCACCCCAAAAAGTGTGAAATAAAGTAAAAAGGGGCATGGAAAACTCACATGATATATTATATATAGGATGATAACAAGAAATAAACGGTGCTCCAACGATTCTTTTTCAAGTTACCTAACGTATTATTTCAAGGTTAAGATTAGAGTAATATTAACGATTAAACGTGAACTAGGGTTTCAATAGGAATTTGGGGTTTTATAAATAAATAAGGTTCTATTGAAATCATATATATATTTTAATCCAATGAAAGAAATATACCATTTAGGTAATTTAATATGGAGAAAAGAAATTAAATTCTTTATGATAACTTGTAAGTTTAAATTTAAGATGCAAATAAATTTTTATAATTATTTGAAATAAACATGATTAAACAATAATTAATGTATTGGCCAATAATAATTTATTAATTTAAACTATTATTTAAAGTCTATTTTTATAAAAATAATCTAAGTATGACATTTGTAAACAAAACATTTATACAAAATAATATATTAAAGTATTTAAATGAAGAAATTTACAGAATTAATTAGGTGACTTTAAAAATAATTAAGGTTTACAAGAATGATTTTTTATAATTATTAAAAATTTTCTATAATTTTTTAAAGGCTGAAAAGCTTAAAAAAATAAGGTTGAGGGTGCCCGGGTTCGAACCCGGTCCCCTGTGTATGAGTCCGACACTTTAACCGGCGGGCCAGCGCCCCAATCTGATTAGGTTTAGGTTTGATTATTTAAAGCAATTATTAACAGAACCCCCATTTTTTTTGCATGAACCCTAGAACGATTGGATCCAAAATTGATCCTCAATTCGATGTTATTAACCAAATTAACCATAGGGCTTTGATTCCCTATGATTAATCGAGTGTAATACAACTCTTAATTACCTGAATTCGATGCAGGATCGATTGAAACAGATTCAAACAATGTCGCGGCGGGGTGACTTCGGTTCAAGAGGTTTGGGTTGATTATAATCAAATTCGCTTCACCAGTAACTTCTAATGAGGCTTATGATCGAAAGCCCTATGCCAATTTCGATTTGAAGATGAACAAGAATTGGTTTCGGTGAGTTGTAGGGTCGATGTTTCTCAAGTGGTAATTCGTTGCATATGATGAACTCAGGTGAAATTGGTATGTATTTAGTTTAGAAACTTAACTAGAATAGTTAAACCTCATTTAATTGAGTATGATTGAATCCGTTTCGAGCCTGTTGATTCCGACGCTTTGAATGTGCTACGGTTTCGATTGAGAGTGATGAATTCGAAGTTTAATGCTCAGATTAACTCGATTGTGGGGTTCGAAACTGTTGTACAAGTGTAAAGGGTGATTTAATGAGTTAAACGGTGAGTTTTCGAGGGTTTTTGGGTTGGCCGGAGACTGCCGGAGCTCGGCCGGAGAGTCACCGGGAAAACGGGGGGGGGGGGGAAGAAATCTGGTTTGGGTTTTTGAATGTTACACCTGGTCCCTGTAGTTTTGATTCTTGTCATTTTAAATACACTATTATTTTTTTTTTTTTCAAAGTTTCTAAATTGACAATAAGCCCCCTGAACTAATAAACTTTAAGTTTTAACTATTTTATAACTTATTCAGTATTTAACTTTTATAACTTATCATTTCTATTATTATTATTATTTTATCTTATTTTAGCTATTATTATTATGTTTATTATATTAAGACAAATTATTAACTCTTAAATTAATGAATTAATGCACAATAAAGCAACATTCATAAACAACCCCTATAGTTTCGTAAATGACATAAATGGTCCCTACAAGAACATAACAAGGTTAACTATCAATTAACGAAAACACGAAAGGTTACAGTTTCCCCAACTTTTAAGAATTTCGTCCCGAAATTAAGATTGAACTAGACGAACAAATACGGGTATTTCATCTTCATATGCTCCTCACGCTCCCAAGTAAACTCAGGTCCACGCTTATTTTCCCAACGAACCTTGACGATTGGGGTAGTAGTGGTCCTAGTCTTCTTCATAATGCGGTCCATGACTTCAACAGGTTTCTCAACAAAATGTAATGACTCGTCGATCTGGATGTCATCTAATGGGACATACAGACTTTCATCAGCCAAACATTTTCTCAAATTTGAGACATGGAAAACAGGATGAACCCCGCTAAGATCGGAAGGTAGTTCCAGTTTATAAGCCACTTTCCCAATCCTTTTAGGATCTTGAAAGGTCCTACAAATCGTGGAGCTAATTTACCCTTCTTCCCAAACGAACGACTCCCTTCCATGGTGAGACTTTAAGAAGAACCATATCCCCAACTTGAAATTCCAACGGCTTGCGTCGTTTATCGGCATAACTTTTTTGTCGACTTCTAGCCACTTCAAGGTTCTTGCGAATCATGGAAACTTTATCGGTTGTTTCTTGTATGAGCTCAGGACCAGTGATGAAATTTTCACCAATGTCAGTCCAGCAGATCGGGGAACGACATTTACGACCATAGAGTGCTTCAAAAGGTGCCATTTTGATACTCGAGTGGTAACTATTATTATATGAAAATTCCGCGAGAGGTAAATGCGTATCCCAGTCACCACCAAAGTCAAGGACACAAAGACGTAGCAAATCCTCTAGGGTTTGAATGGTTCGCTCGGTTTGACCGTCCGTTTGAGGATGGTAAGCCGTGCTTAAATCCAGTTGAGTACCCAAAAGTTCTTGCATAGACGACCAAAAGTGCGAAGTGAAACGAGCGTCTCGGTCGGATATGATATGCAAAGGTACGCCATGACGACTCACAATCTCATCAATGTATATACGAGCTAACCTTGACGTTTTGTAAGTGTCACGTATGGGTATGAAATGTGCCGACTTGGTCAATCGGTCAACGATCACCCATATGCTATCATGACCACGAGAGGTGCGAGGTAAGTTTGGTTATGAAGTCCATGGATATGTGTTCCCATTTCCACATGGGAATCTCGGGTTGTTCAAGCAATCCACTAGGACGTTGATGTTCAGCTTTAACCTTTGTACACGTAAGACACTTAGCTACGTAAGTTGCTATGTCTTTCTTCATTCCAGGCCACCAGTATTGACCACGCAGATCCATATACATCTTATCGGAACCAGGATGAATTGAGTAACGAGTTTGATGAGCTTCATTCATGATAAAGGTACGAAGATTATCACGGTTTGGAACCCAAATTCGATTCAAGAATACATCAACCCATTGGTTTCGTTTCTAGTTGAGCTCGAAGATTGTACTCCAATTCCTCTCCCATTTTCCCTCCTTCTTGAACCGCTTGTTGAGCCTCCATGATACAAGTCTCGATGTCATTCTCAATCCTCAAATTTGTAGCAGCACCGTAGTCTCATTAACATCCAGACGAATCTCAGTATCAAATTCTCCCAAGATATCAAACCATTGTCGTCGCTCGCGAATTTCTTGAAACGAGATCATCTTATTATGAATCTTACGACTTAGTGCATCGGCTACGACATTTGCCTTTCCAGGATGGTAACGAATGTCACAATCATAATCACTAATCAACTCAACCCAACGTCGTTGTCTCATGTTGAGATCCTTTTGATTGAAGACGTGTTGTAGGCTTTTGTGATCGGTGTAGACTATACATTGCGTCCCATAAAGGTAATGCCTCCAAATCTTTAAGGCAAAAACCACAGCACCAAGTTCAAGATCATGTGTCGTATAATTCACCTCATGGACCTTCAATTGTCTCGATGCATATGCTATGACCTTTCCTCGTTGCATGAGAACACAACCAGGCCTTGTTTAGATGCATCACAATATACGGTGAAATCATCGTTCCCATCGGGAAGGGTCAATATAGGGCATTACACAACTTGTGCTTTAAGGATTCAAAGGCTCCCTCTTGTTCAGACCCCCATTCGAATGGTTTATTCTTTTGGGTCAAGGAAGTAAGCGGTTTCGCGATTCGAGAGAAGTTGGCAATGAAACGTCGATAATACCCAGCAAGACCAAGGAAAGAACGAACTTCGGTTGGAGTTGTGGGAACACACCAATTTTTCACAGCTTCCACCTTTGCAGGGTCAACGTGAATTCCTTGACTATTCACCACGTGTCCTAGAAATTGGACCTCCTCAAGCCAAAATTCGCACTTTGAGAACTTTGCGTATAGTTGTTCTTTCTTCAATAGCTCAAGAACTTGTCGCAGGTGGTGTTCGTGATCGGTTTTGGACTTGGAGTAGATAAGTATGTCGTCAATAAAGACAATCACGAACTTGTCTAGATACGGGCATTGCATACTCGATTCATGAACTCATAGTGTCCATATCGGGTACGGAACGCAGTTTTTGGGATATCATCATCATGAACTCGTAGTTGATGATAGCCAGAACGTAAATCAATCTTTGAGAAATAGCAGCTCCTTGAAGTTGGTCAAAAAGATCATCGATGCGAGGAAGAGGGTAGCGGTTTCTTGATGGTAAGTTTGTTAAGCTCACGATAATCGATGCACATACGAAATGATCCATCTTTCTTCTTCACGAACAAAATAGGTGCACCCCAAGGCGATGAGCTAGGTCGGATAAATCCTTTGTCGGACAGTTCTTGAAGTTGACTGGCCAGCTCTTGCATTTCTGACGGTGCAAGTTGATATGGTGATTTAGCCACAGGGTTCGCTCCCGGAATTAAATCGATCTTAAACTCGACTTCACGCACGGGAGGTAAACCGCTAAGGTCCATCGGGAAACACTTCAGGAAAGTCTCGTACATCGGGACCTTCTTAAGATCATTCCCTTTGACTTTCGTGTTGACCACGTAAGCCAAGAAAGCCATGTAATTCTTGCTTAGACATTTTCGGGCTTGAGTACACGACATGAGTTTGAGTCCTTTGGATGATTTTTCGCCAAATACTTTCAATGTATCCCCCGAAGGCAAAGGAATTCGAATGCACTTCTCGAAACAAATAATTTCCGCATGATGTTTAGCTAACCATCCATGCCAATGATAACGTCAAAACTTCCAAGTTTCATAGAATAAGGTCGATAGAAATCATGCTCGTTTAGGCTCAAAATGCAATCACGAATAACGACACCAACGGTGATGGGTTCTCCATCGGCGACTTCGACAGTAAGAGGTCTTTCTAGTTTCGTATGTGGCTTAGCAAGTATAGGTTCAAATTCTATCGAGACAAAAACTCTTATCGGCTCCAGAGTCAAATAGAACGTAGGCATAAGAATTATTAATAGAAACATACCTGTTCAGTTTTTAAGACGTTTACGATACAGGTAAAGCAACAAAGTACTTGGATCATAAAGTTGGGGTTGGATTTGACATATCCGTTCACCACATCGTTGTTAGTCTGTGCTTGGTTTGCATTGATGTTGAAGGCACTTCCTCGAGCTTGTGGTACGTTACCCGCAAGACGAGGGCATTGTGGGCGAAAATGACCAGGTTCCCCACAGTGTAGCAAGCACGATTGGCAACTAACGCGGCATTGTTTGGTGCACGGTGACAAGTAGCCACCAAATGTCCATACTTACCACACAATGTACAGATACGACACGGGGTATTACCCGCATGATGATACTTACAGACATTGCACAATGGTAGAGGACCAGCATGGTTCTAGCAGCAGGTGCTTGTGTACCAGGAGCGGGTTGTCTTTGAGGTACTTTTGGGTTAGCACAGCGAAATTACGCGCCGGTTTGAACTTGCGTTTCTTGTTGTTGTAAGACGGTTCATTCTTATTCTCCTTAGCTGCTTCAGGGACCGTCTTTTCAGTCTTTTTAGCCCCTTTGACAGACAAGGTGCCCGCTCGAATATGGTTTCAGTAAGTTGAGCGGTGATGGTAATGGCATCTTCCAAAGTTGTGGGTACTACTTCCCACCACGGCGTCTTGGATTGAGGTGGCACCCCCTTGATGAACTTCTCAATGTTCCTAGGAACTGTGTCAACCATGTGAGTAACAGGATGCTCAACTCGTGATGCCTAGTTGAATAGGCCAAATGATCTCCACCATCTTGCTTGAGGTTCCAAAACTCCTCCTCCAGCTTTTGCAACTCACTTCTCGGGCAGAACTTTTGGATGGCAATGTTCTTGAATTCTTCCCAAGTGAGTGCCAACACAGCATCAGCACCACGATTCCTCTTCTCACTATTCCACCACGTAAGTGCTCTTTGTTGAAGAACACTTGTGGCATAACGGACTTTGAGTGCCTCGGGACACTCACAGTTGATGAAGGTGTTCTCCATACTTTCAAACCACTCGAAAGTCCAGTGGCTCCTTCCTTCCCACTAAAGCTAGTGGTTTGCACGAGTTGAAGTGCTTAAACGTGCAGTTGGTTGGTTTCTGGTTCTTCTTCCTTTGATTTGCCACTATCTCCCCCTTGCCCATTGCCATTAGTGTTGTCACTAGCGTTGGTCATCAAGGTGCTACTCAGTTCAGCAACCATGGTCGGAATGACGGCAGCCATTTGACGGGCAATCATGGCGGCTAATTTGCGGTCGGAGCTACCACGCTTTCCATGATGACGAGACATGCTGGATATAAAATACGTTAGTCACAGAAATTTGGAGATAAAAGATAATAAAACAAAGATTTTTCAAGACTTGTAAAACACATATGGAATGATTCCATTTGGTACTCATTACCATTTGGAAACGTTGACACGTCAAGGTGAGTTTAACTCCAATTGCCTTAGAACTTGTGTATATTGACCATAGTTTATCACTCATCCCAGAAATCCCCAGGTAAGCATAACTAGTCCCACGGGATTATGCGAAATGCTTACCTTAGCCCGAAGGCTTTTTGCCAGGAAATCCAGAATACAGGTGTCTATGTGTCACACAATATTTCTTTAGGTTCATGGAATTAAAACCTTGATTAGAGTTTCATGGATTAGTCATAAAGTCTAAAGATTTGAACCTTTTGATATAAAGCTTACGTTCCCCGTGTCGTCGAGAATAAGTTTAAGATATTTCATCGCCGAGAGAATAAAGGATTAAGAATAAGTTTTAGAGGAGACAAGACAACCAAGTTTCTCAATTATAAGGCAATCCTAACTAAAGGCATCAAGTTGCACATTAAGAAGTCCTCCTTAACAAGTAGCATTATGTAGCGCAACAAAATTATTACAAAATCATAAAGATTTTTCTATGAGGTTCATGCATCAACCATAGTCTAGGTCACCATTTCTAATAACCTAAATCCCTATAGTATGGCTCTGATACCAATCTGTCACACCCCAACCTTAACGGCGGAAACGTCGAATGTGAGGGTTAAGATTGTTCACAGCCACATAACACTACCATAAATTGTAAATATAAAAATTCAATAGTTGCAATAAACCTTACAACCAAATGTCTCAACAAACAAAGATAAACAAAGTTCAACTTTCAAGTCTCAAGTTATTTTTATTTTTTTTTCTAGGTCCAAATCCTAGGTGTAGCATGCTTCAAAGATAATCATCAACCTTGTGCATTTCCTGAAACATGTTAAAAAAAAGGTCAACTTAAAAGTTGGTGAGTTTCCATGGGTTAACATACATATATATATATATATATAAAAGTTTACATGTAGCAATCATGTCAATGGTTACGAAATAAGCAAGTTTATAGATAACATATAGCTACAATCAAACCTTGACCAAGAATATCATTTACAAGTTTAACGATTAGCTAAGTGTACTTGGTTCCCATAGTGCTCAAGAATACGACACTAGGACCGGCAATAACCTCGGCTTTAGCACCAAATAGGCTTGTCAGGCCCATAGATCTATGACGTCGCCAGGCTAGCAATATTAATGATTGTCAACATATAATATTCATCAATAAAGCTCACAATATTACAAATAACCATGACAAAGTTCATAAATGAATTGCTCGTGCATTTACAAGTATCAAGATGTTTACAAGTGTAAGTTCATAAAGTTAACATGTTTCACCCCAAAAAGTGTGAAATAAAGTAAAAAGGGGCATGGAAAACTCACATGATATATATATATATAGGATGAATAACAGATAAACGGTGCTCCAACGATTCTTTTTCAAGTTACCTAACGTATTTATTTCAAGGTTAAGATTAGAGTAATATTAACGATTAACGTGAACTAGGGTTTCAATAGGAATTTGGGTTTTTTATAAATAAATAAGGTTATCTATTGAAATCATATATATTTTAATCCAATGAAAGAAATATACCATTTAGGTAATTTAATATGGAGAAAAGAAAAAATTCTTTATGATAACTTGTAAGTTTAAATTTAAGATGCATAAATTGTTATAATTATTTGAAATAACATGATTAAACAATATTAATGTATTGGCCAATAATAATTTATAATTTAAACTATTATTTAAAGTCTATTTTTATAAAAATAATCTAAGTATGACATTTGTAAACAAAACATTTTATACAAAATAATATATTAAGTATTTAAATGAAGAAATTTACAGAAATTAATTAGGTGACTTTAAAAAATAATTAAGGTTTACAAGAATGATTTTTATAATTATTAAAAATTTTCTATAATTTAAAGGCTGAAAAGCTTAAAAAAAATAAGGTTGAGGGGCCCGGTTCGAACCCGGGTCCCTTGTTTATGACCCGACACTTTAACCGGCGGGCCAGCGCCCCAAATCTGATTAGGTTTAGTTTGTTATTTAAAAGCAATTATTAACAGAACCCCCAATTTTTTTTGCATGAACCCTAGAACGATTGGATCCAAAATTGATCCTCAATTCGATGTTCTTAACCAAATTAACCATAGGGCTTTGATTCCTATGATTAATCGAGTGTAATACAACTCTTAATTACCTGAATTCGATGCAGGATCGATTGAAACAGATTCAAACAATGTCGCGGCCGGGGTGACTTCGGTTCAAGAGTTTGGGTTGATTATAATCAAATTCGCTTCAACAACCAGTAACTTCTAATGATACTTATGATCGAAAGCCCTATCCAATTTCGATTTGAAGATGAACAAGAATTGGGTTTTCGGTTGAGTGTAGGGTCGATGTTTCTCAAGTGGTAATTCGTTGCATATGATGAACTCAGTGAAATTGGTAGTGTATTTAGTTTAGAAACTTAACTAGAATAGTTTAACCTCATTTAATTGAGTATGATTGAATCCTTTCGAGCCTGTTGATTCCGACGCTTTGAATGTGCTACGGTTTCGATTGAGAGTGATGAATTCGAAGTTTAATGCTCAGATTAACTCGATGTGGGGTCGAAACTGTTGTACAAGTGTAAAGGGTGATTAATTGAGTTAACGGTGAGGTTTTCGAGGGTTTTTTGTGTTGGCCGGAGACTGCCGGAGCTCGGCCGGAGAGTCACCGGGAAAACGGGGGGGGGGGGGGGGAAAAATCTGGTTTGGGTTTTTGAATGTTACACAACTGGTCCCTGTAGTTTTGATTCTTGTCATTTTAAAATACAACTTTATTATTATTATTTTTTTTTTTTCAAAGTTTCTAAATTGACATAAAGCCCCCTGAACTTAATTAAACTTTAAGTTTTAACTATTTTATAACTTATTCAGTATTTACTTTTATAACTTATCATTTCTATTATTATTATTATTTTATCTTATTTTAGCTATTATTATTATGTTATTATATAAGACAATTATTAACTCTAAATTATGAATTAATGCACAATAAAAGCAACATTCATAAACAAACCCTATAGTTTCGTAAATGACATAAATGGTCCCTACAAGAACATAACAAGGTTAACTATCAATTAACGAAAACCACAAAGGTTAATCGCTCAGATCAATGCGGACCGGAGCAACCCCGGTGGTAATATGGATTCAGGAATGATGAAGGCAACCATGAGGATTGAAGCATTAGGAATGATGCTCCTACAAACCTTCATGGCGTGCAAGCCAAAGGATTTCTATGGTACCGAGGGTGCGATAGAGACTACCGATGGATTGATGAAATGGAAGTCGTCTTAGATATCAGCGAATGTAAGATGGAACACATGGTGAGGTTTGCTTCCTAATCACTCAAGGATTGGCACTGGAATGGTGGAAGACTGTTACTCAGCCCCGGGAAGAAATGCTCTAACCGAATGAGTTGGACCGAATTCAGGAGTTGATAACCACAAATACTGCCCAATCAATCACGGAGAAACTGGAGTCTGAATTCCTGAGCATAGAAATGAAAGGTCCTAACTACACTAAGTACATCAACCACTTCTTAGCCCTGTCTAACTAGTGCCACACCTGGTGACACCGAATCCAAGGGCGTAGCACGTTTCATTTGGGACTACATCCTAGAGTTAGGGGTATGGTTCGATCCTCCAGGCCCTCAACCCTGCAAGCTGCGGTTGACTTCACCAGTAGTTTGACTGATGATTTAGTCAGGGCTGGATGGGCTGAACAAACCAGGGCAGACGAAAAGAGGAAGCCGATGGGTGTGAAGAGAAAGTGGTTTGATGTAAGAAAGCAATGTAGCAGTATGAGTCAAGCAAGAATGGTTTTGAAGGTAAGACGTGATGACCAGGGTGGAATGACTCGGAAGCTATAATCGGGTACAAGCCCATTCTACAACAAGTGCAAACTGCATCATCAAGGGGAGTGCAACCCGATGCCCTGCTTACGATCAAACGACCATGTCTTTCATTAAGGATTGTACGTATGCGCCAGGTAAACAATGCTATGAGTGTGGAGATCCAGGGCACATGAGGAATAAGTGTCCTAAGCTGGGGAGTATAAGGACGCCAGACCCAACAAGCCCAAGGGGCGAGCATCTCGTGATGGATCCATCGGTGCTCGTAAGGAACCTGATATGGTCAATGGTACGTTCCTTATAAACACCATCCTGCTTAACCGTTCTATTTGATACTGGAGCAACTGCTAGTTTTGTCTCTAGTACTTTTAGGCCTTTGATTGACTTGAGTGCCTGTGTCCTGGCTGATACGTTACCGTAGAATTAGCTGACTTACATCTTAGAAACTATTAAGTCATCAAAGATTGCTTATGAATCTATAAGGAAGTACATTCAATATAAATTGATGTCTATTAATCTAGTAGGATTATTCGAGTGGTTGTTGGTATGGATTGGCTGGGCTAGGCATAGAGTCAAATCGTGTGTGTTGAACGCCTACTTAAGATATCATTGATGGATGGGAAAGGTGTTATTTGTTCATGGTGAAAGAAGAAGCACGCTATATTCTATGATATCCCATTTAAAAGCGACCAAGAGTCCATGAAGGATGCCAGCTTTCATAGTCTATGTAATGAAAGCCAAGAGGAAAGAAGAATTAAGGATATACCAGTGGTTTCTGAATATCCGGAAGTATTCCCGAAGACCTACCGGACTCCCTCCGACTCGTCAGGTTGAGTTCCAAATAGATCTATTGCCTGGTGCTGCACCCGTAGCCAAGGCACTGTACCGACTGGCCCCTCCCAAGATGAAAGAACTAATGCTACAAACCAAGAGCTACTCGACAAGGGGTTTTATACCCCGGTGTTTCTCCATGGGTGCCCCGATACTATTTGTGAAGAGAAGGATAGAACCCTACGTATGTGTATTGATTACGGAACTAAACAAGCTGACAATAAAGAATCGTTACCCTCTTTCGAGAATCGATGACCTGTTGATCAACTGCAGGGGGCAAGCTATTTTTCCAAATAGATTTAAGATCAGGGTACCATCAACTAAGATAAGAAAGGAAGCTAAGCCCGAGATACATAGGATCATTTGAGATACTAGCAGAATTGGCCCCGTGGCGTATAAAGTAAAGCTACCTCAGATTAAGTTACATACATGACACCTTCCATTGTCAAATTTGAAGAAGTGCATGGTAGATAAGACCATGGAGTTAACCTTTGAAAGAAGCGAGATTAATGACAAGTTGAACTTCGTGGAAGAGCCTATAGAGATCCCGACCGGCTAGTCAAGAAACTCAGGCGAAGTCGCTACCCAAGGTCAGGTAAGATGGAATTCTAGGCGAGGACCTGAATTCACTTGGAGCGAGAAGATGAATGAGAAAGAGCTATCCGCACCTCTTCAAACCCACTCGTTCGGGAATTTATCGAAGCCAAAATTTTCGGGACGAAATTTCTTAAACGGTGGGAGAATGTAACAACCGACCTCTAGGTCATAATTCTAACCTTTAACCTCCTGCATCATTATCCATACAATTAATGTTAATGTTAATATCATTATTATTATTAGTATTAGTGTTATTATTGTACTGCTACTATGGTCATTCTTATATTTTTATGTGCTATTTGTGTGATTTAGCTAAGTCTAGCTTAGCATAGAAAAACTTTGTGTTCCGGGAAAGTCAGTTAGTCACCCTTGCAATAAATCTTAATTGAAACATTAAAATTGTTGTACACACATAATTCATGGTTGAAAACCACACATATGCATGCTCAATCCAAATAACTAACTAGAGTTTACCATCTACGATGCTACTTATACTACAATAATACTACATAATAACTATTATACCATTAAAACTCAAAATTCTCCCACTAAACTCCAAGTTCGGCCGCCCCCTCTCCACCACTCACCACACTCCCTTGTTTCCCTCTAACACTCCACCTCTCCTCCACTCCCCCTTATATGAATGACCACATTCAAACCACACACACACACACACTCATTCTCTCCCTCTTCTCTCTCGTTTCACCAGCTGAAACACACAACCACCCAAAAATCTCTCCATTTCAGCCTATACTCGAAGAACATCAACAACCATCATCGGCGAAGCTTCGAACAAGCAAGAAGGTGCTACTTTGTGAGCTTTTGGTACATGTTCCCTTCAAGTTCGACTTCTCCAGCATTGTTCGAGATCTCTAGATCCTTTTTTTTCCTCTACACTCTCCAAATCGTGAACCACATAAAGAGTAAGGTTCATCTCACCCGAAACAAGCTATGTCATGTGTTATTCTTTCTTTAACCTACCAAAACCTTACTTTCTTTGTTCTAAACAGAAGCTTATGCTATCACCTTTTTCTTGAGGAGCTTTTAACATCCTTGAAGGTATCTCACTCGATATGTTAGTGATTCTATGGTGGAACTCGATTTACACCATGAAAACCCTCTTTTGGGTGATGTTGGCACAATCTAACTTGCACATCTTGTAACCCTCCAAGTAAAGATAGTACCCTGCTCAAAAATAGTTTTCTAACCTTTTAATAACCTGTTTTTAAAGTTACAAAGGATTTGGTAATGTTTAAGCATGATCTATAACGTTTTACGGTGTGTAATGGGTGAAAATGGTGAAATCACGATTCTACAACTTGTTCTTTGGTTATATGCAGAAACCGTGAGTTAGAATCATTATTTCAGTAGGTTTTGGATGTTATTGGTTGTATGAAGTGAGTCTAAGGCTGAAAAATAATAAAGTAGGATTGTAAGCATTTTGAGCTCATTTTGACGCGAAAGGTGGTAAAATGACTTAAAAATAAGAAAACTGAGATTTAATCATATTAAAAAGTATTCCGGCTCAAAATGGTTAACCAGTGACTTGGACCAGATTTGTTGAATAAATGTCAAAACAATTAAATGGGATTTTTAGTCTAAAACGGCCCTAACCGGAACTTTTGGAAGAATCTTGAAAATAAAAGGATAAACCAAAAATCTAGGTAAATTATATTATTTCAGTAATTTGAGACCTCTAATACTTGAATTTTATGAAAAATTTGGTCTACCACGATTTGAACGTCGGTTCGAGGGAAAACGCGTTTTAACGAGTTAAACTTAAAATGAGACTTTCAACAAAAGGGCTTGAAAATACATCTTGACAGATTATAAAGCTTTTTAAATTCCTTAGAATAATATTTAATGTTTTAAGACATAAAACTATAAGATTCAATGCTTAACCGTTAAAAACCTTCGGTTTTACCGGAACCGGTAACTTAAAAACATATGTTCACCACTCAAATTTAAAATATGGAAAATTTGGGAGTTTAACTTATTAATAATGAAATATTTAACTCCAAAAGTCGTTTATGGTCATAAGGGTCATTAATGTAAGAGCGCAACTTTAGGGTAGAACGTGTAAATTTTGAAACTTGAAGACTAAACTGTAAAGTCTGCCAAACTTCAGTAAACCGAACCCCTTGACTGGTAATCACTTTAAACTTAATTTAACTTGTGTCAATGACCTAATAGTGTAAAAACATGAACCCCCTTAAGAACCCTAGCTTTCTATAAAAGAAACTTTTAAATGCACCTTAGCAAAAATAAGCTAGTTGACATTTAACTTCTTAACACACTTTGTCCACCTGGTGTGACCTTAGAACTAGTGGCTTATCACTTAATCTTGATGGTAGGGTGCTAGACTTGAAACTTTCCCGGGTACTCGAAAACCCTTGCTTGAAACTTAAGGTGAGTTCTAGTGTCCCCCTTTTTACTACTGTTTTTAGGATGAAGCATGCTCGTTTAAACTGAACTATTTCTGTGCTATATTATGATGCTATATGTGTAAATGTTATAACCTGCTTTTACTTTTATCGATCATTCATTATTCTGTGTGAACCGCTTGTTTTATATGGGTAGATCTCTACTGGGGAATCCCCCACACACAGTGCCTTCCTTGGTGAACGGGAGGGTACCACACTGAGATCCTGCAGGTGTCGTTTGGGCATAGTGAAAAAGTTTTATAACTACTATGAAACCATCCAGCAGGTATGGTCCACCGTATGAGGCTCAGTTCTTCCTTCGGGATTAGCGGTATAACATAACTTTCGAAGAGGCTAGCCGGGACTGAGTGCAGGTGTTGATTGTGATCCCCCACAACAATGAAACTATGACTTTTAAATCAATTGGATTTTATTGAATCCTTTTGTGTTTAAACTTTAGCACTTGAATTCACCAACTTTTTAGTTGACAAAATTTTCTTTGAGCATGTTTCAGGTAACCCGTGATGAAGGTAGGCTTTGTGTAAAGACTTATTACGACCTAGCACTGTGACCCATGGCATTTGCTTGTGATAGTTTTACAACATTTGGAACAAGTAAATTTGGTTATCATGGAACAATTTGTATGTTAATTTAGTATTTGTATTGGTGGCTAACTACTTCTAGCCCGGTTTCTTTAAACATTAATGCCATGTGATGTTCTCTCTCCTTTTTGTGCTCTTATGATGGTTTTGTTTCCGCTGCCATACGTTGTTGCTAGTCTGTGACGTCCCACCCTACCGGGCCCCGGGTGTGTACACAATATACAACTAGACAAATACTACATTGCTAGAAGTAAAGTATCTAGTAAATAATATCCTAGATAAGATAGTCATGACAGGTCCATGACTTACCTTTGTTCACCAACTAAAGATGGTAACTATACTAACTGATAGAAGGTGAATAATAGATTAAAGTATGGTCAACTACATGGGCGTGGTAAAACACCATGCAGTATATCAGAGTTGGCAGCGAATGTCAGACAACCCATACTTATGTTCACAGGTTCATAGTTGATTCTTCTGAAGGTAAATGGCTTATGAAGAATAAGTTCTTCCGAGGCCATTTATACTTTGGAAGAATCAACTTCTTCTGAGTCTTCTATAAGTCTTCATGACTTCATTCTTCGGAAGACTTTGTCTTGAATCTTCTAAGTGTGAATACGTTGGAAGGAAAACTGCTTGGTGTCAGAATACTTAGCTTTCCTTCGGAAGCACTTCAGAGATAATGCTTCGGAAGATCTTTGACATGTCTTCAGAAGAGTAGTTTTGTCTTCGGGAGACCTCTTCATTTTGTACAAAAATATTCTTAGTGTTGAGAGCAAATATTTGTCTGTCTCCTTGTTCTTCCCTAATGTGGTGGTGAGGAGTTTGTACAAGTCATTCGTAGACAACAAGTCAAGTCTGTTGCTTTGAATGATATGTACTCTTTGCTGCATCCCTCTGAAGAGAGTTAGATGATGGGAATTGTAATCATATTCCCATCTAACTATAGGATCTGAAGTGAAGCCTTCAACCATCTGAAGAAATGTCCTTTCCTTTATGGTTGTGCCTTCTTCCTCATCCTGTGCTCTCTTTTTCAACTCTCCTTCAATCTTGGCCTTTTTTGTGAGCTCAGCTAGATGAGGCTGCTTAGATTTTCTGATGTGAGCAGCAATCTCAGAGTTGGAGGGATTGGGAGAATGGTTTCTCTGCCACAACTCAGCAATGTCAAATCTGCTAGAGTGAGCAAGATGAAGTATCAACTTTTTACTTCACAATTCTCTCTTTCCACAGCAAAGCTGTGGGAAGATTCATCGAACCTCCACTGACTATGGTTTTTCTAGGATTGAAGGGTGTGTTAGAAGCTTGTCCCCTTTCCTAGTGTCCCAGAGTCATCAGCCTCCTTCTTACTTCTTTTCTTCTTCATAAGACTATCTGAATTGGTTGCGAGAAGTTGGAGAGCTTGGTCCAGTGTTCCCCTAGGCAGATCAAGGAAGGCATCTCTTGTGAGGCAACTAGAAGACATCATGTATGTCAGCTGGATTGACTCTTCTTACAAGATAGTCGCTCAATCTTGTGTAGTTTATGAGCTTCTTCTTGATCTCTTTGAATTCTTCCAAGATAAGGGATTTTTATGGTTCAGAAGATGGTTTGGGCAGTGAGTGGGTTATAGGTTATGTTTTGGATCGTAGGATGGGTGGTGATGGTGGTGTTGGGAAGCAGTGTATTAGGTTCTAGATCCTTTGTATAGGTTTAGATGATAAATCAACTGTTGTAATAACTCATTGTAATTCTCTTTTGATAACATAATGTACTGCAAGAATTATATGTTAACCTATATTATTGTGTGCGTTGGTTTATGTGTCATTGCAGGAAACATCAGACTTGATAAATTTGTAAAATTGACAAGGTATTAGAACAATCTGCAGATGAATAAGTGTTCTTCCGTAGATGTTCTCCAGAGCATAACTAAAGTCTGTGCTTCCGTAGATCTTCTACGGAAGAACAACAACTGCTAAACAAATCTAAAGATCAAGTGGAGCTACTGAAGGAGAGCTTGCTGCTGAAGAACAAGTACAAGAACTCCTGTGAAAGCAAACACTAAAGAACAAATGCTGAAGACTAAATTTACTACAGAAGACCAATTGCTGCGGAAGAAGAACTTCTATGGAAGACTAACAAACACTTGTATGATTTCAAATCATCAAGTACGCAACAAAGTCAACATGTCAGAACAACATCATCAAATTAATGACGGCAGAAGATATTTAAGTCAAGCAAATATTCCACGTCACCATCAAAACACATTCTTTTTTGTAAATTACAATTTTCGATGTAAATGTGTGACTCCTATGCTGATAAACAAGGAAAGGATGCACACATATAGAAACAAAATAGTGAGATATTAGCAAGAAAATAGGAACAAAATAGAGAGAGATTAAGAGATATCGATACTCAAATAGGTGTATATATTGATAGAAACCATATCAATCAAAGGATGAACAGAGAAGAACAGAAAAAACAGAGAACAACAACAATATAGCAATCATAAGAACATCAAGAGCAATAAAGCATCAACATCAATTGTAATTGGTTCGATGTGAATGAAAAGCAATTGAAAATCATCTTTGTGTTACATTATTACATTGTGTTTTCAAGTTGTTCTATTTTGTTCACCGATTTCAATTTTATAAACAATCCATTAAATAACAAGTATTGATAGTTCCGTGATCATTACTTGTTAAAATCAAATTGATAATTCTTGCGTCGATCCTTCGATTCATAGGTGGTACCAGAGCCAAGTGCTCATTGATCTAGATCAATTGATCTCAGTTTGATTTGTTTAATTGGAGTTTATTTTAAACAGGTTTTTTAATTTTTGATAATTAGCATAGTTAATTAACATGAGCAATTCAGTGGTTGGTGTTATCAACCTCCGAAGTTGGAGAGCAAATCTGATTTCAAAACATGGAAAATCAGATTCAGAAATCATGTTAATTATACAGATTCTGACTTATGGGTGTCTATCACTAAAGGTCCTTATATTCACCTGCTTTAGGACCTGATTACAAAGATAATAATCAGCCCATAAGTCTAAAAAATCGTCACCCGATGATGCAAGAAAGTCAAAGTCGACATTAAAGCCTATAGTATGCTTACTATGGCTTTACCTGCAGACCTATTGATCAGGTGTGAAGCATAAAAACTGCTAACTCATTATGGAAAAATTCTTACACTCTGGGGAGGGAAGTGATGAGATTAGAAGTATCAGGAAGGATACCCTGCGTTCATAATATGAAACATTCCATCACATTCAGGGTGAATCCATCCTCAAACAACTCCAAAGATTTATGCAACTTGTTATAGAAATGAATATCTTTGAACTGAAGTACAACAATGAGGAGTTAAACACAATGATGCTTCATTCATTACCAGAAAGCTGGACCCACGCTGTGTCTATGTTCAAGAATACTCTTGATCTGAAGTCAATTGGGTTAGACACTCTGGTTGCAAAGGTAGAAGCTTTGGAGTTGGACGAGAAAACAAGAAACAAGAGTGTTAAAGCACCTATCGCACCATTCCAATTCAAAGAATCTAAGGGTGTCGGAAGTGCCTTTATCTCTAATGATGATGAAGGTAACTCTTGTGTTGAGAGTGACAATGAAGAGGAAACTGGCTTCTATGTTGCCAAACCCACTAAATTGAACTCTCAAAACAATCAAAAAAGAAAAGCAAAAGGAAAGGCTGATGACTCCAAAACTAACAAAACCAGCAATCAAACAGAATCAATCACTATGGTTCTGGAATCAGAAGAACAGAAGGCATCCTTTGCAACCTTCAGCTCAAGCTTTCAAGCTTACTTGGGAAGTGCCTTGACTCCTGCCCACTTCTGTCAGCAAGACCTTGAAGAACTTCATCCTGACGAAGTAGAAGAGATGGATTTGCAATGGCAAATGGCCGTGATTGCTTATAGAGCCAAAATGTACATGAAGAGAAACAAGAGATTGTCAGTGGGAGGAAGAACAACAATGGTGTTGATAAATCAAAGGTGAGGTGTTACAAATGCAATTTGTATGGTCACTTCTCAAGGAATGCAACAACAATCAGCAATCAGCAGTGGATGCAAGACAAGCAAGTCAGAGGAGCTTTAAGCAACCTTAGCTAACAATTTCATCCCCATCGGCCACAGGTTCTTCAACAAGCACTAGTAATTCTAAAGAAATTGGTTTGATTATGGTACCAGTGACTGGAGCATGTATGAGAAGGAAGTACTAGAAGAAAATCAGGCTTTGATGGCTAATATGGAAAACAAAGTTCCTCCAATGGCTAGAGATGAAAGAGAAAGGTTATGTTCTTCCTTATGTGTTGATGAGGTTGAAAGATATAGGGTTCATGCTCAACAATTGGGTGATAAAGTCAAAGAAACTATGCTTAAATGAATCTCATATAAGAGAACACAAACTTTATCAGGTCAAAATCAATTCATTACAAAAGGATTTAGACAAAATTGTGTCTGAAAATTATAATCTGAAAGCACAAGTTGAGCATTTGACTACCTCCTTAACAAAGTCCATGTCAGATCATGCATCTACTGAAGTGAAACTTTAGAAATTTCAACTATCATCACAGCAGTATGAGAAACTATTAAACTCTCATATTTAATCAAAGAACAGGTCTGGGTTGGGTTTTCATGCTGTTGCACCACCATTTAATGATGACTACACCACCCTACATGATTCAATGACAAACAGTTTATCAAACATTTTGTATCTAGTACCAAAAGTGAATCAAAAGATGAAAATAATAAGAGGTAAGTGGTGAAGATACAAAAATTAGTGAAACTGCTCATCTGAATCGGAATTTTCAAAATAAAATGAATCAGAATTTGATTTGATGACTGTGATGATTGGATGAGTTTGATGAGCCTAATGAACAAGAAAGTGCTATTTGGGTAAGGGTAAAAATGTAAATTTGAACCAATAATTCCCAAAGTACTTGATGAAATCAAGCTACCTTATCCCAAAACAAAGAAATTTGTTAAAGACCATCTACAAAAGATTGGTCAGCTGAATGAAGGGATTCAGGAGCTCAACAAAAAGCAAACAGTCAACCAGCAACCAGAACTACGAAGGAAGAAAAGAAAAAACACTTCAGCAGAACACCTGCGGAAGAAGAAGATAGGTCCTCACACATCCGTAGAAAAGCAAAAGAAAAATGTTCCAAAGTCAACATCCGTAGAAGATCTACGGAAGAAGACAAAACAGTCTTCCGTTGAAAATCTGTGGAAGAAGAAATCATCAGAACCAAAACAGTCATCTGTAGAAGATCTACGAAAGAAGAAAACACCTGCTGATTCAACTGCTAACCAGAAAGGTAAACAATAAAAAGAATATCTTCCAGCTGCTAAGTTTGAAAAAGAATTGAAGAAGCAAAAGAAGTCACTAATGAAGAAACAGACAAAGATAGAAGTTGACTCTAACAGTGAAGCTGAAGAGATGTATTGCAAATGGTGTGATATGCACAACCATAGCACAGAAGAATGCTACTTCAGCAGCTATTGCTCCATATGCAACATGAACAATCATATGACTTCTGATTGTTACTTCAACAAGTATTGTGCCATATGCAACAAGAACAATCATTCTACTCAAGAATGCTTCTTCAACAAAAAGAAAAAAAACAAAGATTCCCAAGAAGCAAAAAGTTGAGATTGCTAAATCAGATTCATAATCTTCTGAGAATGATGAATCAAAAGTCCAAAAGCAAAAGAAGCAGCAACCAAAGCAGAAGATCTCAAAGACAATGAAAACACCTGCTGATAATCAATCAAAGAAAAAGAAGGAGATACAACTATCTCAAGGTAAGACCCCTCATAAAAAGGTAGTGTTGCAAGAAAATGATGACTTTGTTGATCACTTTGAAAAAGGTAAACATGTACCCCAGTCAAAGACAAAGGTTGTAGAAACCTTTTCAGGGCAACCCTCAGCCTCAAGTTCAAAGAAAAGTTAATGAAAGAAGAGGTGACAGAGGAAGTGAATGTGAATCAAGATAAGAGTACTTCATCTCATCATCAAAAAAATCATCCTCACCCAAAACAAAACATAATAAATTAATTGAATCTAAAAATAATCTAGAGACATCTAGGCTCATTCATAAGAAAATAACAATATTAGATAACAATGGCAAGCCCAAGACCATCAAGGCTTGGGCTCCATGGTCTAATTGATTTCATTATTTTTGCAAAACATCCAGGGAGGACCGATAACAAGTGGTATGTTGACAGTGGCTATTCCAGACATATGACAGGAAATTGTTCTCTCCTCCATGATTTCAAACATAAAAATGCTTCTTATGTGGCATTTGATGCGGATAAGAAGGGAGGTAAAATTATTGATGAAGGAATGGTAACAAATGGTATACTCAAATTTGAGAAAGTTAACTTCTATGAAAATTTACAATTCAATTTGTTAAGTGTATCTTAAATTTGTGATCAAAATTATACCACTTTATTTGATAACACTTACTTTTACATTCTCAAGCCAGGTTTTCAAATTCCTGAGGATTGGATCCTTCTTAAAGCACCAAGAAAAGAAAACACATATGTTTTGGACATGAACAACACCTCTCTAACAAGCAATGAAACTTGCCTAATTTCTAATTCATTAGAAGATGAAGCTCAAATGTGGCATAGAAGGATGGCTCATTCAAACATGAAGAACATGAATAAGTTGGTCAAAAATGACTTAGTCATTGGCCTTTCAAAGAAAGAATTTCACTATTCTAATCACTGTTCATCATGTTATAAAGGAAAACAACATAGGGTGTCACACAAGTCCAAAACAATCAACACAAACACAACACCACTCACACTGTTGCACATGGATCTGTTTGGTCCAACCAATGTAATGAGCATTGGAAAAAGGCAATACTGTTTGGTGATTGTTGATGATTTCACTAGATTCACATGGGTCTTTTTCTTAAACATAAAAATGAAACCTCAGAAACATTAACAGAGTTTATCACTAAGATTGAAAATCAACTTGATTTAAAATCAAAATTCTAAGAAGTGATAATGGAACTGAATTGTTAATCATGTTTTAGATTCCTTTTGTAGGGACAAAGACATAGCCAGACAATTCAGTGCATCAAGAACTCCACAACAGAATGGAGTTGCTGAAAGAAGAATAGAACTCTAATTGAAGAAGCAAGAACAATGCTTGCTGATTCACAGTTGCCAATCACATTCTGGGCAGAAGCTGTGAACATAGCATGCAATGTTCAAAACAGAACATTAATTGTCAAAGAACATAATAAAACACCATATGAACTTTTGTCTAAAAGAAAACCTTTCATAGGTTATCTTAGAGCCTTTGGGTGTCACGTGTCCATATTAAACACAAAAGATCAATTAGGAAAGTTTGCTAAAAAAGCCTATGATGGTTTCTTTGTTGGTTACTCATCAACATCTAAATCATATAGAGTCTATGTTCCACATGAAAACATTATGGAAGAAACCCCTAATGTATCCTTTGATGAATCCTTATTTCCAAAATCTGTAAAAGGATCATCTTGTTTGATTGATATAGATGCATTAACAAACTCATTTAACTCTGGTTATTTGAATGTTGCAAGTCCTATGGATACATGTTATCCTTATGTTCCTCCAAACATGGGTGAAGTGCCATTGACAGCTGATCCACCAAGATTACCCCAGACAGATACTTCAAATGTTGTTGATCCAGGCCCTTCAAATCAAACACACAATGAAAACACTAATGGACATGGAATTTCAACTTCAGCAGAAGTCAACAATGCATCCATAGAAGTTCCTTATACATCCGTAGATGTTCCATCTTCTTCTGGAGATGATTCATTGCCTTCAACTGAAGTTCAAAACCCATCAGAAAACATTCCAACAACATTCAAGTCTGCAGATCAACAAACCACAACATCCGTAGTTGATCCTGGAGCTGCTGCGAAAATTGTAACTACATCTGTGGAAGCCAAAATCATGAAGATGGAGTTCATTCAGCATCAGAAGATTATAATAATGAGGATCTTAATCACTTTGTTGATTTTCCATCTCAACTGGGTCCATCTCCATCAACCAACATTACCAACTTGGAATCATCCATTCCAGTTGAATCAGTGCCAACAACAAGAATTCATAAGTATCATCCTATTGAAAACATTGTTGGTGATCTTACTACAAGAACTATAAGAAGTCAAGGGGGAGCTTCCAATATCTGCATGTTTACCTGTTTTCTTTCATAAGTTGTTCCAGCCAACATAACAGCAGCATTGAAAGACAACAACTGGATTGAAGCAATGGAAGAAGAACTCAAGCAATTCAGAAAACAAAAAGTCTGAAATCTAGTTGATCTTTTTGAAGGCCAATATCCAATTGACACAAGGTGGTTTTTCAAAAACAAACTAGATGACAGAGGCATCATTGTGAGAAACAAAGCAAGGCTGATATCACAAGGCTATACTCAAGAAGAAGGGATAGACTATGATGAAGTCTTTGCACCAGTTGCAATGATTGAAGCTATTAGAGCCTTTCTAGCCTATGTTTCACATAAGAAGTTCACAGTTTACCAAATGGATGTAAAATGTGCCTTCTTATATGGTAAAATTGATGAAGAAGTCTATGTTTCCTAACCCCCAGGCTTTGAAGATCCTGATTATCCACACAGGGTATACAAGCTTGACAAAGCTTTGTATGGACTTCATCAGGCTCCTAGAAAGTGGTATGAAACATTATCATCTTTCTTACTCAAGCATGGTTACAAAAGGGGAACAATTGATCAGTCTCTCTTCCTAAAGCATGATCATAAGATCTCTTAGTTGTCCAAATATATGTAGATGATATCATCTTTGGCTCAACAAATAAGAGACTATGTGAAGAGTTTGAATGTTTGATGAAATCTGAGTTTCAAATGAGTTCCATGGGAGAATTAACATTTTTCCTTGGTTTGCAAGTTTATCAAAATAAGATGGCATTTTCATCAATCAGGAGAAGTATGTGAATCAAATTTTGAAGAAGTTCAACCTTTCTAATTCATTTTCATGCACAACACCAGCATCAACAATAGATAAGATTGTACCTGATCTTACAGGGAAGTACCAATCAGACCCCAAGGAGTCTCATCTTAATACAGTCAAGAGGATATTCAGATACCTCAAAGGGAAGCTTGCACTAGGACTTTGGTATCCCAAAGAAGGAGAATTCAACCTCTACTCATATTCTGATAGTGACTTTGGAGGGTGTAACAACAACAGAAAATCCACAACTGGTGGATGTCAATTCATAGGACCAAGACTTGTTTCTTGGCAGTGCAAAAAGCAAACAAATGTATTAGTATCCACAACTGAGGCTGAGTACATTGCTGCTTCAGCTGGCTGCTCTCAAGTTTTATGGTTGCAAAACCAACTACTTGATTATGGCTACAATTTTCTTCAAACACCAATACATATTGATAACTCAGCTGCTATGTTCATCAATGCTAATCCAGTGCAACATAGTAAAACAAAACACATTGAAATCAAATACCATTTTCTAAGAGATTGCTCAGAAAAAGGTTTAATCAAGTTGATTAAAGTGGACACAACACATCAGCTTGCTTATTTATTCACTAAAGCCTTTGATTCAGTGAGATTTAATTTCTTAATTGAGTCTTTAGGCATGATCAACTCAAATTAAATAATCAACACAATGAAAAGCATGTTCTGTCCATTTAAATTTCTTAAAATGAAAAATCCAAAAACATTCATAAAACATATAAAAATCCAAAAATATTGTCTTATTTTCATGTTTTCTTGAATTAACAATTCATGTTATGGGAAATGATAGTACACTATACCTTTGTTTACTTTCCTGATTTTTTTTAAAAACAATCAATAAAGACTAATCAGATGTGATTTGATATGTAAGTAGGTTCAGTTTGAGTGGAAAATAAACAAGTTCATGCTTAACATAATGTCAAGGTGATAAATTATGGCCAATTCCATTTTAAGGAGCAAGCAAGTAACTCTTATCCTGCTGTGATCAACTTACTCACCTAAGCACACTATGTTGTCACACTTTGTAACATCTATCTTTACCTATCATGAACTCTCTGTTTTGCGTAAGCAAAGACCTGAGTTCCTAGGCACCTCTGTTTTACGTAAGTAAAGACCTGGTGTCCTGATGCTGATCATCAAAAAGTTCCAAAAAGGAACAACTCTCTAAAAGAATCCATTGTGATCAACTGTATATTAATTCAGAGCTTAAAAATCATATCAGCATTAATAAGATTTCAAAGAAATCTTAAGATAGAGCTTATAACTTGCAAAACAAAGTTTTAAGTGTGAAAAAGTGATAAATTGACATAAAAGGAGGACAAACTCTAATGTGAGTTGAATGTGGAGTCCATATTTGTCTATCTTTAATCAGTACCAAAACATGATAAACAGCATGACAAGTTGAATATATACTCTTGCTTGAATTTATGTGGATCAGTATACTTGCAACCAGCACTAGATCTATGTCTACTATCATCAAACAAAACTGTCATCAGGAAGTTACTTAGTAAAACTATCATCTGGAAGTTACTTAGTGTCATAGTATGATCCCATTGTATGATGTAAATGCTTATAAATATATTTAAGTTTCTGCTTATAAACAAAAATACAAAAAGATTTTGTTTTTGTTCTTTCCCTTGCTAATAAGTTGGATAGATAATTGTTTTTCATGCTATTCTTTATAAATTTTTGATAAATGCATAAGTTTATGATTAATCACAAATTTAGGGGGAGTAGTAATTCAGCATGAAAATCTGAGTATCAATTGTGTTTCATTACCTGAGCACTACTTGGCTGCAGGATATCTGTAAGTTTTTAACAAACCATTTCTTGCATAATTGCCATGAAGCAAAGTCAACAAGGTCCAATAGCAAACAACAAATGATCTAACATTATGTTAAGATCATACATCAAAAGAACAAAAATTGCCTTTCCGTAGATTGGTAACCTACGGATAAAACAACAAATCATAACAATTTTGCCTTCCGTAGATGTTCCTGCGGAAGAATTAATTTAAGGATAAAACTAACAGCTAAGTTTTGCCTTCCGTAGATGTTCTGTGGAAGAATTAACTAAACATCAAAAACATTGCCTTCCGTAGATGTTCTGCGAAAGAATTAACTAAACATCAAAAACATTGTCTTCCGTAGAAGTTCTGAGGAAGAATAAAATTAAATCAAATCAAAAAGGAAAGTTTTAGCCTTCCGTAGATGTTTTGCGGAAGAATATACTTGTGGATAACCATGGAAGAGTAATAAGGGTTAAGGGTCCCACAACATTAAATAAAAGGTTTTTAAAGTGTCATAGGGAGTATAAATGAAAATCTGACCGTAGTCATTTTTATTCACTTTTTTAGAACCTTTTGTTCAGACCTAAAAACACTCTCAACCCAAAAACCCCTTTCCCGAAAAACATTCAAATTTCCATTTCACACAACAATCCTTACCAAATCACCACTCAAACAACATTATCAATATGGCTAATCGATTCGCTAAAGATCATAATGTCTGTGATCTTCTTAATCTAGACGATTCAGTAACCGATGGGTGCCGGGATATTATCAGATATTTGAGACGATCAAGATTGTTCTATGTTTTATCTGCGGATCCGATCATCTATCAATCACGCATCATGGATTTCTGGAACTCTGTCAAGATTGAAGAGGAACATGACCAAAGGTCGATTTATGCTACAATCAGAAATGAAGAGTTAAGAGTGGATAAAGGAACCATTAGGAGGGTGTTGGAGTTTGGCGATCAAGAAGTGGGTCACCCAGATGTATTCGAACATGAATACATTCAAAAAGTTTTTCAACTGATGGGATATGATGGTGATTATAGAAATGGTGAAATTAAGAAGGGAAGGTTGTGTAAGCCGTATAGATTTCTATGCCACACTTATCTGAAGTGTATGTCCAACAGGAAGTCAGGGTTGGACAGATTTTCAAGGTATATCTCCTCCGGAATCATTGGTATATTTGAAGGAAGGACATATAACTATTCTAAGTACATTATTGGATGTTTATGTGACCACATCAGGGTAGAGAAGGAAAATAAGATGTATATGTTTCCAAGATTCATTCAGCTGATCATTAATGAAGCACTGCCTAATATTGAACGAGAAGCTGATGTATTTGTTCAAGCTCACCTAGGAAGATCAGTGCTTAACAAGATCAGTGGGCAATATCAAGGAGAAGAGATGGAGATGTTTGCACATGTGGCTGATAAGAATGTTGATATCCCACAAGAACTTGTATACATTGATGACTAACAGCAACAAACAACATCATCTGAGTCTTCTGATTAACCACAACAACAAACTCCATAGGCTGAATCCCCTGAACCACCACATTATGAACCCAATCCTCCTTCACCACCATCCTTTACCAACGTACCTTTATCACCACCTGTCCATATTATCTCACCACCAAGTGAACACACCCAACCCTTATCACCTTCATTTTCCCAAACATCAATAAACTCTGCTTCAACTGAAGTAGTGTCACATGATCAAATCCCACAACAATCACCACCACAACCATTATCTCAGCAAGAACCATACTTTTCATCACCAACTCCTGTGATAGAATTATCAAAATTATCTTAAAGTGAGCATACCCAACCTATCACTCCTGCTCAATCTCAATCACTAATGAACACTGGTTCCACTGAACCTCTCTCTCCCAATCTCACTCAAACACCATCTCATCCAACAACACTACCAACTTTCTCACCCACACCTACTGAACATGCTGAAAGCCCAACTTACACTGAACCACTCAACCATCATGAGGATGAGCATGATGCTGTGAATGAACGCACTACAGAGGAGATTTGCTTAGATGTAAAGGGGGAGAATGGTGAAGTAGTTGAGCAACAAATGAAGGCAACTATGTTGATATAATTGTTTATGATGAGAATAATCTGAGAGATGAAGAGATAGATGTCAGCAAAAGTTATCTGGTGGCCAAATACAACAATCTTATCATTAAGGGAAATAAAAAGTTGGAGAAGTTAAGGAAAATCAAAGGAGAGATGATCTAGAAAGATGAAACAATCACTAAGCTAGAAGCCACAGTCAAGCAGTTACAAGAGGAAATTGAAGTTAACCATGAAGTAATTGACTGGATGGATGAGCTTGTAACTGACTCTGTTGAGACGGTTGAAAAAGAGAAAATAGAAAAAGAAAAGGTCATAACTAAGCTGAACAAGTCATTGAAAACCATCTCTGATCAGTCAATGCTGCTGAAAGCCAAAGATGATGAGATAGAGAGATTAAAGAAGAAAGTGGCTGATCAAGAGGTTGGTAGTCATAAAGAACAACTTAAAGAAACTGCTGATGGATCATTGTTAAAATCAAAGGAAACAACAATCATATACAGCAGGAAAAGAAAATATTTGGGAAAATCCAAGAAGAATCCATTCATCTTGAAGAGACCTCAAAGAAAGCAAAAACCATCTCTCCTGAGCACACTCAATTAGTTGATCTTTCTACTCTCAAGCCAACTGAACCAGCTGTAGAAGAAAGTGATGTTGAATGGGTAGACTTAACAAAAGATGAAGCTTAAAAGGATGCTGAAAAAGCCAGGGAAGAAGATGTCCTGCTAACAACTGAAGATATCCTTAAGGAAAGAGCCCAATCTTCAATGTTCATGGATTTCATAAACAAAGGATTCCCTTATGATATGGTTGAGAAGATGAACATGGGTGAAACGATTCAAGTATTGAAAGAGTTTGATGCAGCTAGGATGATGCTCCCTGTATGCAACTATGAAACATTTTCAAAATTTAAAGTAATTGAATAGATAAGAAAAGATTTGGGTCACTGTGATGCAAAGAAGCTTACAAAGTATAACATGACTTGTTGGTTGCAAAGTCATAATTATGGATCACATGAGCTTAAAGGAAGAACTGTTGGTGAAATCAGGGCTATTATGGAGTATGTCATGAAGGTTGAGCTAGAGACTGGTGTTAGATTCAGAACCGGAGCTCCCAATCCAGCATACAAACAAGCTAAACAACCTACTGCTGAGCCAACTATTATGGAAAGCAAAGACATGTACAAGGGGAAAGAAAAACTGACCAGAGAGCCAAAGGATGTGATCCCAAATAAAATATGGCCTCTAGGAACAGCTGCAAGAGAGATGACAGAACAAAAATCTTCTCTGATACAACTGTTTGATCACATGACCACCCCAAGTTCAGCAGAAGAAAACAGGATAGTAGCATGGAAGTTTGACCCTGAATGGGATTGTGCTATGATTAAGAGAGCATCGGGGATCGTGCAATACTTTCTTTGGACAGAGTCAATCCTATCCCTCCCAGATGCTGATCTATCTACTTTGCAAAACATCCATATCACTAACTATCCAATCAGCCCAAGGGGAAGAGACTTCTCTGGAATTATTGCCAAGTTGAGACATAAATTTAAAGGAGATGTCTTAAGAGAAACAAGAAGAGTTGATTCAGAGCATAAAAGAAGGAAACACAAACAAAAAAGGTCTCATTCCAGTTCTTCTCAAGCTGTTGATGATGAATTCTTAAGAAGAATTAGGTATGAAGACAAGGCTGAAGCATCTATCAAAATAGTTAAAGGTAATCAATTCTCATTCCCTCTTACAGAATGGGGATATGTGGAGAAAACCAAGGAGCTGGTGTTACAAAGGAATGATCTGCTGAAGAAAGCTTTGAGCATATCCCAGCTACACTTCATATTTACATGATAAATACTTTCCAAGGTTGACTGATATAGATGCTCAGAATTACATATGCTTATATGTGCATATAATTCAAGTCATAGACAAGCTGCACGCAAAAGCATACAAGAGGAGAAGATTCAAAGCTGGTCAGCTAATGGGCTCTGAGATCACATCAATTACCAAGCTTAGATTGTCAGAACAAGATGAGCTAGAAATAGTATCAAATAATAGTGTAGTGGCAACACCGACAACAGAAGAAGACATTTTTGGGATCAACTACAGGATATTGAAGAAAATGAAGAAAATGAAGATTAAGTACTTGTATGATGATCATAAGAATGTATTTGAATACTTCATAACAAGAATTTTAGGAAGAGTTCAAGAATTAAGAGCACTAAACCAATGATTACAAGAGACTTTACCTAAGGGGGAGTATTGTTAGGTCTAGATCCTTTGTATAGGTTTAGATGATAAATCAACTCTTGTAATAACTCATTGTAATTCTCTTTTGATAACATAATGTACTGCATGAATTATATGTTAACCCATATTATTATGTGTGTTGGTTTCTGTGTCATTGCAGGAAACATCAAACTTGATCAATTTGGAAAATTGACCAAGTGTTAGAACAATCTGCAGATGAATAAGTGTTCTTTAGTAGATGTTCACTGGAGCATAACTAATGTCTGTACTTTCATAGATCTCCTACAGAAGAACAAAACTACTGAACAAATCCAAAGATCAAGTGGAGCTACTGAAGGAGACCTTGCTGCTGAAGAACAAGTACAAGAACTCCTGCAAAAGCACAACCACTGAAGAACAAATGCTGAAGACTAAATTTTACTATGAAAGACCAATTGCTATGAAAGAAGAACTTCCTATGGAAGAAACAAACACTTGTATGATTTCAAATCATCAAGTACGCAACAAAAAGTCAACAAGTCAAACGTGTCAGAACAACATCATCAAATCAATAACAGCGGAAGATATTTAAGTCAAGCAAATATTCCACGTCACATCAACAACATTCTTTTTGTAAATTACAATTTTCGATGTAAATTGTGAACTCCTATGCGGATAAACAAGGCAAGGATGCACACATATAGAAACAGAATAGCGAGATATTAGCAAGAAAATAGGAACAGAATAGAGAGAGATTGAGAGATATCGATACTCAAATAGGTGTAAATATTGATAGAAATGATATCAATCAAAAGAAGAACAGAGAAGAACAGAAAAAAACAGAGAACAACAACAATATAGCAATCATAAGAACATCAAGAGCAATAGAGCATCAACATCAATTGTAATCGGTTCGTTGTGAATGAAAAGCAATTGAAAATCATCTTCTTGTTACATTATTACATTATGTTTTCAAGTTGTTCTATTTTGTTCATCGATTTCAATTTTATAAACAATCCATTAAACAACAAGTATTGATAGTTCCGTGATCATTACTTGTTAAAATCAAATTGATAATTCCTGCATTGATCCTTCGATTCACATAGTGGGTGAGGGTGTAGGTAAGGTTGATGGTGTGGGTTCAGGGGTGAAAGGTTCAGTTTTGATGGGGAAGAGAGAAGGTGTGGGTGTAGGTTGTGGTTTGGGTAGTGGTTTGGGTGTTGGTTTGGGTGTTGGTTTAGGTTCCATTCTCTGAACACTTGGAGTTTGAGTTACCTCCTGCCTTCTTCCTAAGCGAATGTCAGCTTTGATGTCGTTGACATGTCGCTGTAGGGTCTTTACAGACATGGGTCCTACTTGTCTGCCGGAGAGGCCATGGGCTTTGAGATAGGATTTCATCCACTCCTTATCTCCTTTCTTCTTGGCAGCAGCAAGTTCTGCCTTTTCCTCCTTCTTCTTCTTCTCCCCCATCTTTTCCCGGCTAGCCTTTCTCCTCTTATTGTTGATTTGATCTTGCTCTTTGTGAAAAAGAAACAAGATTGTGTCATTATTATGAGGTGCCAGCTCCTCTTGAGAATAGCCTTTAGAATAAAGAAAGGCTATCCTTTCCATCTTCTCCCTTTCCATAGCCTCCTTCTTCCTTTTCCTCTTCTCTTCCTCTTCGGCCAACCTTGCTGCTTCCTCTCTTTACTTTTGTAGCAAGGTTGCCTTCTCCATTCTCTCAAGCTCATCAAGTGAGAGTAGAAGGATATCTTCATTGACTATTCCTAGGATGATGAGCCTGTCTATAACCTCCACTCTCTTTTTGTTGTTGATATTTTCTTGAGCGGCTACTGTTGCTTTGCCGCTTGCAACTAACAGCTTCCTAGTATCAACTCTTCCTTTAGTCTTGAGCTTTTCCAACCTTTCCTCCTTTAGAAGTTCCTCAGCAGTGAGCTTCCTCTTCCCCTTAAGATCAAAGGAAGATTTAGCCTTTGGAGACTCAGGCTTAGAGGTTTCAGGTTGGGGAGAGGGAATTTGAAGTTGTGGTTCTTGTGAGAGAGGAGTGGTAAGGAAATCCTCACTGTTTATCTCAGAGGCTAAGTCAAGAATGGCCTCTGTGATGAACAGGTCATCGGAAAAGGAAGACAGTTCAATAATTCCTTCCGCAGCTTGGATTTCAGCTTCGAAAGAAATTATAACTGCACTACTTGTCCCTTCCAAATCGGTTGTTAGGCCATGAGTCTATATATCCCCTCGAAGTTAATCTCAGGTTCAATAAAGACCATAGGTTGACCAACTTCCTTTTCAGAGGTGGGTGGTGAACTCAACCTTTGAAGCTCTTTAGCTCCAAAGTAGGCAATGGCTACATCAGGGGAGGGTTGTTCAATGGAGGAGATTAAAAGAAATTTGGTTAAAAACCTGTTAAGGTCTATGAGCATCCTTAGGTCCATTTGAATGTTAATGGAAGCTATTTGAGGGAGGATAGTTGTAGGTTGTTATTGTGTAGAGTGAACAAGGGAAGTTGTTGTGATGGCAAGGCAGGGTTCCTCATGACTTTGTTTCTGTACATTCTCCCCCTTTTTGGCAGCATCATCTTAAGAAGTAAATGATCTGGAGGAATAACTTAAAGAAACCTGAATAGGTACATGCCTGACAGACTTCTCAATCTACGTCTCAGCTAGTTTAGCCTTGAGATGTTCAATCTCAAGTTGCTGAATGGCAGACCTATCCTTTAAAGTCTTAACCTTTGATTCAAGGTTTGAGACTTTAGAAATCAGGTCTCTAATGATGAGTTCTAGACTATCCTCATCTTCTTTTGAATAATCATTGGGAGATGAGATAACATACCTAGTATGTTTATCATCACCACCAGTAATGGTTTCTTGGCGCCCTGGATACCCTTGTGTGCTGATGGCTCTTTTAGAGTTCTGAAGTGGCAAGGTTGCCGTAGACTCAGTCTCAATTATGTTATTGCTACCGTGAGAAGTTAGTGAAACACTCTCAGTAGTGGCAGTTGAGCCTACATGAGTCACCTCCACACCGATTTGACTCACCTTAGTTTGGCTTAACTGGTGTGGGCTAGACATTAGAGGTTCCATAGGGCTAAGTTAATCTTGAGAGTGGTATGGTAAATGAACATCATGGACCGGATGAAACATAGTGTCCTCATCAGGTTGGGTTAATAGGTCAATGAAAGATAAAGAGATTAAATCTAATGACCTGGGACCTTGGTCAGCACCTAATAGCTCCTCTGCAGTAGCAGTTGGGCCAATGATGTGGCTGTCCCTTTTTGGCTGCTCAGGGGAGTGTTGTGACTCACCCTGAGGGCTAGAGGCTTGGGTTGTGGGCTCATCAGGTTAAGACTGAGGAGGCTCAACGCTGACATTTTGGTTTGAACAGAGGGAACCTGACCAATCAGAGTAGATTTATCAAGGATTCATTTGGGGCATCTTGTGTATGTAACCGTGATTAGGTGGGAAGAAGTAGTTGGAATTTTAGTAGGGAGGTCTGGTGTGAGTTCATCACCTGCTGGGCTTACAGGGATGTCACCAGGTGGTGTTTGCTCTAGCATACCTGGGAGGTGATCAATGAATCTTCTAGTGAAGTTGGTGGACACCTTCTTTATGATTTTGAAGATGTCAGCCCTCATATGAGGAACCAGTAGGATATCTGCCTGTTGTAATTTGTCCTAGTCTAGCTCACAGTTGATTATGTGTTGAATGAACTAAGGATACATGTAAAATGGATCCCAGGTGAGGTTACCTCTTAGATTGTTTAGCATAGATCTTGAATAGTTGAAGCGGAGGCCTTTTACCAATCCATGGACTAGGATTTGATCCCAACCCCCTGACTTATTGGATAGGAAGTACAGAATGATGTGCAGCAAGAACTTCCAGTTGTAAGAGAAATTAAACTTGCAGACAATGGATTTGTGCATATCACCGCCATATCCCATCAGAGTGTAAGTATCGTTCAACTCAGATTTAAGGAACTTAGTGGGGGCGCCTTTATCATGAAGCTCCAGATGCTCCCTGATGGATGATTTGAAAATGATGATCTCCTGCCTGTAGATTCTCGACCTGATTACCCTTTCATCATTCAGAGTTTCACTTCGACCATTTGCCCATAATTCGGCCATATGGTTAGAATAGATAGTGGGGTTTACAGTGAGAGCAGTAAAGTATGCAGATTGAGTCATAAATTCGATGATAGGGGCAAAGTCAACATCCTTTGAAGAATCAAGGATAGCGACCTGATTATGTTGGGGATTTAGGGCCATTGTTGAAGGGCATTGTTGGATTGAAGGAATTTGAGAATGAGTGAAGAAGATAGTGGAAATCTAGGGCTTTGCAGTGGTAAAGAAAGTAAAGAAAGATAGTCGGTAATTTTAAATAGGGGGGTAAAAAGATAAGATGAAAATACCGTTTGGATTTTGATTTGACATGGGCGGTAAGATAAACCTTTTAAAATATACCGACAATCATCAACAAAATCTTACCTTTTACAGAGTGGGGCCCAAAGATTTTCGTTACACAATAAAGGTTTTCTTTCGAAGGTAAAATTGCTTCCGAGCGAAAACAATTGTGTTTCCTAATATTGTCTTCCGAAGCCAATTTTTAATTCCAAAAGCAAACCATATCTCAATGACTAGTTTGCTTCCGAGAGTACAGTCTTCTTCCGAAACAAAGGTTAGTAAGCTTTGGAAGTAGACTTAATATATGATCAAATTTTCCTTCGAGGCTAAAAACGCTTCGGAAGATAATATTTATGCAGAGGAATTTTCCTTCTGAAGAAGAATAAAGATTTCTTCCGATGGTAAATTTCTCTTCGGAAGTATTTACACTTAGAATTTTGAAGAATGCCTTTTTGTAACAAGGCTTTGATTGTAGTTAGATAACATAGAAAATACATATTTTAAAAAGGTTTTTCAAAAGAAAAGAACTAGTCAATGTTAATCATCCCAATAGCTGTAATTAAATATTTAAATATTTGTTCATCAAAGGCTTTGGTAAACAAGTCAGCATATTGTTCATTTGAATTTACTTTGACTAGCTTTATTAGATTTTTCTCATGAATATCTCTAAGGAAATGATACCTGATGTCGATATGCTTTGTCTTGGAGTGCTTGACCGGATTCTCTGTGATAGAAATGACACTCTTGTTGTCTAAGTGTATAGGAGTCTGCATGAAGTTGAAACCATAGTCTAGCATCTGATTTTGAATCCATAGAAGTTGAGTGCAGCAGCTCGCAGTAGTAATGTATTAAGCTTCAGCAGTTGATGTTGATATACATGATTGCTTCTTGCATTGCTAGGAGATAATCCTTCCACCAAGAAATTGACATCCTCCGGATGTAGATTTCTTGTTGATGTTGCAGCCACCATAATCACTATCAGTGTACCCATAGAGATTGAAGTCTTTATTCTTAGGATACCAAAGACCCATTTTGGGAGCTCCTTTAAGGTCTCTAAGAATTCTCTTGGCAGCAATTAAGTGAGACACCTTGGAAGCAGCCTGATATCTTGCACATATGCAAGTTGCAAACATTATATCAGGTCTACTTGTAGTAAGATACATCAGAGATCCAATAATCACTCTATACTGATGCTGATCAGTATCTTTTCCCTCGGAGTGAGGACAAAGATTGTGATTTCTGGGTATGGGTGTCTTGGCTGGCTTACAATCTTTCATCTCAAATCTTTCTAAGATGTCCTTGACATACTTAGATTGATTAATGAAGAACCCTTCTTCCATCTGCTTCGCTTGAATTCCAAGGAAGAAATCCATCTTTCCCATAGAACTCATCTCATACTTCTTCCTCGTAATGCTTTCAAAGTCTTTGCACATTTGGTCATTTGAGGAACCAAATATGATGTCATCAACATAGACTTGAATGAGCAGCATGTCTTTCCCGGACTTCTTTATGAACAGTGTCTTGTTTATGGTGCCTCTGGTGTAGGCATTCCTAAGAAGAAACTAAGACAGGGTTTCATACCACAGCCTAGGTGCTTGACGCAGCCTATAGAGAGCTTTATCCAGTTTGCACACATAGTTGGGGTGCTGTGGATCTTCAAATCCAGGTGGCTGACACACATAGACTTATCTATCAATATCCCCATATAAAAATGCACATTTGACATCAAGTTGATAGACAGTGAAGTTCTTGGATGCTGCAAAAGCAAGGAAGATTCTCACAACCTCAAGTCTTGCAACAGGTGCAAAGACATCAGTGTAATCTATTCCTTCCTCCTATGTGTATCGTTGAACAACAAGTCTTGCGTTGTTCTTGATGATCAAACCTCTATCATTTCTCTTATTTCTAAATACCCACTTGGTGCCAATGGGGACTTGGCCAGGTGGCAATGGACACAAGTTCCATACCGTTTGCCTCTTGAACTGAAGCAACTCCTTTGCATAGCTTCAATCCAATTGTTGTCCTTGAGGGCTTCTTCCACCTTCTTTGGTTCTACTTGAGAGAGAAAACATGAGTACAAGCAGACATTCCTATTGTGGGTCTGACTCCTAGTTCTCACACCTTTTGAGACATCTCTAATGATATTCTAAGATGAGTGAGTGTTGTGTATCCTGAGCCTAGGGATCACATCTAGTTGCATAGATAGATCTAGATTTGAGAATTTTTGCTCAGGGTTTTGAACACCATCACCAGCTGATGTCTCACACTCATTCAATGACGACTGATTGAATGAATGTGTGACTGCATCAATGATATTCTGCTGAGAAGTAGTATCAACAGTTTCTAATTCCTTCGGATTACTGTCTTCATCGGCTTGGTGTTAAATGCTGGTGTTGTCAACTGATGAGTTTTGAGGCTTAGTTAGCTGATAACTTGTTATAGCTCTATGATTTCCTGATATGTTCAAACTTTCAGGACTTCTAGTAGTGGGAGCTTGTTCTTTAATTCCTCTTGGAGAACTGGAAATGAGTCTGGGTAACTCAAACATTTGATCTTCATAGATGTCTCTTTGAGTTCCTGTTCCAACTAAAACATTCTCACAAGATGGTTTAGAATAGTTTGGAAACAATTCCAGATTGAAGATATGATCAGGCCCATTCCCTCTAACACATGGAGTGTGCTCATTAACAACAATGTAAGATAATTCTTCAAATTATTGATTTTTAATATTATACACTCTATATTCAATAGAGGTTGAGGAGTATCCAACAAAGATAGCATCATCTGACTTTTCGGAAAATTTTGCTAAATTATCTTTTGTGTTGAGTATGGTACACCTGCTGCCAAAGGACCTAAGAAAGCCAATGAATGGTGGACTCTTGTTCCATAACTCATAAGGGACTTTCCAAGGGGCTTAACAATGAGAACCCTGTTCTGAACATAGCATGCAATGATGACTCCCTCAACCTAGAAAGTTAGAAGCAGCTTTGAATCAGCTAACATGGTTCTTGCAGCCTCAATAAGTGTCATGTTCCTCCTCTCAGCAACACTATTTTTTAGGAGTTCTAGGAGCACTGTATTGTCTGGCGATCCCTTTTGAGTTATAGAATGAGTCAAGAACTTGATTTTTGAACTCAGTCCCTTGATCACTTCTAATGATTTTTACCCTGTGATCCTTTTGATTTTCAATTTTAAGAATAAAAGATTTTAAAGTTTCAGTCGTTTCATCTTTAGTTCTCAAAAAGAATACCCATGTAAATCTTGTAAAATCATTAACAATCATAAGGCAGTATGATTTCCTTCCAATGCTCATTATACTTGTAGGACCAAAAAGATCCATGTGAAATAAGTGTAATAGAGTGGTGATGGAGTTAACTTCTTTGGATTTGTGAGAAACCTTGTGTTGCTTTCTTTTCAGGCAAGCAACACAGTTTTCTTTACAGAAAAATTCTTTTTTAGGCACACCATGTACCAAATTATTTTTAACCAGCTTATTCATGGTTTTAAAATTAACATGGCATATTCTTTTATGCCAAAGAGTTGACTCATCACCATTAGCTTTGGAAAGAAAGCATGATACTTCACCTAATGGAAAGCATTATTCATATCAAGCTTGTACATATCCCCTCTCCTGGCAGATCTAAGAAGCACCAATTCCTAAGGATTGTCAGTTTAAGGATAATGCACTCATGTTCTGTGAAAAGCATTTAGTGCTTTTAATCACAGAATTGAGAAACACTCAAGAGATTATGTTCAAGCTGTTTTACAAAGTTTACTTTGTCAATGTTTAACTTACCATTAGATACACTACCTCTACCAGAAATGTATCCTCCGGCCACACCTCCAAACTGAACAGGACCTCCATCAAAATGTTCAAATTATTGTAGGAGAGATCCATTCCCTGTCATGTGCTTGGAGCATCCACTATCCACAATCCAGACATTTCCATTCTTGTCATGTGGATGTCCCTGCATAAGGTGAAATAGTTATTTATGTTAGAAACCCAAGCCTTGTTGGTCTTGGGTTCTTACAATACATATGATATAACTAAACCAAATTGTATGCATGGGGGTTCAATTATAGTTTTTGAAGAAAATACTTGGGCTGCAGTATCTTTTCTGGTCTTCCATTCCATCCTATGGTTGACCTATGTTGATGAGCCTAAGGAGGCTTGTGCAGCATGACTTGCTTCTGAAGCTTCATTCTTTTGAAAGAAGTCTTCACCACCTTTTCTTTCAATGCAGCCTTCTTCTTGGAAGGTTTCAAAGAAATGATTTTGTTTCTTTGTTTGCCTTTTTCTTGTCTTCCGAAGCTATTTTCCTTTCAGAAGAATGAGTTTCTTCCTAAAGCAACTTGGCTTCGAAAACAAGCTTTCCTTTTCTTAACACTTGGACCATATGGTAAGGTCCAAATGTGAAACCATCCTTGACTCCTTCTTTCTTAACATTGGTTGCATAATGTGTGCTTGCTGGATTGTGGTAACAATCTTTAGCCATATGGTTATGCAGGCCACATATTATGCATTCAATGCTAATCTTGTTAGGACATGTGGGCTGTTGTTTTTTGCACTTCTTTACTTCTTCAACAGCCTTTCCCTTTAGATTATGATCCTTCAGCTAGATAGGAGTGCTGGTACCACTCTCCTTTCCTGAATCAGAACTTCCAACCACTTGGAATCCAGCTGAGATGAATACACCCTTTTGCCTTGGGTCTGTTTTCATCTTAGTCTCAACCACCTTTTTGGTAGTTTTTCTTGCTGCCCTGATCTGGTTCTTTCTTGCTTTGGTGGTCAAGGGTTTATCAACAGTGGGGTTGAGGTTTTCTACCTTATCTTTCTCTGTGGTGGTTTCTATTATTGCAACATTCTTCTGCTCACTAGGTAGTAGGTCAGTAGTTGGAACCTCTTGCTCACTAGTACCATATCTTGGCTGTCTAATAGACACAAGAGAATGTGGTGGAGCAATTTCATTGGATCCCAACCTACTTTTGTTTTGATATAATACCTTGGAGTGGAGGATGATGCTATAATGGTGTTGAAGTTATGCTCTTGAATAACATACTTCTCTTCTTTAGCCTCAGCTATGACTAGCTGGGCTTGAGCTTTAGTCAACTTGGATATTAGATCTTTTATTTGAGTCCTATAGTTGGTATGTTCATGTTTTCAAAGAGGACACAGTTTTCTCTAACTCTTTAATTTTGAGTTTGTAGTCAGATTCTGCTCTCTTTAAATCAGATTTTAGGATATTTAAAGACTCAATATCAGATCTAATTTCTATGTTGTAGTCCTGATACAATTTAACCTTAGCAATACAAGCTGGAGTACAGAGGTGTTCATATACCTTGCTGTCATCAGTTCCAGACATGAGAGCTTGAGCAGGAGTGACATCTTGCACCATAAAGCTCCAGTCAACCTCTTGAGCAATAGCAGCAGTTTATGGCTCAATGGGTTTGGTTGTAGCCTTTTAGGTAGCAGGATGTTAGGAGGCTTGAGCTGTTCCAGGATTAGATCTTTGAGCTTTGCATTCCCTAGCAAAGTGACCAAGTTGGTTACAGTTGTAACATTTGCCTTGCTTTTGTCAAACCAGAATTTGCTATTGGTTGGGTTCTAAGGAAATTGCCTTCCAGTTCTTTTGAAGAACTTTTTTGCTTTGTAGGTTAAAAGAGCCATTTGTTGGACAATGTCCATGTATTCAACATCATCTGGGATGAAACACTCTAGATCATCAAAACCGTATTGAAAATCTCCAGAGTGCTCATTCCCTAAAACAAAAGCACAACTCTCCTGGAAGGGAGTGTATTGAGTTTGTTTAGACCTGGGTGTCTCAGGGAAAGTGATGTATGGGCCAGAGGATGATGATGGCTGTTAGGGGTAGTTTAGATACAACTGAGGCTAGAGAGTTCTTGATCCTTCAGCAACATGTAGAGCATTGTTGACTGCAGGATTTGAGGGTCTTTTCATCTGTTGGCTCTTCTGAGTCTCCATCTCCATACAATATCCATCAAGGATGTTGTACAGTTCAGTAATAGTGAGAGTTTTGAGATTTTTGGTTCTCTTGATTGAGACGCAGTAAAAATTCCACTCATGAGGAAGTGCACTCATGAATTTTCTCACTATGTCTCTTTTCTCAAGAGCAACTCCCATAGTCTGAAGAGAGGTGATCAAGTCCATATACCTGAAGTATTATTGGCTCAAGGTCTCACCAACAATAAAAGTGAAGTTTTCAAACTTCTGCTTCAGCATATCCTTCTTGGTCTCCTTGGATTCAGTGGAACCAGAGTACATCAGCTTCAAAGCATCAAAGAGTTCTTTGGCGATCTCGCATTGCTTAAAGCCTGCCATTATGGAGTTTGGTATGGCAGTGAGCAATACGGTCATCAATTTGTAGTCGATGTCCAACCTCTTAAAGTCTTCATCAGAGTAGTCTTCAACAGCTTTCTCAATCATGGCGCCATTACCAGCCGGGTCCGCCAGCTTTGGCTTGTAAGGACCATGAGTGACAGATCTCCACATGCGGCTATCTTGGTACTTGATAAAACCTTCAATACGTTTGCACCAGGTTCTAAAATCATCATGGGTGATGATAGGAGCCTTGGTCATGGTTCCCATTTTGGACTCAGAAAACTTTTGGTTAAGAGCCATTTGAGTGAAGTCAGTAAGTGTGAGGAAACAAGGGTGATTTGAGATGGTTAGATCTCACAATCAAGAGCCTAAGAAGCTCTGATACCAATTGCCAGATTGGTTTTAGCTCTCAACACAAGTTTTATCTCACAAACATACAGAGTCTTACTCGGTTAATGAAGCAGAATCTCTAACTAAGTTGACAATAATATAATAAGTTAGTGAACATAAGAATGGTTTTCAAGATACTTGTATATATTACTTCTCAACTCAGTATTACAAGACTCTTGCAAGCATAGTTACATGATTTACAATGAGAAACTATATATACTACTATCTACAGCCGGTTATACTTGGAAAACCAACTGGAATATACAACTAGACAAATACTACATTGCTAGAAGTAAAGTATCTAAGATAAAATAATATCCTAGATAAGATAGTCATGATAGGTCCATGACTTACCTTTTGTCACCAACTAAAGATGGTAACTGTACTAACTAATAAAAGGTGAACAGTGGATTAAAGTATGGTCAACTACATGGGCGTGGGAAAACGCCATGCAGTATATCAGAGTTGGCAGCGGATGTCAGACAACCCATACTTATGTCCACTGGTTCATAGTTGATTCTTCCAAAGGTAAATGGCTTCGGAAGTATAAGTTCTTCAGAGGCCATTTATACTTCGAAATAATCAACTCCTTCCGAGTCTTCTATAAGTCTTCATGACTTCATTCTTCGAAAGACTTTGTCTTGAATCTTCTAAGTGTGAATACTTCGTAAGGAAAACTGCTTGGTCTCAGAAGACTTAGTTTTCCTTCGGAAGCACTTCAGAGATAATGCTTCAGAAGATCTTTGACATGTCTTCGAAAGAGTAGTTTTGTCTTCGGAAGACGTCTTCATTTTGTACAAAAATATTATAAGTGTTGTTTTGGTTGCACCAGTCTCATATGATCCAACAGAGAAAATTCTTATCGGCTCCTGAATCAAACAAAACAGAGGCGTAGCAATTATTAACAAGATACATACCTGTTTAGATATAGGACTTTTATCGGTACAGGAAAACAAAGTATAAATTGGATCTTAAAGATTACTAGTAAGAATGTCATACCATTCACCACGTCGTTATTTGCCTGTGCTTGATTTACGTTAATGTTGAAAGCATGTCCTCGAGCTAGTGGAACATTTCCCGCGAGACGGGGGCATTGTGGGCGAAAATGGTCGGTTTCCCCACAGTTGTAACAAGCTCGGTTGGCAACTAATGCAGCATTGTTTGGTGCAAGGTACACATAGCAACCAAATGACCATATTTCCCGCAAAGTGAGCAGATACGACATGGGTTATTCCCCGCATGATGATATTTTCAAATGTTACACATCAGGTGTGGACCAGTGTAAGCTCTAGGAACAGGTGGTTGATTAGCAGTAACAGCTTGTTTCTGAGCTGCATTGGTTGCTGCCACATCAAAAATTTCAGGCGGGCGTAAACTTACATTTCTTGCCCCTAGACGAGGATTCAGCCTTCACCTCCTTGGTAGCCTCTGGAACCACTTTTTCAGTCTTTTTAGCACCCTTTACAGTCAAGGTGCCGGCTTTGATATGATTTTCAGTGAGCTGGGCAGTGATGGTGATTGCTTCTTCTAGAGTCATGGGCCTGCTTCCCACTACAGCATCCTGAATTTGAGGTGGTACCCCTTTGAAGAACTTCTCAATGTTACGAGGTATAGTATCCACCATATGGGCAGAAGAATGCTCAGTTCATGATGCATGGAAGAGTAAGCCAAATGATTGCCACTATCCTGCTTAAGGTTCTAGAATTCCTCTTCAAGCTTTTGCAGCTTACTCCTAGGACAGAACTTCTGGATCATTATGTTCTTGAACTCCTCCTAAGGTAAAGCCAATGCAATTTCAATGCCTCTATTCCTCTTTTCGTTGTTCCACCATGTAAGTGTCCTTTATTGGAGGACACTCTTGGCATAACGAACCTTGAGTGCTTCTGGACACTCATTGTTGATGAAGGTATTCTCCATGCTCTCGAACAACTCGAGAAGTCCAGTGGCTCCCTCTTTCCTACTAAAACTAGTTGGCTTACAAGAGTTGAAGTGTTTGAACATGCAGGTTTGGTTATTCCCTACTTGATTACCGTTGTTTTCTCCTTGACCATTGTTGCCATTACTACCATTATTCCCATTTGCATTATTGCTAGCATTGGCCATTAGGGTGCTACTCAGTTCAGCGACCATTGTAGGAAGGACGGCAGCCATTTGTCGGGCGATCATAGCGGCGATTTTAGGGTCGGAGCTACCACGCTTTCCATGATGATGAGAAATTCTAGATACAAAAATAGGTTAGGCATAGAAATTTTGAAGTAAAGTCAGTTCAATAAAATAATAATTTTTCAGGACTTATAAAACACATACAGGATGGTTCCGTTTGGTAAGACACAACCAATAGGAACATTGACATGTAAAGGTAACTTAACTCCAATTTGCCTTAGGAAATTTGTGTATTTTGACCATAACTTATCACTCATACCGAAAATCCCCAGGTAAGCATAACTGATCCCGCAGGCTTTTTGCCAGGAAATCCAGAATACAGGTGTTTATGAGTCAGACATTTTCCTTATAGACTAATAGAATTAAAACCTTGATGAGATTTTCAAAGATTATACATAAAGTCTAAGGAATTAAACCATTCGATATAATACGTACGATCCCGCGTGTAGTCAAGAATAAGTTTAAAAAAGACATAGGCGCTTTGAAACTAGTGACGGGTGAAGATGGTTAAGAAGTTGGAGATATACAAGTGTAGAGGTTTTATCATTCAAGTTAACCACTTAAGGCACCATTTCAACTAAGTAGAATCAAGTAGCACATAAGAGATCTATCATGTAACATGTAGCATCATGTAGTGTGCGTATAAGTAAACTTACAAGATCCTGAAGAATTTCCACGTAAAGGTCCCTATATTAACCATAGTCTAGATCACCATTTCTAATAACCTAAATCCCTATAGTTATGGGCTCTGATACCAATCTATCACACCCCAACCTTAAAGGCGGAAACATTAAGATGTGAGGGTTAAGATTGTTTAAAGCAACACAACACTACTTCAAAGTGCAATATTATTAGCATAAGGATCATATTGTAACATTACATTCATAATCTCAACAGACAACCAAACACAATCCAAATTAAAACTACCAAATTAAAAGTGGGTTCTTTATTATTTCTAGGTCCAATCCTAGATGAATTCAAATCTTCAAGATCAACATTTAAGCTTATGCATACCCTAAAACATATTAGAAAATACAGTCAACATATGATGTTGGTGAGTTCCCATAAATTCTTATATACATATATAAAACTTTCTAAGAGGCAATTCAAGTCATAGGTTAAGATATAATGCAAGAATATATATAGATAGCATAATGATACAATCAAACCTTGACTAAGATATGGCCACAATGAGGTATACGATTAGCTAAGTGTACTTGGTTCCCATGATGAACAAGAATACGTCATCAAGAGCCAGCAATAAAATCGGCTTTAGCACCAAATAGGCTTGTCAAGCCCATAGATCTATGACGTCGCTAGGCTAGCAATAGTTAATGATTGTTTTTACAAAAGTCTATCACATAATATTCGCAAAAGTCTCAAATAACCATGACAAAAATATGGAATGAATTGCACGTGTTTACAAGTATTTAAAGAATTTACAAGTGTACATTTATACAGTTAACATGTTCACCCTAAAAAGTGTGAAATAAAGTAAAAACAGGGTATGGAAACTTACATGATATAAGATGTATATGATTTAAATTTTTAGAATGTGAAGATAGACTCCAACGGTTTTTTTCACGGTTAACCTATGAGTGGTGTCTTAAATTAGAATAACAATATGATTAAAGACTTGACTTAAACTAGGGTTTCAACTTTGGGGATTTAGGTTTTAGTAAATAGTTTAAAATAAATAATATATTTGATTTTTTTTTATTGTATAACTTGGTTAAATAAGATGGGACATAAATGGTTAACTAATAATAATTGAGGAATTATTATCAATAATAAATGAAATAAATATGTCGACTTTATTTGAATAACGCTCTTAAATGTTTAATTTATATTGATTTAATATGTAGAGTCTAAATTTAATGTGTGAATAAAAAAGAAATAATTAATTTACTAATTAATTATGAAATAACTTGGTGAAAGAAAATGATTAATTGAATGATTAATTATTTAAATAGTTTATAAAATACTAGTTTAAAATACTTTGAAATATTCCTATTTGATTTGAAATAATTTTTATACAATCTAAAACTTGTAAATATATTTTGTAATAATTTTATAACTTTTGAAATCTTAAAAATAAAGAATTATCATGTTATAATTTCTGAAATATTTTAGAAATTAGTAAATAAATTTTGATTTAGTATATGTTATTAAAATGATTTTTATATCAATTTAATAACATTTTAGAATTTTTTTGGAATTAAAAATAGCTGAAAACGAATTAAAAAAAATAATTTGCAGGTGCCCGGGTCGAACCCGGGTCCCCTGCGTAAGTGATAAGGCCTCAATTCTTGTCTTAAAACACAAAACAATCAGTAAAAGTTGTGTTTTTAAACAAATCCGTAATTGCTCAACAACCCTAGATTGAATTCGTTCAAATTGAACTCCAAATATATTATGTAAATCTACGAAAGGTTAGGGCTTTTAATCCCCACATGAAATTGAGAGCATACACGTATTTAGTTACCTGAATAGAGGTGGAATTGATGGTAGTTATAAGGAACGTGGTCGCGACTGTGGTAGCTTCGATTCAAGAAGATAATGGTGATTACAATCAAATTCGTTGTACCAGAAGCTTCTAATAGTGCACAGGACTGAAAACCCTCTGTCAATTTTGGTTTAAGATGCACAGAAGTTGGAGGTGAGCTAAGTTGCAGGTCCGATGGTTACACGGTCAGTTATTTTGATGTATGTGTATGTTTCAGACGAAATTGGGGGTGCATACAGTTTAGACAAATCAATATGATGACTAAACCTCGTTTGAAAATGCATGATTGGATCCGTTTCAAGTCAATTGGTGTCAATGCTTTGGATGTGGGTTCGGTTTCGAGTTTGGTCAAAATAATAGTCGATGATTTGAATTCGAGTGGGTCTCGAACTCGAAACTGATGCGCGAGAGTTAGGGGTCCGTTTAAAGGCATGCAATTCGAACGTTTCGGGTGAGAGGTGGCTGCCGGAGGTCAGCCGGAAGTGGTCGCCGGAGTAGGGCCGACGAGTGAGGGTGTTTTAAAAGATTTTACATTCAGGCCCCTGTACTTTGTAATTATTTAACTTTTATAACTAATCCTTTTAAACTAGTTTATAAATTACATATTTAACCCCCCCTAACTTAATAAAACCCTAATTTAATAATAAAACTTCATTTATTAAACTAACAACAACTTAATAATCTTTATAAGTTTTATACACTTTAAATTTCAATTAGTTATTTCTAATTAATATCAGTCTTGACAAAGAAAATCCTATAAATTTATAAAAAAGTTTTATAGGCTACAATCATTTGATTAAGTGATACGTTCAATAAACTCAAATATGTTATTTCACAATAATAATTAATTAATTAAAAAGTTTATCACATGAATGATCCAAGTGGTTTCATTATTGACATAAATGATCCTTACAAGAATAAAAAAGGTTAACGATTAACTAACAAGCACACGGAATGTCACAGTTTATTGGTGAATAACATGACCAAGGTCTAGACGCACCTAAACTATGGTTCATTAGACATTAGAAACACAACATGTCATGCAACAACCATAAGATTATACATAACAAATCAGTTTAAACAGCTCATGTACATCAATAGAGGAAAAAGAGGGCAGTAAAATCCCTTCAACCGGTGATCTACATAATCAACTTCCATAATCACAACAATGACAATATCGCCCTAAGAGCACGAACCGGTAAAATGCAGTCCTACAACTCTCAACACATAATATGCACTTATATTAGAATATACTTTTGAACTAAGGTTCACACATATAGCTAAACCTGTAATCAACATAAAATCGTTCTTATGAAAAATTTGTCTACCATACTATGGATTTTCTTTTAACTTCCCAGTCATGTCCCATAACATACTAATGACCAGTTTGATCTTATCAAAGACCCTAATTTCCCCCAGAACCCCCAACAATACACAATGTGAGGATCTGGAATCATACCAAATCTTTTCCATAGAATAATACAGCTTCTCAACATGTTCACATCTCCAACTAGGCAATCTATTTTTGAAATGGAGTCTCACAATATCACACATCCATTCACATAGCAAGAACTCGTATTTAAGCAAAAACAAGTCTTACGTCGCAAAACCGAGAGTTCCTAAGCACCAAACCAAGTAAAGAGATGTTATAGATGTCAAATCGTGCTTACCTATGCCTTCTCGAGCACCCCCGAACGACTATATTAGAGAGAAGAAGCTCATGTTCATTGTAGTAAGAAAGAGGCAAAAGGGGGTGCAAATAGGGTTAAATCTAGGTTTTAACAAATTATTACTAACTTAATGTTACTAAATTTTAATCATTAACCTGCCATTCAATAAAACAAGTTATGGTTAAATTTATACGCGTTAGAGCACCAAGTATAATTGAGATTGAAAAAGAGATGATGTGACATTCCTTCGTATATTTTTATCCTAATAATACGTTCTCTTTCCCCTTCCTCTCTTCTTTTTAGGTATGAGATCGGTACCATAGAGGTACCGTACCAGTAGCGAAAATCTGATACCAAATTAATAGAAAAATTGGTACCTGATACCACACATGTGCAATTGGTTCGGTTCGGTATCATTACTGATTTTTCAGTACTCTGATTTGGTACCACTTATTGTTTTATTTTTCTTTTTGGTTACAAAAATGAGTTCTTATGTGATTTTGTAAATGCAGATTTAAGAATTTATAATACAAAAACATTCAAAATACCTTAAAATTATATAAAAAAACATTTGTAAGCTTGATCTTGGATTATAAACATTAAAAATGTTCTAAAAATGTATGAAAGTGGTGAAAAACTATTTTTAAGTACTCGGTACCAAATTGGTACTTTTTAGAATTTTCTGCTACCAGTATTGTCTAGTAATGATGATGAAATTAGACAAAATCGAGGACCGGTATCGTTTTTGTTCGGTCGGTATCGGTTCAATAAGGAAACGGTAAAAGTACTAGATACCAAAAGATCATCCCTACTCCCCTTCCCTCTTCACTATCATCTCTCTTCTTTACCTCACCCTCTCTTTTTAGAAACATTTTTTAAACGGCGTTTGAAACTATCCCAATACCCGAGTGAGTGTTCTTGAGACGCAATATCAATTGGCCATACTTATTTTAACGCTCCAGCCTTACTCACCCAAATACATCACAAGGAGGAAATATATTATGTGGAAAAAACTTAAGTTGGTCGGAACCAATGATAATAAATATATCAAGCCCAAACCATCACTGCATGTCATTGGACTAGAATATCAAATGCTTTTAAAAATACATTTAAAGATGACTATTTGAAAAGGGGTATAGCCCTGAAATATTGACTAAGAGCCAAAAAGTGCCTTCTAAAAAAAGAAGTCGGGCTTCCAAGATGAATACAGAAGGAGAGGCATGATACAGCAACCAAAGACCCACCTAAAGTTGGCCAAGATAATGATCGGGTTTAAACCGTGAAAGTTGGGATATAAAAAGGCTCGGACTAAAACCCAAAGCTGTGAAAAAGCATCGCAGATAACCGCTAGTCGAAATCCATGAATGCCCGGGCTTGGTAAACAAGGACCGGGCACATAACGCTTAGGCAATATCCGTCCAAGAAGCCCACAAGACGGGAAGAGTTCACTTAAAGGCATTTAATGGCAGTAAATCCTCAAGATCATCTTTGAAATAAGAACATTAAGAGACAGCAAAGAACCCAATATATAAAAAGAGTTTTTACAGGACAACCATGAACTAGTAGATAACAAAACACGTTATTGACCAGAATCTGTTATAATAGTACAAGTATAAAGACAGCAGTTGTATGGTACACGAAAATGACGCTTGGAGTATAAATAATGATCGTCGTAAAAAAGGCTACATCTTGTGTGTAGTGAAAAAACATTCTCCACAATCAACTATCTTTTCAAGTGCATTCTCACCTTAGCATTTACTTTTTGTGTCTAAGTTCTATTCATTCTTATTATTGGAATCTGCTTTAAGGTTCCTTGTGTTATTGAGTGTATTCCATTGCGTCTACTCTGAGTCTATCTTGTTTATCGTTGCTTGTCCAAAAGATATTGTCACCAAATACTTAGTTGCAACAGCCATACAGATAACTTGGTTAATTCATATGCTTAAAACATGTTATTCTGTTTGAAACTGAATTTCACTCTTTCTTGAACACCAATGATTTTTTTTATTTTATTTTTTTTTAGTATAAACAAAGTACCACCTGAGAATCTCCTATGCCTAAACTTTTAAACCACCCACTTGTTCTACATGTAACTCGCAACGTACTCTTTAAAAAGCTTACAGAGTTGGACCTCTACTACCCAGGCTAGTCCACGATGACAACTGAATTCCACTTGTGTAAACAATAATTCATTATGACGTCATGTATAGTAATACTTTTCCATAGGAGATATTAACCAAATCCAAATCATATTACAACTTTCTAGACATTCAAAACCACCACCCTCCATGTAGTCTTTTTACCCGCAAGCACAATTCCAGATTCCAACACGCCACGTCAGCTTAACAAACCTACCTTGTGGGCCCAACCCCTAAACCTAAAGTCTCACAACTTCTGAATCCAACGAATGAAATCGTGCCACGTCATCATTCTCCAAGCCTCCCCAACCATCCGATCTACGCCCGGAAGCGAACCGCATCATGCCTCCCAAATCACCCGGTTCAGAAGGCGTTTCCGGTTCACTGTTCACAGGTTTCACAGTCACACTCACACACACCCTCCTCGAACCGGACCTTTCCGCCGGTTTTTTAACTTTCTCCGACGACGACGACGACTTACCGTTGCCTCTACTCCGGTGACCTTCAGATCGGAATATCGACAATATACGCGATATCAATCCGCCTTTGTGTGGTCTACCGGTGCATGATCGTTGATTTGCAGGTTTCACGGGCTCAATCGCTTGTGCCGCTGACTTCCTCCGGCTAGGGCACCTCTTCGATCTCACTCTCCCGATGCACGACACCTTCGGAGACGACGGTTCCGTCACCGGAGCCTTACCGACGGAATACGACTGCTTCGGAAACAGCCGTACGTTCACCGGTTTACACTGCCTGCACTTCAGATCAACGTAAGTCGTCTTCTGCGTTTTAGGCAAACCGATGATCGGAGCTTTCGGTTTCACGCTCACAGCATACCGCTGTGAGCTCGAATTCGAGTGGCTAGGGTTCAAATTCACGGAGTTGAAGCTGCCTTTCGTTGATTCCTTTCGTTCTAAGAATGCGTTCCGATCAAACCAGTCGAACTCTGCATCTTTCGATAGCCAGAAGGATTCCGGTGGAAAATCTGATTGAACTTCAACTATTGTGCTATCTGGAATATCTGGATCTTCAATATCTTCTTCATGCGGATCCTTTAGCATCTCGCAATCAGTTTTCTGATCGCTAGAGGCTACCGGAAGTGATGATTGTGAGTCAAACTGCTGCATTTTAACGGATCAGAGCTCAAATGGTCACAAATGCTGTTTGTTTGTATGTGTCAAAGTGTATGACAATACATGAAATATTAGTGACGGTTTTATAAGTAGGAAAAACTATATTTATTTTATCTTTTATATAGTATTTTATTGTATTTAGAATAGTTTGTGTTGAAGGAGACTTTTAAGAGATGGATTCGGGTCCACAAACAGTTCTGATTCTAGAAGTTTAGATTTTGCTCACCGTCACGTCCAAAGTTGTTCTATACCAAATTTTTATTTGGATTATACACAAAAAATATACAAGTGAAACGGAGTAATTATGATATTCAGAGGGTTTTTTTCCAACCATACTAATATACAAACATCTCATATTATAAATACCACCCACTATACATCTCGTATAACATTATATACGTCATATAAAGTCGAATACGTTGAAAACGATAAAAATTCATGGGGTCTGTCAGAGGGCCAAAAGCCCCATATACCCTATATGATCTTCTATACGACACATGTAAAGCTATACGACGCGTATAACAAATTTCGACACTGACTACGAGTAAAAATTCAAAGGGATGTCAGAGGGGTTATACGCCTCATGTAGTGCTATACGACTCACCTATACGACGTGTATGATGTATACGACCCTTATAAAAATCTGGGGTGTTGATTTATAATTGGGGGTGTCAGTTGAACCAGGCCATTAAATTAAGAGTTTAGTGTCGTGTATGTTAATTGGGATATAAACCAGGATAGGGTAAGATAGGTAATTTAACATATGTGGTTTAATTAAATCAGTATTGATAAATAAAGTTTTTAGAATGTATTAGTGAATAACACATTATAATCTATTAATAGACTTTAGCGTAAAATAAAAGTAATGATGAGTCCAGTAGACAAATAAATAATTAAAAGATCCTAATATAAAGATATCCCTTTAAATTTTTTGACACCCCATATACTCAACGTATATGGTCCATACGCGTCGTATAATTCTTGCTCATTAATGCCTGTCATTCTAAGTCAAATAAGTCGTTTTCGAAAAGTCTATACGCGTCGTATAAATCCATACGTAGCCGTATGGCCTTTTCAGACAACAAAATCGGCCCTAGTCGGCCAATAATCGGCCCCCAATTGGCATTTTTCCAGATTCCGGCGATGTGTAAAAATTCCGGCAAGAATTTCAAATTTCTAGGAAGATATGTGTGTATATATATATATAAACTAATATTTTTATAATAATTAAATATAAAAATTTGTGTGTGTGTGTGTGTGTGTGTGTATATATATATATAGATTTGAAAATTATATATAAAATTTTCAAACCGATTAATCTCGATTAATCACTAGTCATACCCCACCGTCCGACTAACGCCTATTGATTTTTACAACATTAATTTTTAATTGATTACATAAGTTTTAAACTCGATAATTCCATCGGTGCAATAACATAATCATGTAACTTGCGACTTTATGTGCTTACAAAACGCAATTATTTACTTGCGACCTTTGTTTTCTAACTAGATCTTATATTACTGCAAATGGTATTCTAAATTTGTACATGGACGTAACTTGCAAGAGAATTTCACTTGTTTACATTTTATAACAGTTACTCTTGTTTTGATTAATAAACTAGTAATTTTTCCTGTAGTTATTTTGAATAAATTTATATTAAAATATATGTAAAATAAGTATATTATATTGTTATATTTAAAATTTAAAAAAACATTAAGTTTAGGTAATGGATAAAACTTATATCATATTTTACCCATGGGTTTTGGTCTCAAGTGGTGCAAATTTAGTTTTGAATAAAATGTATACATAAACGATCAGGTGGCAACTGATTATTTGAAATTTAGAAAATTGTTACGTTTTCAATGAAAAAATAAAAATATATTATATTTAACTTGTCAGTTTTGTACAAAACCTACACAATCACGTAGATAAAAATAAAATGTCACAACTATATATTAAAAATATAAAATAACACTATGTTTTACAAATAATAAAAGAAATAATGTATTAAAACTCAATTATTCAAATTAAAATAAAATAGAAATCTTCAAATAAAACGCTATAACTTTGGCAGAAGAGTGACATAAAAAACCACGATGTTAAATTAAATTAATATCTATACTAATATATGATTATATTGGGTGGATATATTTTGTCATTATATTAATTTTACCATTTATTTTTTTATCCAAATCATTTATCAATTTTTAAAAAGTTAAAATAATAATTATAAACTCTCTCTCTCTCTCTCTCTCTCTCTCTCTCTCTCTCTCTCTATTTTTAAATATTTTAAAATTTTCTAAAATCAATATTTTTGTAAAATATATTTTTTAATTATTTAAAAAACTATATATTTTAATTAAAATATCCACTTTTCTGATAAAAAAGATTTTTAAAAACTATGAATTTTTAAACAATGTATTTTTTCACACATATGAAATATTCTAAAACCGTTCTTTTTTATATAAAATTTTTGTATAAAATCGTTTTTCTAAATAAATTTAAAAACATAACTGAAACCTAAAGTTTTTAAATAATGAGATATTTATCAAGAGCAAACTGTTATTAAGTATGCAAAATATTTATAAAATAAAAATAACTACAAACCATAGTTTTGAGATAATGATTTTTACTAAAATTGACAATTTTTAAAAATAATATTTTTAGAACGAAATGGTTTGTAACATATTTTTAAAACGAGAGTTTTAAAAAACACTTGAAAGTTTTAAGACATAAATTATTTTATTAACTAAAGTTCTTACTCACATGTAATTTTAGTTATATTTTATATCAAACTAGTGTTTTATATTTTCTAACTTTTAATAATTTTTAATATTTTTATTTAAATCGTGTAATACACAGAATTATAACCTAGTGTTATATACATTATTAATTTTCTACGTCAGTTTGTATAGTGTGTTTCTGTAATTATATATTAGCCACAAGTCTACACTTTGCGAAAGTCCTCCAAATCGTTCAAAAGCTCCAAATACATTATTTTCTTATATGAAAAGGTTCTACGAAACCACTCCAGAAGGTTAAAGAGATACCCTTAAATTTTCAAAAACCAGTACAAAGGTTTAATTTAAAGTGGTGT